>LPNX010083967.1:132395-183234 GCA_001517045.1 Pseudotsuga menziesii
TGGGGCTCCCTTCTCTAAGTTAACAGTCCCTCAAGAGTATAGGAAAAAATTCCCTACATAAATAGCATCTCATGATACAATCACAGGATTTATTAACAGACATATTTACCCTAGTTTTTAATGATTCACTAGTCACCACCATGCATGCACATAATGCATCTTTCCACATGAACTTAACCATAGGCATGCATCACCACAACAGGACCATTAGTCCTCACATGCTTTGGTTATTAATCTCATAACCAACAAACATTTATGTATGATATTATATTTTATGAATGCATTCAACCTGACACAATCAAGGGCTTAAGGATCCTTTTCTTTATCACCCCACAACTCACCACATCTTGGTGAGATAACATGCACAATAAAGAATCCAAGTCACATGCATACCAAGTCACGATGGTTAACATAAGGTTTAAGAAATTCTTACCCAATTTATTTTAGCACTTATGTACTTAGCGTAATTAAAACATTACCTACATGGTTTCCATCACCACTTTGGAGGTTACCTAGTCAATTGACTTCTTACCAAGGATTATGCAATCCTTACACCAACCTCTCGATCATGTATTTATTGCTCCATCGTATCCTCTTGGCCACATGCAACCACATCATCAACATATTCACCCATGCCTATATTGTCTTCGGTCCTACCACTATTACCAACATCAATAGATATACTCAACCACGATAGTTATCATTAGTGGCCCATTGCATATGAAATATCATATTAATTTTACCAATTTGTAATATCATATGCAATCATATGCATGTTCACGTGCATTCTCTATTATCTCTCAATATGTATAAAATATTACTCATATAACTCATAAAATAAAAATATATCAACAAAAGAAGAGTTAAGGAATTATCCCTTCCCAGTTCTTCATCATGGCATGATTCTCCTCTTCCATATATCATAGTTGATCCATTTCAGGGCCCCTCTTATTGAGAATTTCCTCCAATCCCTGCTACAACCATATCATCCTTATGTAGAATCCATTGGTCATTACACCGACTCACAATGCACTTTATTCACAGCACCCTGCTAGTCCAATTGCTTATAGAAATCTGGGCAATGTCCAGCTTGGTCTTCTTGGACTTCTTATCACTTATCAACACTTCCATCTATTCCATTACAACTCCCTTTGAAGTCCTTTCAAGTTCATTATATGTCCTTGTGCCTCACATAACCATGAGAGTTTCCTTCCTTTCCCATGAAATTATTTTTCCACGATTCTGAACCACACAACATATTCACACATAAGATACCTCATTTCCCAATTGGTACCCTTTGCATGGACACTCTATCAGTTTAATGAACCACGTGACAAGTCCACAAACTGGAATGTCATATTTTCTTACCATGCATACACTTTCCAAATGGACGACTCACCCATAAGTACCTTTACAAGTTACATGGTATTTACCTTTTTTCCTATTCCATACCTTGCTAAGAATTCTTCTATGGAAGACAATATCCATATCCAATAATGAAAAGCTCCCATGTCTCTTCCTTTCAATTCAAATTGCACATATTATCCATAATAATACCTTGGATACATTCTTATGTATTATGCATGTTCCCCACATGTAAACATGGATTACTATAATACTATCACTTCATTATTCCTACTCTTTAACAAAATTTTCATGCATTATGGAACTACCTCTATTGACAATTTTTGTCTTTGTAAAATCAATCCCAAAGACACTTTTTGTTCCATTCACAGAAACATATGAATCCCCATTGTGGATTACAACTACACACCATTTTCCCTTTTGGATAAGCTTTCCAATGCCTATCATCATGCTTCATTTTGATCTGAGACTTGAAATTTACACTCTCCCAAAAACGTTTATTTTTCCCAAATCTAAACTTTTTCCATGAGTGAAATTAGCTTCGGAGACCAACTTCATCCACCTATAGAATAAAATCTAGCAAAAACCAAAAAATTAATTCTACCTAGAAAATTTAGTTTATATGACCAAGATCACTTAGCAATCTTCATATCTTTGTTTCGATGAACAAGTCACCCGCTATAAAATTCTTGTTTTGACTAATTTTAATTTTTTCACTAATCATCTATCAACACTCCCTATGTAGTTTTGATTCGTTGTATCTAGGTGTATATTCTGGCCCAAACGACCCCAATGTTGCAACTATTTCCTTTGATACCACTCTCTCACATCCCCTCCCATCCATTTAGTCAGTGGAGGGAACATGAATGATACACAAGGATGCTAGACTTTGCCCCCAAGCCCAAATCATGAATTTTTCATTAACATCTATTTAAATGTGTGCAATGCATGATAAATTCACTTTGTCACAATTCTTACTTTCTTGCATATCATTTTGTCATAGTTCATTTTGTCATAGTTCATCTTGTCATAGATAATTATGTCACAATTCACTATGTCATAGATCATTATGTCACAAATCACTCTGTCATAGATCAGTCAGTCACATATCACTTTGTCGCAGCTCATTATGTGACAATTCATTATGTCATAGATCACTCTGTCACAAATCAATATGTCACAATTCATTTTTTCATAGATCAGTCTGTCACAGATAATTCTGTCATAGTTCACTCTGTCACATATCATTCTGTCACAGTTCACTCTATCATAGATCACTGTGCCATAGTTCATTCTATCACAAATCACACGGATCACTCTACCACGGTTCATTCTGTTACAGATAACTATGTCATGGATCACTTTGTCACACACCATTCTATCACAGATCACTCTATCATAGATCATTCTGTCACAGATCACTCTATCACAAATCATTCTCTCAGAGGAGGGCATGAATGATATGGGGGATGATGAATTTCACCATGTGGCTCTATTAAAGATTCATTAACATCATGTGTGTGCAAATTCATATTAAACATACATAGTGGAATTAAAATCAATCAATGCACACTCACAAAATGCTAATACCTGTAGACCCATCACAGGTGTAAAAATAAAACCATGCACAACAATAAATTCATTTTCATGTTATTCATAGGAATCTAATTGAATAATTCATGCTAGGTCATCTCATTCAATTTAACATAAATAAACAGTCGTTCATAACACATAAATTGGGTATAATTAAAAAACGATAAGAACTTATCTTTTAATTGAATTTGTCCAAGCAACTAACTCTAGAAGAGAAATTTTCCACCCAACCATAGGTCTCCATGCATCCTATATCCTTTCAGTTGAGATACCACCCTCGAGCTAGGATATTTATCCACCAACGAGAAACTACTCAGGCTCACTCACAACCATAAGGAAAAATATTCATGCTAAGCCAACACGCAACTAGTTTTCTTAAACAAGTAGGGAGGAAACGAAGGATATAAATAAGCTAGTAAGCTCAACCATGAAGCTACATGCATCTCAATTTGTCTTTAAACAACCTTGGAAACCACAATACCTACCACACCCAACACAAGGAGGATGTCATTTTTTGTTACACAGTCCCTTAGGCACCCATTCCCTCCAGTGCTATTTGGGGTGGGAATGTAAAATTCCAATATTCCAAACCTTTATATATTCTTTCCTTCACTGGGTTTATCAAGCTATTCCACCTTGTAAACACTCCCCACTTTGATCCATTCTTGATATTCTCCCAATTCTGGCCACATGACTATGAATCCCAAAATCTAACTTCCGGAATTGTAAGTCGGGGTCTTCCTATGGATTTTGGGGATTTTAGAACTCTTAATTTCTCTCCATGATTTATCTATATGGATCCCCCATATAATTGTGCTTCCCACATGAATGTTTGGGCGTTTTTGGCACTTCAAATCGTGGCTTCTTTCCAAGTTGTTATTGCTGGTTTTTACAGAATAGGGAATGCAAAGAATTCTAGAAAATTATGTATGGATGTTCCACCATGCAATGTGGGTGATTAAAAATGAATTCTCTTGAGGAAATATGACTTATGGGTCAAGTAAATTGAGCCCATAACCTGACATACGAATTTATGGGTTTTCCCATGCTTCATTATTTCATGAGATGACTTTTGCAGCTACTTTCTTACAACATAATTAAATGTTAGCAAGGGTAGTCAATATGGGTTCTCAATATGACATTTCGAGACAAAGGGTTCAATCCTACAACCCATCACCTCTCCCTAGTGGATAAATATATCGCCCTTATTTTTGTTGCTTCCATAGCCATCCTTTGGTATTTTCTTTTCATTATAATTATTTACATGCTTTTACAATTTCCCATGGATTACAAGCACATGGCTGACAAAATTTAAAATACTTTCCACTATAATTCTAGGCATTCACTAGGAGGGCCTCATCCTTGAGCTCCAAGCTAGAATTCAAACACTGCACTTACAAAATATTTACATATCAGGGAAATACATTCTAAAGGTCAAAATGGGGGCATTACAATTAGAGCATGACATATTTCACGCTCTTAACACATGCCCAATATTTGAAGGATAGACATGTTACAAATATCTTGAGTCCATATGGAATTGTGGATTCAATTATGGTTTCAAAAAAGTGAAAATGGGAACATTGTCACTCAAGCACAACCATGGAGTCATAACCCTTGTAGAGATAGTGTTGGACAGGTAGAGTCATAGTGAGCATAGGCCCCATGAACTTCACCCCCAACTTCATGTAGGATGTAGTGTCGATCTCCACTTCACCCCCACAAAAAGAAAAGTTAAAAAACACCCAAATATTTCTTAGAAGCATCCAAGATAACGACCTTAGTTATGATAAGGTAGACTATCATATTAGTTATGCTAATGTTGACTACTCTTGTACATCAAACCATTTGATTCTATGTTTTAGCAATGTTCAATGGTTCATCCAAAACAATTTACATAACATTGTTTATATTTTCTTGAAGTGGCCATGATGCATCATTATGTTTCTACAATAAACCTAGATTGAGATTAATAAATAACACACTAAGGATAATAGAATGTACCTCACTTATGGCCCAACTCAAATTCGTAAACTGTCGTAGAAATTTTTCTTTCACGACATTCCCTATCATACATCTCTATGAGTGGTGGGTAAAAACTAGGGGACACGCATGTAGGGGCATCCAAACTATATCTAAAATGAGGTACATGTCTATATAAATGAAAATGGACTAAATAAATGAAGTGGCCTATAGGAATAAGTATTGAATGCATCAAGATAGGGAAAAAATCTTAGTAGAGGAGAAAAATGCAAGATATGGTTGTTTATCCCTCCTATAACTAGTCCCCCAAAGTGAAAATATTATAAAGGAAGAAAAAAATTCTAAAAACATTCTTAGTATTTAAATGATGGGCCCTAAACTCAACTTCAATGATATTCTATTCGATTGCTTGTTTATAATGGATCCTACATTATATCATGATAGATTACACCCTCTCAACACATGCCCAATATGTGTAGGATTGATACACTATGTAGGTCTTGACTCAATATAGCATTGTCGGTTCAATGATGGTGCAAAAAAGGTGAACCTCCATAAGGATTTCCTAAAAATGCAAATGGAAACATTGACACTCCATCGACACCAAATAAGCATACCCCTTGTAGATATAGGATTGAAAAGAGAGAATATTAGTGAGCATGGGCCCCATGAACTAAACCCCAAGTATATGTTTCATGTCCCAATCCGTGTATTATACCAACAAAGGGGGGTATTTATGAATTCCATGCTTGTAAACTTCATCCTATGGGCATATTATGAATTCATAAACAACAAAATTTGTGTTTAGATACATAAATGGAAAACAAAAAGGAAATGAACTCTATTCACACACACACACACCATGCATAATTGTACATACTCATTACAGGAAGAAAATAAAATCATTCAAATTCAAATACAAGAGAATATTTCTATTTAAACAAAGGAGATCCAAGAACTCATTGTGTACAAGCAATTTTCCATCCAAATGTAAGAACTTTATTTAGCATATACTCTTTTTGTTGAGAGGCTACCCCAAATTTGGGCTATAAGGCTAATTCTCTCTCCCAGTAATAGTGAGAAGGAAACACCTACATGATTCTCTCTCCCAGTAAACAACCGTTTTATGTCTTAATGCTTAGCCAAATTTTCATTGAGAGCTCTACAAGAGTGTCACTCAACCATCATAGCCATGTCACTCCTTCCAACTGCCACACACAACACTATAAAGGAATTTCCCCTCACTGATCCATAGTTTCGTTAGGAAATCCAACCCTTACAGTGCTTACCAATGTGTGTAGTAAGAGTCCAACCTACAATATGCTATTGGAGAACCTCATGTAACATTAGTTCATGGATTCTCAAGCATTTGTGAGAAACAAAACTCAATGGATAAAGGTTCCTAGCTTCCCTGTCATTTATGAGTAGCTACAATAATCTCTTTTCCCTAAAATCTGTAATTCTCCTATCAAGTTTGAATTTCTAGTTAATGCACATTTTGATAACGATAGTGGCAATGGAGAGAATGACACTAGAAAAATCTACATAGTGTAAATATGCATGATAATATTAGTGGTAGAATCTAAAGGAAATGAGAGAATGATGAAAAGACAATTGACATGAATTTTGACCATTGAATAAAGGACTCTATATGTATCATAGAAGTACATTCACCACATGCTTCCATAACTACATGAAAGGACCTTCCCCACCAACCTCACACACACATTCAATTATTGGATTTAGTAGTCAAACAGAAGTAATTTGATCATTTAAGGCACATGTCAACAATTGGATGATTTCTAAGGTTGACACTTGGAAGTAAAGGATTTAATCTTCCATGGGGACCCTTTTCCTCTTCACCTATATTGGAATCATAGGCTCTCTGGTGCTCTTTACAAAACCATATTGAACAATTTTATTTTAATTTCTATATTAATATTTGCATAGATTTGAAGTTAGCATGACAAACAAATCACATGGTCCATATATAAATATTTGCATTATACATGCCTAACCATTTACTAGTCGAGCCTTGGCCTTGAGCTCCACACTAGGAATCCATATAGCATGTTTACACCATTTACATAATTTTGATTTAATACATTCCAAGTCAACATTAAGGGTAGTGCAATATATAGGATGTCGTGATCTCTACTTGACCCTCATAAAAATAGAAGTTAAAACCCCCCAAATATTTCTTATATCTATTCAATATGGTAACAAAATCTAGTGAGAGGATCCATCTACCTCTAAAGTTCCATGAGGGAGGAATCCAAAAGGAACATGTTATTTTCAAATGTGAATATGGAAATCAAGACATGATGTAGGATGCAACCTTCATTTCCAAAAGGGTTGTCCCTAAGATATGTCTTTATATCGTCATTGTAAATCCCAAATAATATGGGACAAAAAGATAGCTTTTTTACCCCAATGATGATCCTATTGAAGTGAACAAACCCTTTTCATGTCAACAACGATCCTACAATTGTGCCATAGAGCCTCAAGACAATCACAATTAGAGACTCAAGGTGATAAGTGTCTTGTAATATTTGGAATGGGGATGACCTCAAGACTAAGTCAAGACCTTCTAACATTATACAAAACAACAAAAGAATTTGGAATACCACTAACTAAACTCCTCAATAAAGAAGAATGTGTGAAGATGTGATCCTTGCTTCCCATACAATTTATATTTTCTCCTCTTAAATCTTTAAATATCCATGTATCCAAAATCATGGAATAAGAGTTAACAAAGATATGCCCAATCATGAGTGTCCTACATTGGTTGAAGCTTAACTATTACCCAAAATAAAATTTGAGTTGATAGCATTTGTGAACAATTTTGGGAGAAGAACCAATGTTGAAACCTTTTGAAGCAAGGTTACGACAAGACCAAGGAAAAGAAAGAACGAGACAATCTCAAATATTTGTGCTTAACCCAATGGGGAGATTTAATAAATCTCTATCAAAATATGGTGCCAAAGTTGAGCCTATAGTTCCTTGAATTCAAGGGAGATTTCGTTTAAGAATTCTAGAAATATTTAGAAGTGAAAAATATGGAGGAACATTATACTAGAAGGGTAGAAGGGTAAAATTGAAGATAAGAAAAATGGGAAAAGTGAATATAAAATTGAACAAAAAATGATAAAACATGTAAATGCCAAATGTTTTCTCCTACTTTTGAGAAAAATGTAATTTGGACAATTTAAAACTTCTAGGAAAAAACACATGTTTGTACAAGGGCGTAGTAAGAAATTTATGTAAGTGAAAAAAAAATAGCAAACATGCAAGTGGACGAAGAAAGGGTTGCAGCAAGATATTATAATGGGCTACAATTTTAACTTCATGATAAATTAGTTTTTCTTAATTTCCATTCCTTTAATAAAGCTTATTTATTAGTAAATAGAAGATTTAGTGACATTGCATTTAGAGGAAGATGAATCTTTTCAAAAAATTAGTAAGACATAAGATCATGAAGTAGGAAAGGAATTGAAATCATATTCTAGAAGAGAAGGTGATTTTAGAGGTGGGAAAAGAAAAAGAGGACAATGAAATATTAGCTGAAGCAAACCATTGAGGTTTTATTTCTTTACAGGAAATAAAAATGCCTAACTTTAATAGCAGAAAAATAGAACAAAAATAGATGTTGCAACTAACTTTAATAATGAGAAATAAGGACAGTGCAAAATCTTACTAGGGAAGGGAGATCATTTCCAAAACCCATTGTAAGTGTTAACATAAGGTGTGCAAGTTAATTATTGATAAAAAATTATGAAAATTATAGTAAGTATAAAAATGGTATAACATTATACCTCATATGTATTCCAAAACCATATTTGATAAAAAAAAAATTTCATAGAACCAAACATTTTCAAAAACTATTTAATGGGCATATTTTGGAAAAACTTTTGCATCTCTTAAAAAAAACTATGAACAATATGGTAAGTACAAAAATGGTACAACATTATATAATATAAAAATGATACATCATTATATCTCATATATAGTCCAAAATCATATTTGGAAAAAGGTTACTTTTGGTAAAAATTTTGCAACTTTTAACAACAATTTTAACACAACTAAAAACATTTTCAAAGACTATTTAATAATGCATATTTTGGTAAAACTTTTGCATTTCTTAAAAAAATTCTATGAATATTATGTAAGTACAAAAATGGTATGACATTATATCTCATATGTATTCCAAAACCATATCTCAAAAAAAAAATTATTAAAACTTTTGCAACTTTTAAGAACAATTTCAACACAACTATAAACAATTTCGAAAAAATTATTAAAACTTTTGCAACTTTTAACAACAATTTCAACACAACTATAAACAATTTCAAAAACTATTTATTGATGCATATTTTGGTAAAACTTTTGTATCTTTTAAGAACAGTTTGAGCATAATTAAAAGCATTTTGAAAGACTATTTTTTGGTAGATGTTTTGTTTCTTGGAATGACATACAATGCATTACAATCCATTGAGAGATGCATCTAAGTAGGTTGGTGAACTAAATTGAAATCCAAATCCAGTCAAATTTACAAATATTATAAATCACAGTAGCCAAGTAGGCAAAGAGTTTTATACTTAAAAACAGTTTTAATAGTTTACACATTAAAAAAAGGTATGCTTTCAATCTCTGGACTCCTAATCTTCACATAGTTTCTTGGCCTACAAAATATTTATTACATTGCATTAGTTCATGGCTTCTCAATCATTTGTGAGAAACAAAACTCAATCGATAAAGGTTCCTAGCTTCCCCATCATTTATGCTTAGCTACAATCATCTCTTTTCCCTAAAATATGCAATTCTCCTTTCAAGTTTGAATTTCTAGTTAATGCACAGTTTGATAATGATAATGGCAATGGAGAGAAAAACACTAGAAATCTCTACATAGTGTAAATATGCATGATAAGATTAGTGGTAGAATCTAAAGGAAATGAGATAACAATGAAAAGATAACTCACATAAATTTTGACAATTTAATAAAGGACTCTATATATATCATAGAAGTACATTCACCCCATGCTTCCATAACTACATGAAAGGAAATTCCCCACCAACCTCTCACACACATTCAATGATTGGATTTAATAGTCAAAAGGAAGTAATTGGATCATTTAAGGCACACATCAACAATTGGATGAGTTCTAAGGTTGACACTTGTAAATAAAGGATTTAATCTCCCATAGGGCCCCTTTTCCTCTTCACCTCTATTGGAATCATAGCCCCTTTGGTGCTCTTTACAAAACCATATTGAACAATTTTATTTTTTTATATCTTAATATTTACATAGATTTCGAGTTAGCATGACATGCAAATCACATGGTCCATATATAAATATTTGCATTATACATGCCTAACCATTCACTAGTCGAGCCTTGGCCTTGAGCTCCGTACTAGGAATCCATATAGCATGTTTACATTGTTTACATAATTTTGATTTAGTACATTCCAATTCAAAATTAAGGGCAGTACAATATATAGGATGTAGTGATCTCTACTTTACCCTCATAAAAAGAAGTTAAAACCCCCCAAATATTCTTATATCTATTCAAGATGATAACAAAAGCTAGTGAGAGCATCCATTTACCTCTAAAGTTCCATGAGGGAGGAAGCCAACAGAAACATGTTATTTTCAAACGTGAATATGAAAATCAATACATGTTGTAGGATGCAACCTTCATTTCCAAAAGGGTTCTCCCTAATATATGTCTTTAGATCGTCATTGTAAATCCCAAACAATGTGGGACAAAAAGATAGCCTTTTTTACCATAATGATGATCCTATTGAAGTGAACAAACCCTTTTCATGTCAATGACGATCCTACAATTGTTCCATAGAGCCTTAAGACAATCACAATTAGAGACTTAAGGTGATAAGTGTCTTGTAATCTTTGGAATGAAGATGACCTCAAGACAAAGACAAAACCTTCTAAAAATATACAAAACAACAAAAGACTTTGGAATACCACTGACTAAACTCCTCAATAAAGAAGAAAGTGCGAAGATGTGATCCATCATCTAATACTTGTTTTAAATCCTTGCTTTCCATACAATTTATATTTTCTCCTCTTAAATCTTCAAATATCCATGTATCCAAAATCATAGAATAATATTTAACAAAGATATGCCCAATCGTGATTGTGCTACATTGGTTGAATCTTAACTATTACCCAAAATAAAATTTTAATTGATAACTTGTTGTGAACAAGTTTGGGAGAAGGAGTAATGTTGAAACCTTTTGAACCAAGGTTACAACAAGACCCAGGAAAAGAAAGAATCTATCTTGGACCCCAAGTATTTGTGCTTGACCCAATGGGGAGATTTAATGAATATCTATCAAAATATGGTGTCAAAGTCAATCCTAAAGTGCCTTGAATTCAAGGGGGATTTGGTTTAAGGATTCTATAAATATTTAGAAGTGAAAAATATGGAGGAAGATTATACTAGAAGGGTAGAAGGGTAAAATTGAAGATAGGAAAAATGGGAAAAGTGAATATAAAATTGAACCCAAAAATGATAAAACATGTAAATTCCAAATGCTTTCTCCTACTTTTGAGAAAAAAATAATTTGGACAATTTAAAACTTCTAGGAAAAAATACATGTTTGTACAAGAGTGTAGTAAGCAATTTATGTAGCTGCAAAAAAAATAACAAACATGCAAGTGGATGAAGAAAGGATTGCAACAAGATATTATAATGGGCTACAGTTTTAACTTCGTGATAAATTAGATTTTCTTAATTTCCATTCCTTTAATAAAGCTTGTTGATTAGTAAATAGAAGATTTAGTGACATTTCATTTAGAGGAAGATGAATCATTTCAAAAAATACTAATATATAAGATCATGAAGTAGGAAAGGAATTGAAATCAAATTCTAGAAGAGAAGGTGAATTTAGAGGTGGAAAAAGAAAAAGAGGACAATGAAACATTATCTTAAGCAAACCATTGAGATTTTGTTTTATTTTTACAGAAAATAAAAATGCCTAACTTTAATAGGAGAAAAATAGAAGAAAAACAGATGTTGCAACTAACTTTAATAATGAGAAATAAGGTGCAAAATCTTACTAGGGAAGGGATATCATTTCCAAAACCCATTGTAAATGTTAACATAAGGTGTGCAAGGTAATTATTGATAAAAATTCTATGAACATTATAGTAATTATAAAAATGGTACAACATTATATCTCATATGTGTTTCAAAACCATATCTGAAAAAAAATTATTTTTCATAAAACAAAACATTTTCAAAAACTATTTAATGATGCATATTTTGGAAAAAAAAATTCCTCTCTTAAAAAAAAAACTATGAACAATATGGTAAGTAAAAAAATGGTACAACATTATATAATATAAAAATGATACATCAATATATCTCCTATATAGTCCAAAACCATATTTGGAAAAAAGTTACTCTTGGTAAAACTTTTGCAACTTTTAACAACAATTTCAACACAACTAAAAACATTTTCAAAGACTATTTAATAATGCATATTTTGGTAAAGCTTTTGCATCTCTTAAAAAAATTCTATGAATATTATGTAAGTACAAAAATGGTATAACATTATATCTCATATGTATTCGAAAACCATACCTATAAAAAAAATTATTAAAACTTTTGCAACTTTTAACAACAATTTCAACACAACTATAAACAATTTCAAAAAAATTATTAAGACTTTAGCAACTTTTAACAACAATTTCAACACAACTATAAACAATTTAAAAAACTATTTATTGATGATTATTTTGGTAAAACTTTTGTTTCTTTTAAGAACAATTTCAGCATAATTAAAAGCATTTTGAAAGACTATTTTTTGGTAGATGTTTTGTTTTTTGGAATGGCATACAATGCATTACAATCCATGAGAGATGCATCTATGTAGGTTGGTGAACTAAATTGAAATCCAAATCGAGTCAAATTTACAAATATTATAAAATCACAGTAGGAAAGTAGGAAAAGATGCTTATACTTGAAAACAGTTTTAATAGTTTACACATTAAAAAAAAGTATGCTTGCGATCTTTGGACTCCAATTCTTCTGAGAGTTTCTTGGCCTACAAACGATTTATTAGATGAGTAAACTTGAAATTTCTGAAGTCCTATTTTCCCGAAAGTTTTAATAGTTTTAATAGTTTACACATTAAAAAAAAGTATGCTTGCGATCTTTGGACTCCGATTCTTCCGAGAGTTTCTTGGCCTACAAACGATTTATTAGATGAGTAAACTTGAAATTTCTGAAGTCCTATTTTCCCGAAAGTTTTTTGGCCTATAAAATCTTTTTTATATGAAAAAACTGTAGCTTTCATAACATAGATTAAAATGTTTGGTAAAAATAAAAATTCTCTTATGGATGAATCCACCTCAATCCACCCATGGTGATAGCTTAATATAAACCTATTTTGAAATCACATAATATTACCAAGAGTCTTTAGCTCCTTAATACATCTACAAAAACATATATACCCTCAAAGCTTTACTTACTTGCAATGTTATGACTAAATACATGTCATTCATGGGAGTTGGAGAAAGTCAACTCCTCTTCATTGTCGTCTTGGTGGAAGGAGATTGCTATAATGCCTCCTTCCGATCTTGAGAGATTTTCTAGGAATGGTAGCAATATGAATAGCAGGAAGTGTCATGGTTATTTTTTTGACTGCATTCAATGTTGCGTAGGAGTGGGGCATAACATATGCTTCACAATCTTTGAACAAAGGAAGGTGAAAAAGATCCTTGCTTATAGTGTCATTGAAAATACCATCTGCAAAAACATACATACCCTCAAAGGTTTACTTACTTGCAATGTTATGACTAAATAATTGTCAGTCAAGAAACAAACGTGAAGACTTAAATAGAAAAGTAAAAATGTTTAATTGCAATGTTATGACTAAATACATGTCATTCCAAGAAACAAACATGAAGATCTAAATAGAAAAGTAAAAATTTTTAAGATGAGGTGAAAGGCGAAAGCTTGCATACCTTAATCAACCTTCATGTCTAGCCTCGGTTCAAAGGCCATTAGAATCTCATAGCAGTCCCCTATAATTGCAGTGGTAGCTAAAGGATAGTGGGAAGCCAACTCCATGTATTTTCAATGACACTGTAAGCAAGGATCTTTTTCACCTTCCTTTGTTCAATGATTTTGAGGAAGATGTTATGCCCCACTCTTACACAACATTTAATGCAGTCAACAAAATACCTGTGATAGTTCCTGCTATTCATATTGCTATCATTCCTAGAAAATATCTCACCATTCCTAGAAAATCTCTCAATATCGGAAGGAGGCATTATAGCAATCTCCTTCCACCAAGACGACGATGAAGAGGAGTTGAATTTCTCCAACTCCCATATAATAACCTACAAAAGCTTCTCACTATATCCCATATCATAAACTTCAAAAGTTGTGATTAGAAATCATGGCATTGTAATCTCAATAGGAAATAAAAAGAGCACTTTCCTCTTAATATTGATCAATAAAAGACAAGAACTATGAGCAATAAGAGCATGTACTTACCAATGTTGAAATTGTTGCTTCTATGTGTATCCCATTCACAGGGTATTCTTAGATGATAGTAAGAAAAATCATTGGGCGATTGGTTGAGGAAGAGTGCATTTCTATGTTAATTGTGAAAAATTGACTTCCCTGCCAAATCATGGATAAGTAGGCTCAGATATTTGCATGTAGCCAATTTGGCAGAGGTGATTCATTGATAAGTATGCTCATATATGTGTAATTGTGCCTAAGAATAGATTTCATACATGGGATGTACTTGGATTGGTCCAGTGTGCATTTTTGTGTTGGACATGAAAAATTGGGAAACCCTATCAACTGCTAATCTGGCAGTATTGGATTTCACTGTAGATGGAACATTTTACAAAAGGAACTGTTAACCCAAAAATCCCCCACATAGCTCTCTATGGCCTACACCACCCAAGGACACCATCTCACAACACTCATTTCACTCCATAAGACCTTCCATTTGATCCACACACCTCCAAAAGAGCCCAAGGATGAAGAAAAGGGCTAAAAACCCCAAAAAGGAGCCCAAAATAGCCCCCTAGGAGCTAAAGCCCTCAAAAAGGGGCTAAAACCCTAAAAGGGGCTAAATCCCTGACCAAGGGCTTACAACCCTAAAATCCCTTGGAAAAACTATAAAAGGAGGGTGGGGGGTCACTCTCAAAACACTGTTACCCGTGGATGCTTTGAGACCTCTTACTCTCAAACCACCCACTCTCCCTCTCCTCCATATCCATCTCATCAAGCCATTGCTTCCCAACCAAGAGAGAGGTGCTCCCATGAGCTAGGGCATGGTGGCCCATTTCCACCTAAGTGAGGTATAATTTCTTTTCATGGTTGTTTATTTGTTTTTCTTTCTAACCCTCATTTCTATTTGCAGGTTTTTTATTGATATTGTTTTCAGGTTTGCCATTGTAGTAGCTTAGGTTGTTTGTAGGTTTCAAGGAAGCGGAACCCTAACCCATTTTCTGCAGAGGGGTTCACAAGGGATTTATTTCTCCATTTACTTTTTGTTATTAGCTCTTAGATCTAGTTTACAATATATGCCATTTGCTTGTTCTTGTTTAGATTAGCTTAGTTTAATTCGCTGCTCTGTTTATGCTATTTTCCCTTTCATTTTTCCTATTTTCAAAGAGTAGAACCTACCCTTGTGACCTATAGGCACAAGGGAGCCATTCCTACTCCTGTAGTGAGGATAAATCTTCACTACAGCTTTGGTGACTCCACTAGGTCGAACCCACAGGATCCCTGGGCCAAAAATTTCAAGTTTTCAAGTTTTTTTTAGTTTTACCCTAGTTTCTAGAAATATTATGTTAGATATGTTTAATTCTGCTTTATTTCCTATTTTAGTCAGTGTTGAAGCCTCTGCTAGGATGATCCAAGTCATACTGACCCTAGTACCAGTTACTGTCGACCAGATCTGACCCTGCATCACCAAAAAACCCCTTTCCATAGCAGGGTGCTCTTATCGGGGAAAAAGGTGAGATTGGGGCACTCTTAATTGGCCAACAGGTGTGCCCAGGGTGCACTTAATCCTCAGACAGGTGTGACTTCAGCCCAGAAGCTCAAGTTGGGGCTGTTTTCACATTCTGTGTGACCCACTCGCTCATTTCTGGAAAAATCTCATGGCCCCCTCGCGGGATTTGGTCTGAAATGTGCGGCCTGTCACACAGAAGTTGTATTTAAGTTTAATTAACACTCATTTTCAGTTTTAGAGGACTATTAGTGTGGCCCAACTGCCTCTATCCACCATTGCAAGTCTCTTTCAATTCCAATTTTTATTTTCTGCAAATCAATCCATGAACAATGTGTATATGCTAAATCAATCACTAAGGCTTAATAAAATGAACTAGTCTAACTAAAAGTAACTTAAAAATAACCATGTTGCTGCCCCCTTCCTCCTCTACCCAGTCATCACCCTCCAGGGTATTTTGGGATATGACAAAGGATAAGCTCGTATAGATCTAGGCACTCCATGGTATTTTTCCCAAACCACTAAAACCAAGTGACCTGGAAGGTAGAGGGGGTAGAGAAGGAGGGCTTCTCACGGTGTTAAGAATCCTCCCTGTTGACCAACGTAGCACTTGGGAGGTGACCTGAGGATCTACGGATGGGCTTAGTCCCATTGTGTTGAGAGCCCAGTACCTTCTCTTGGTTGAAGAAGAATATCACTGAGAGGTAGACATTTATTTAGGCCAACAATTCAGGGTTAATCACCATACTTGCTTACAAATTTCTATTTATGTTTGCATACAAAACCATGATATGAACTCTACCATGAATTCATAAACCATATTGCAACAACCAAATACCAGAACAAACAAGCAAACCAACACACCATACCAAATAATTAACCCAACTCAGTTCATGACGCTGAGTAAGCCTTAAAATTTACCAAATTTACACTAAGTTCAATCAATTATGCAGTCTTTGAGGACATAAGTCCTTGACTACTTCAACTGTGGGAAGTACTTGGGCTTTTCCTAGAAACTCATTGTGAGGAGTACCACAGGAACCCCAAAGTAGCTGGCCACTGAGAGGAATTTCCAAGCGAAATGGGCAATGACCCCTTCCAATTGAGTAGAAGCACCCGTGAGGAACAAGCCAAGCGCTGTCTTCTGGTAGTCTTGGTGGCTGACACACCACCTTCAGCCAATAGGAATCCATTGAAAACGAGGTCCAAATATCATACCCACCAGTTTCATACACAAAAGCGAACATAATTGATCCTCCATGATCTTCCTCGCGCCTAAGAGGCGAACCACCACCATTTGTAACACTTGATCGGCACCGTCGAAGCCACTCTCAGTGATCTCCCACATCGTCAGAGGGACACATAGCCTCTAATTCTGAATCAGACCTCCACACCGCACCATCAAGCCCCATGGCTACTGCAAACCCAGATCCATTTTTTGGCCTAACCTTAGCAAGTGAACCCATGTCCACATCACAACCTGTCACCCACAACTTGGCAAGAGGTCCAAGCACAGTCATGCAAACTGTCATTAGCCAATTACCACCACCAATAGTGACTATCCAAGCTGGCCTAGTGGTAACACATGGGGGCAGTGGCCCCTCCACACATATTGTCCCCCCTGCCACACAAAGGGGCAGTGCACCAACCACCCACATTTCCCCTACCACCATACATGGGGGCAATGCCCCCGCTACCCATACCATCCCACCCAAAACACTTGGGGGCATTGGCGCATCCGCCATGGTGCCACCACAAGCACCCCCAACCATGCAGATGCATTATGCACCTGCAAACCCCACCCCCATTACTACCCCATCCCACATCAACTTGGGGTCAAATCTACCCTTCATGGCTCATCTGAACTTGCCTGAATTGGATAGATTAACGAATGAACCCATTCGCCACCAAGATTTCTGGCCACCCATGCCAACTAAGCTGCCATCAGACATCCCAAAGTTTGAAGGAAAAGCCGGGGAATGTCCCCAAAATCATATAATGACATTCCATGTATGGTGCTCATCCAATAGCATCATAAATGACTCCATCAAGCTAAGGTTGTTCCAATGCACCCTTATAGGTGTCGTAGCCAAATGGTACATTGAGCTGCCACAAGCCAAGTACCCTGATTTCAACTCCCTAGCCTTCATGTTCCTACAGTATTTCCAACTCCCCATCAGATATGATGAGGGGGTGGAGATCCTGCTATCCTATTGCCAAAACGCCACCACTCACATCACTGATCATATCCATGAGTGCCGGTGAAGCCGCAGCTTATGCAAAATCCAACTAGATGACAGGATCTTCTTGGATTGGTTCCTTAAGACTTTTCTCCCACCCATCGCAAAGGACATCGCATCTGAATGTCCCCAATTTGAAGAAGAGGCCATATTGAAGGTCCAACAATTTGATCTCATTTACGCCCAGTCTGGATACTTGTACACTGTCATTACAGACACTCCCCGTCTAAGTACCTCTTACCACAATGCACTGGGGGCATCCCACATAGTGGACGACATCATAGGGTCAGTCTCCCAACAACCATAGCCTTGACCGACACCACCTGTCGTTGCACTGCAACCAAGTAACACTGCTAATGTTTCTTACCAAAACAACCTCCAGACTATGATAGAATGATGTCTCAGTTTGGAGCAACAACCTCTTATGCACAACCTGCGCCACCGCAATAGGCTCAAGTGATGGCTTGGCCAACACAACAGCATGTGGGGCAAATGCCCACATTTATAGCACCACCACCCCCACATATATACTTTGCACCATCAGTGTAACAAGTTCAAGCCCCCGCCCCTGCTCCACCCGCTCCGTTGGGACAAGCGTTCGCACAACAAAACTGTCCCAACCAACTTGCCCCCAACAATCAACAAGGGAAAGCTAGAAACAAATGGCCCCGTAACCAAGGAAATAACCAACTGCAGGAAGGCATTCAGCAACCGATCCCTCCCAATAATGCTGCGACTAATCGGCCAGCCCAAAACCCCCCACGAGAGAATGCACCAACACGCAATGCTCCATTGTGCACAAACCAACCTTGTACACTCTGTGATGTTTATGGGAATTACACACTTGAGTGTCCCCTCATGGCTCGTGCTAAGCAGGCCATTCAAAATGAGGCCTAACAGGCCGGCAATGCCCCCACTCATGCCCAACCCAACCAGGCACTACAAGGACCTCCTCCCATGGTGCTTCAAAACCCACTACCAGTCCAAGGATTGGTGGAAACCACTCCCCCTCCCCAAGCCAATCCCAATGCTCTGGGGGCACCACCCATGGCCGAAACAAGTGTCCACCACCTGATGACCATGCCCACTGAAGAGGTCAACTTACAAACTAAACAAAATCAGTATGGTACCACCAGTGAACTTGCCGACTCATCAGTAGCATCCACGTCTAAGACAACCAACCTACCTCTCCAGTTACCCCCGTTCATGTGCCCCCCCATACGCAGAATTGCCAATAATGCCACAGCTAGAGCTGCAGTCAGCTATAGCATTGTGGATGATTTGGCCCAAACGCCAACCACCATGTCCGCTCTTGAGGTACTTAAAATGTGCCCAATGCAGCAGAAAGCCTTACTAGCCGTTCTAGGGGTAGTAGACCCCTCCGAATCCAAGTTAATCACATTTGCCACAGAGAATGGAGAGATGCGCATGCCCTCCACCATCACCTTCCAAATCCCGGTGTCCATCTGGAACTTGGTTGTGCACTGATGCATAGTGGATGAGGGGGAATCCACATGCATCATGTCTACCTTGGTTTGGCAGAAGCTTGGATCACCAATTCTACAACCATCATCCATGACTCTGCGGGCTTATGATGGACACCCTACTAGAGCCCAAGGAATCCTCCCCCATGTCCCTATCACGTTATCCAAGAAGATAGTCCTGATCGACATCGAGGTTGTCAATGCTCAATTGGATTACAACCTCCTCCTTGGGAGGAGTTACATGTACGCCATGCGAGCCGTCACGTCAAATATCTTCCACCTAATGATGTTCCCCCATGAAGGGAAGATTGGGACAATTGACCATCTCACCTACCATGATCCGCAAGGGTTAACAGAACCTGCCAATGTTATCCCTACTATCACCACCATTGAGCTGCAAGGGGTGACCGCACACGCTAACGTCATCCCTGCAACCAACACTATGGTTGAAAACACACCAACCTCCCCACCATTGAATGTGGGCCCTGGGTTGTTTACCAATCCCACCATGACAGCTCCTTTTTCGTTGGTGTCACCATCACGACACAAAATCAAACTGCGGACTTTTGCATGGTATCATCAAGCACCGCTGCACCTAAACATCAACCGCAGCCATAGCCCCAACCACAACCACAACATCGTTCGTAGCCGCAACACCAACAGTAGCCATAACATCACCCGCAGTAGCAACATTACACACAGCAGTAACCACAACCTCACCCCCACATGCAACCAGCTGGGAGTTATGTGGGCTCATCTCCAATCCATATAATTCCCTTCCTTGTTCCCCCACCTGGTGTCATGAGGAAGACGGTCATGAGCCTACCCAACTTTACATTGGGGATCCTGCTATGGTATCTTGATCCACCAACTCAACCAGCAATGCCCCAGGTTATGTTAACTCTGGTGCAACCTATTGCGGTTGAGTCTCACCCCCCACCCGGTCCGCATAAGCCAACCGTCGCACCTGCACCTGCACCACCCCTATCCAAAAGGGCCAGGGGAAAGAACACCAAAGCCACCGTAAAACCACGACAAGTCCCACCTTGTGCTTTCTGTGAACAGCAAGGCCATCCAACTCAGAATTGCCCTGAAATCCCAATGATCCATGCACATCTGGATGCCATGGATACGAATAAAAACATCCCCATGGTTGAAATCCCAACCGTGCCACTAGTCAAGAACAAGGCATTGAGGACAAACCATGCTTGTGCCCTTTGTGTCCTGTATGGAGATTACTCCCACCATTACCAAGACCTGCCCAAATTTTGAATGACTCTCACTGACCTCTGTCACCATTCCCTTGAGTCTGAGATCACCTTGATCGAAGAAGTTCACCCACCACCTCCTTCGTCCGACACCATGTCCATTTACATGATGTCTAGTTCCCCTAACCAACTCATCCCCATCTCCAACGATGGTCCATCAGACCTGTCACTTCGTTGCTTCAACAAAGATGAGGAGATACTTGAAGCTCTGACCACCCCAAAAAACCCATGGGATGACATGCACCATCGCTCGTTCTTCCTCCTGGAAGAGCTTGTGTCGTAGTCTGACCAGTTTTCTGTGGAGACCAAATATTTCATCCATGGGAAGGTTGACTGGTTCGAGAACCCAATCCCAGCACCCAATGCCTTCAAAGAAGGGAACATGGTGAACATTTTGCCAACAATTAAAATCGGCATCTCAACCAAATCTAAGATCGTTGAAGAAATCATGTTGGGGGCATCTTGCTCCCCGGAAGAGGTCGATGCCTACATGGCTCTCTTCCAATAATTCCGCAACATCTTTTCCTAGTCATACACTGAAATTCCTGGCTTAGATCCATCCATCGTGGAACACCACATCAACACATGGCCTGATGTGGCACTCGTCCGTCAGAAGAAATGACCCATCCACCCATCCAAAGTGGCTGCAGTGAAAGTTGAGATAGAGAAGTTGCGCATAGCTGGCTTCATTTATCCCATTGCGTACACAACTTGGGTTTCTAATCCTATTCCTGTGAATAAAAAAATAGGGTACCATTCACGTTTGCATAGACTTCCATGATCTCAATGGGGCATGTCCCAAAGACAACTTCCCCACCCTGTTCATCAACCAAATCATCGACACATGTGCCAGACATGAATCCTTTTTTTTCATGGATGGCTTTCTGGATATAACAAAATCCAAATCCGGAAAGAATACCATCACAAGACGGCATTCACAACCCCATGGGGCACATTCACCTATCGAGTCATGCCCTTTGGCCTCAAAAATTCTAGAGCCACCTTCCAGCGTGCCATGATGCATTGCTTCCGCAATCTTGTGCACATCATGTTGGTTTGTTTTAAGAACCTCATCGCGGGATCGCAAAACCACACACAACACATAGATGACTTGCGACAAGTCCTCATGCGATGTCGCTAGTTCAGAAGCCGCTTGAACCCATCCAAGTCTGTTTTCTGTGTCCCCACGGGCCGTCTCCAAGGATTCATCATGTCACACAAAGGACTGACCGTTGATCCTGGGAAAGTCCAAACGACTTTCCCCCTAATGTCACCCCTTTGAGTGACAGCATTCTAAATTGTATTATAGTCTTTGCATTTTTTGTTTTACACATTTTTCTTGATTGAGTCTTATGTATCGCTTCCTCTCATTGCTTCAGATGGAGCACACCTCAGATCGGTATATGCGATTTGCAGATGGAGCAAGCAGATGGTACTTGAACCTTGCCTCGGCTGCATGGGTAATCTACTCCCCATTGCATGAGTTGATCCACATCAACAGAATATGCGTAGGCACCGCGACCAACAACCAAGCGGAGTATGATGGTGTCAATGGCCTCTTGGCCACCACTCTACAATTAGGAATTCATCATCTCGATGTCTTCTTAGACTCCCAGCTACTTGTTTCTCAACTGAACAACCACTACTGGGTTCGCAATCCCTGCCTCTTTAGAAAGTACCTGTGCACTAAACACATGGTCAGAACATTTGAATCCATCACATTCACACATGTTCCCAGGAACCTCAATAGTGTCGCAGATCAAATGGCTAACGATATTCTAAATTGGCACATCCATAATAGTATATAGGAAACATACAACCACAACATAATGCATAATCATGTCTAAAAATACACACACAGTGTAATAATACATCACATAGCCATTTGCATTCCGCAACATAATAAAAAGACTCACGTAATAAAACCATAAAAGTGCATCCATGTGCATCAAAAATATATATAGATATAAATCCATAAAGTCGCATGTCCACAACATGTCCAATACAAAAATGAGAAGCCACATATGCTTTCTCCATAGGATATACATAAGCGACACAAAAACCCCTAAGTGCACCAACGCACTAGGAATAGCCCCACAAGGCTACTAGTCTGATTCAAACCCATCATCTAACTCGGACTCATCATCTTCCGAAGAGGATGCATCTTCTAGAAGAAGAACACCTCTCACCATCTGGTGAAAGTGCTCGCAAGCCACTTCCATCTTCCTCATCATGCCCATCAGTGCAGGAGGAAGATTGTGAATAACAACAATAAAGTTAGTATTCAAGTGCTGCCAGCCAACATCTGACACTCTAGCAGCTACCTCCTCCATGTACGGTACCAGTCCATCCATATCTCGCTACCGCCTATGAGAATTGCCGGAAGGGGTCGTTGCAGGAGGTACGACAACAACCCACCTCCGATGCCTAGTTGGCGGGCGAGGAACAACATCTGCACACATAAGCAAGGACACCATCAGTCCACATACATCAATATTAAAATCACTAACCAGCTCAACTATACTATGCACAAAAATAAACATAAAAATATCAAGCATACATACCAGCTGGTCCCCAAGCCTGACCAGGAGGTCGGGGCATCTTAGGTCTCCCTGTAAATCCATACCCGCATACGGGTACTCCTTGATCACCACAGGAAACTGGAGCCATTGCTCCAACAACTCCTCTCTGAAGAAGTGGCCCACTCTACCACCACCCTCGCAAATCATTTTCTGGCACCACCTATACATCCTCGGCTCCCGTAGACCACTGTCCTCCACATCCCAATGAGAATGAAGTGTAGGTACTTTCTCAAAGAAGAAAGCACATAGGAAGGAGCCAAAGTAAAAACCAGCACCAGTAATATTCGACTTGTTCAGCTGACGCCAAACAACCTGCAAGTACATCTGGTCCCATGCATAATATGTGCCACCAATGGCACGCTCTACTAGCTGCAGCTGACCACCAAAAATCTTGTGGCTCCCTGTGGAACCCAAGATGCACTGCAATAAAGTCCCCACTGCCCGTGTGGACAACTCCTCGATGTCACACATCGGGATGTAAGAACCACGCACATACGCCGTAGCGTAATAGTGCCAATCACATAGATCCTCTAATGTCTCCCCCAGAGACAATACAAGTACCAAGTCACCAACTACTCCCAATATTGGGAGCCCAGTAATAAAATACACATCCTCCAGCGTAATCTCAATACGCTAGCCCTGGAAGAGGAACACCTCCTCAGCAACATTCCAGAAACCGATCAGATTTTGCATCAACAAACCCAAGCTCCGCATAAGTGGAAGCCTCATAAACTTCAGCAACCCACAGCAGGATAGTGTATCTCTAACACCCCCATCATGTAATGATGCATCTCTGACTGGCTTACAGTCTCTCTCCCTCCATTTGATCTCCACCATCCTACACAAAGAAAAAAACCTGATGTCAGACATCCCCACCATCAAAAAACCACCCAAAGGAGGCTAGGACACACTTATTTAAGCAAAAGGAGTGCCCAGGGTGCTCATAATTGCCCAACAGGTGCACCGAGGGTGCACCTTTCCCTTCAAAATGAGCGATCTAGTGCACAAGAAACCCCAAATAGCTCATGGGGGGCCTCCAGGTGGTCAAATTCAGTAAATAAGCCATCAAAATGAAGAGGTTCAGTGAGAGCTTTTACCTGCAAGTCGCGGCTCACAAAACCATTGATCGGATCAAGAGAAATCAGCAAATGAAGAATTAGGGCCCAGCTCTCTAACTCCACAATGAACAGTGACAATGACACTTCACCATGTGGACCCTCCCCTTTTATAGGCCCCATTTGACCTAATTTCTTTCGATGGACATAATAAGACCATACAGACTCCGTTTGAGACGTCGTTTACGCCACTGGTTTCATAATTCCACCCTCTATCTAGTTATGAGACCATTGTCTCATGTTTAATAAGTCAATTTTGGGACCATTTCCCATAAGTCACCTCAATTCACTAGCCATGACATGACGATGTGAGTGTCTACAGACTGGTACATGTATCACACTTCTGGACCGCTGCTCGTACAAGTTGTCGGGTCGTTGCCCGTTAAATATTGTACTATAATTTTATTTTTGTATTTATAATTGTCTTTTTACACCGCACCTGACGTAGCCATCTGGACCATTTTCCACAAACCCCTATGTTTTTCTTCCATGTATTTGACATAGAAGTGTCCTCGGGCCACCACCCGTTAAGGAATGTAATTTTAGCTTTTAATTTGTATTTTTAACACATAGATTGTCGTTTCTTTTTACCGCACCTTACGTGCACCTATGGACCACTGTCCACAAAATGATTTCTTTTCTTACATGTATTTGGCATATAAATGCCCCTGGACTTTCACTCACATTGCATGTAGTCAAGTTCGTCCACCACAACACACACACACACTCTCCCGACCTCTGTCCAAGAGCCACCTCGGTTTGCGTTCCTCTACCGCACCGTCTCACAGGCCTCTTCCGTGATCTATCCCACACATGTATTGGTATGTTTGAGAGCCTGTTGCTCCGTCCATATGGCGTGGGTGACCTTTGGACCTTTGTCCACTGTCCCAACATGGGGCACTGCTCATGCCATCGCAGTTGGTTGATCACATTGGAGTTTCATTTAAGCTCTTTTGTAACTCCTTAAAACAATGAAAAGATCACTAAGCGTAGCTGCTTCCTTTCCCACTCACTAAAGTATAGGAAAGGGCATCTACATCGTCTTGTTTACCTCCTTTTGTGGACCATGTAAACCATCTCATGAAAAGGACCTCCTTGGCACACTCAAGCCAAGACCATTCCCCTCTGCATACTTTTGTACTTTCTCGGGCAGAGGGGCCACACTTTACGAAAAAGCTCACCACCGGTTGTTGTTAATCTCTTTTCTAGCCGTCTCAACAAGAAAACATCACCGAGCAAACTTGGTTTCATTCATGCTCGTAAAAGTATTTGAATGACCGTTTAGTTAGTATAGGTTTAACCTTTTCCGGCCTAATTGGACTACCAATGGTAAAGAAGTCTCTCATCCCCTACAGGATGGGTGAGCTCTCCTATGTATACTTTTATCCTTTTTAGGGCACAAGAAACTACAAATGAAAAATATCCCCCACTGGAGTCTTCTTCATGCTTTCAAACTCTCTAAAATTGAAAGCACCATCGAGCAATTACCTTCTCAGGCCCGCCAAAAATCCACGATATCGCACCACAATAGTGTCCCTAGGCACCACCCCACAAAAAACAGTTTGGCAGCATCCCCACATCGGGTCTCCTTTGTTCGGAGTACTCTACAATGTGTCTTCCTTGGATCCCATCAGTATCAAAAGTGTCCACCTCCTCCAAGTATTTCCCATCTGCAGCGACATTCCCGGTATTACAGCTGTGATCACATTCCCATGAGTTAAGTTTCATTTGCTACCTGGTCCGCCCTAACATCATACTCTGAACAAAGGAAGTTTGAGTCTCCCACTCCCCCTCTGCCCCTGTTCAGTTTTTCCCTTCCCTCCCCTCCCCCCCAATTCAGTGAGTCAGTCCACAGATTGCTTCACACCTTTCGGTTATCCCTTGTGCTCCTCGTCAAGGAAACATCATTGCCTTGACTAGGGGCAGGTCTCCCTTTGTCGACGCCAACACACATATTCCAGAGGATAGACCCACAGGTCCCTATACCTTAGTTTCATTTACATCATTGATGAGTTCCTTGGACCACTTGAGAGGAGTCCTTAGTGCCTCTCGGGGTGGTTATTTCTCACGTGCCCGACTTCAATTCCATCATCGCACCATTGAGATTCGTATAAGGTTTGTTCTGTACAATACTTGGTCAAATACCCCGGATGTCACCTGACTCTAGCACATTGGTGAGTCCACTCGAGGGACCTAAACAGGTTATGTCCCTTGTGATTTCCAGGTTGCGTTGGAGACAGTGATCAGAAGCCCCAACGGTGCTTCTATATACCTTTATGATTGATGCAGCATACTTGTACCACAGAGACTCTGACTCTCAGTCAGCGAGTCCACACAGCTATGTACCAGATCCAGCAGACCGTCAGTCATGAAGATATAGCATTCCATGAGAATGCCATGGTCCAATGTACCGGATCAGTATTGTATTCAGCCTCACATGGAGGAAACCATTCTTGTAACATCAGTTGTATATGATCGGCTCTTGTATTTTAGAGCATAGATCAAATGATGCTTTTGACATTATCACAAGCATGGGGATTCCCACCTCATCCATATATATGTCACACATTTATTGTATCTCACCCATTGATGGGAACCAAATTAATACAAAAACCAAAATCCACCATGCCCCAACCCTGAAAGCACCACCTCTACACAGCGAATCCTATGATGTCCATCGACCATACATTGAGCTCTTGCCCTCACACATCAGGGGGAAATATGTTAACCCAAAAACCCCCCACATAGCTCTCTATGGCCTACACCACCCAAGGAAACCATCTCACAACACTCATTTCACTCCATAAGACCTTCCATTTGACCCCCACACCTCCAAAANTCCCAAAATAGCCCCCTAGGAGCTAAAGCCCTCAAAAATGGGCTAAAACTCTAAAAGGGGCTAACGTTAGGGAGAAAGGGGCTAAAGGCCCAAAAAAGGGGCTAAATCCCTGACCAAGGGCTTAAAACCCTAAAATCCCTTGGAAAAACTATAAAAGGAGGGTGGGGGGTCACTCTTAAAACACTCCTCACTTGCCTATTGTTATGCTATCATGGATGATTTGAGACCTCTTGCTCTCAAACCACCCACTTTCCCTCTCCTCCATATCCATCTCATCAAGCCATTGCTTCCCAACCAAGAGAGACGTGCTCCCATGAGCCAGGGCATGGTGGCCCATTTCCACCTAAGTGAGGTTAATTTCTTTTCATGGTTGTTTATTTGTTTTTCTTTCTAAGCCTCATTTCTATTTGCAGGTTTTTCATTGACATTGTTTGCAGGTTTGCCATTGTAGTAGCTTAGGTTGTTTGCAGGTTTCAAGGAGGCAGAACCCTAACCTGTTTTTTGCAAAGGGGTTCACAAGGGCTTCATCTCTCTATTTATCTTATGTTATTAGCTCCTAGATCTAGTTTACAGTAGCTGCCATTTGCTTATTCTTGTTTAGATTCGCTTAGTTTAATTCGCTGCTCTATTTATGCTATTTTCCCTTTCATTTTTCCTGTTTTCAAAGAGTAGGAACCTACCCTTGTGCCCTATAGGCACAAGGGAGCCATTCCTGCTCCTGTAGTGAGGAGAAATCTTCACTACAGGACCCATAAACACAATTTCATGAACTTGTTAATTTCCTTGGTTGAATATACAATTGAAATATTTTTTCATTATTTTTATTTCTTTGTAATAAAAATTTGAGGAATTATAGAAAATAATTTCCATTAAAAAATATTTTATATATCTGAATTCTGAATTTAACAGTTATTATATAAAATGATTGATTGACTCTCTAAATTGATGGAAATGATGGTTTAAATCATCCACCTGCAATCTTATGCTATCATACAGATTTTGTCCCTTTCAGGTGAGAAATGGTGGGAATTTTCCCAAGGCTACTTAAACCATTTTTTTTATTACTTAACCAATTTTTCCAATGGCGACCATTTTTCTGTCAAGGTGCAAAACAGGTTGAATGGTTGTTTTGGAAGAAAACTATCTCCTTGACCACAAACCTTTTTTCAAAAATGAGTCAGTGGTCGAGTGAATAAACCATCCACCTACACACTAATGCTCTCATAATTGTTTTATCCCTCACAGGTGTGAAATGGTGGGAATTTTCCTAAGTCCATTTAGGCTAGTTTTAGGTGCAAAATAGGTTGAGTGGCTATTTTGGCAGGCCAATATTTTCTTGACTATAGACATTTTTTCAAACATGAGACAATGGTCTAGTCCATAAATCATCCACCTATAATCTAATTCTTTCATAAAAAGATTATCCCATATAGGTGAGAAATGGTGGAAATTTTCTCAAGGCTACTTAAGCCCTTTTTTCAATACTTAACCAAATTGGCCAATCATAAGCATTTTTCTATCAAGGTGAAAAACAGGTTGAATGGGTGATTTGGAAGGAAGACATATCCTTGATAAGGGACTTTTTTTCAAATATGAGTCAATGGGAAAGTGAATAAATCATCCACCTACAAATTTATGCTCTCAATTTTTTTATCCCTCACAGGTGAGAATTTGGGGGCATTTTCCTAAGGCCATTTAGGCCAGTTTTAGGTGCAGAACATGTTGAGTGGCTATTTTGGCAGGCCAATATTTTCTTGACCATAGACTATTTTTCAAAAAAGATCCAATCGTAAAGTGTGCAAATCATTGACCTATAATATAATGGTTTCATTAAAATTTTATCCCATATAGGTGAGAAATGGTGGGCATTTCCCCAAGGCTACTGAAGCCCTTTTTTCAATACTTAACCAATTTTTCCAATGGAGAGCATTTTTATGTCAGGGTGCAAAACATGATGAATGGGTGATCTGGAAGGAAAATATATCCCTGATCAGAGACTTGTTTTCAAATATGAGTCAAAGGACAAGTGAATAAATCATCCACCTACAAATTTATGTTCTCATAATTTTTTTATCCCTCACGGGTCATAAATTGCGGGCATTTTCCTAAGGCCATTTAGGCCAGTTTTAGGTGCAAAACAGGTCGAGTTTCTATTTTGGTAGGCCAATATTTTCTGGACCACCAAGTTTTTGAAAACATTGAGCCAATGAGTAAGTGCACAAATAATCCACATGCAAGATTATTCTTTCATAAAAAAATATCCCTCACATGTGAGAAATAGTGGGAATTTTACTTTAACAAAAATTTCTAATGGCAAGCGTTTTGATATGAGGGTGCAAAACAGGTTGAATAGTTGTTTTGGAAGGAAAATATCTCCTTGACCAGAGACTTGTTTTAAAAAATGAGTCGATGGACAAGTGAATAAATCATCCACCTACAAACATATGCTCTCATAATTATTTTATCACCCATAGGTGAGAAATGGTGGGCATTTTCCTAAGGACATTTAGGCCAGTTTTAGGTGCAAAATAGGATGAGTGGCTATTTTGGCAAGCCAATATTTTCTTAACCATACACATTTCTTCAAAATTGAGCCAATTGTCAAGTGAATAAATGATCCACCTACAAGTTGATGCTTTCATAAAAATATTATCCCTCACAATTGATAAATGATGGGCATTTTACCACAGCTACTTAAGCCATTTTTTCAATACACAACAGAAATTGAGCCCAAAATACGACAGCTTGCATGTCTGAAATTTGGTAATGCCCTGTTGGTGATTCGACATATGCACATTTTTTTTTTCGTCGGTGGCTTAACGTCATATATTCAACTCATTTTCAATACCTGTTGAAGGTTCAACGACACCACGGTGTCGAATATTCGACATTTGGCTATTTGAAAGTGTCGCAAAAAACTTGCAAATACCATCGCATGTCTGACACTTACCCATAGGTTTTTCAATGTGTGGAGAGTCGGACTTTCGACGGGCTTGGCTGTTAGAGGCATGGCCGTCCCGTCGGATGTCTTTGGGAAGGCGTCGAAGATGCGATGGGAAACATGTCGGCCGATTGACGGCTAAAAGTGTCGGAGCTTCAACAAATGCATCGGACATCATCCAAAGGCCATCAAAAAAGAAATGCCTAGTTGTGTAATTAACAAAAAAAAATTGAAAGGTTGTCATTCACCAGTTAATTTACATCTCTACATTATTCAAAATTTGAAATCTACTAAAGGCATGCGGTTACAATAATGTTGTATGATGGCAAGGTGATCTCTTATTTGCATAAGTGTAGTGGTTTTGAACCATTTCCTAAGCATACAAATATCCCTATACTCCATCACCTGAAGGAAACATTAGATTTTGGCATGCCATTTTTTCCAACCCCTCCACTTGTAAACATCGTCAAAATTTAATTAGCATTCACCGTCAAACTGGTTGAGATGACTCATATTGACTGGGAATTAACTTAAGATATTTGGCAGAGTAAATATTGTGTCATTTGTGTTGGAACTCTACAAATTGAGGTGTGACTGTTTTGATGGTAAAATAAGCATGTAGAAAAATTACACAAGCAAGCAAAATACAACATGACATTGCACTGCAAAATTTTTAATTTTCTTGAAATCATTTAGTGGAGAAGTGACTAACAGCCATAACTAAGAATCCAACATAGTTGAATAAGAAATTTTTCCTTGTATTGTGCAGTTACAAATTTCATCCATGTATGTACATGCTTCAGTAATTACTCTTCTTGATATTACACCATTTATCCTTCAATTCAAATGGCATACACAATGTGTCAAGTATCGCTTTCCAATGTTCCAATATCCATTTCCATGGGATTACATTGGTTTATCTCATTGGAAATATCTGCATACTTTTCTTTGTGAAGAAAAACTTCCCTCAAAATGAGCTAATGATCCATGGATATGCAATCAAAGTGTTTACTAGTAAAAATATACATAAAAAATAAAAATTAAGTTTTCATTGCAAGAAGTTCCACCTTCAAATCCTCCTCTTCATCCTTTTTCCAAGCTAATTTATTCCTACGTACACAAGGTAGATGACAAGTTCCACTGAACATCAAACCTAGAAGAGTAAATTGCTCTAAAGTAAACGATATTGTACACTTATTTTCTACTCATTTAATTCAAATCCTCAAATATGGCTGGTAGAAATCTATCTTTGAAATAAATTTTACAAATATGCAAACTGATAGATTAAAATTTAAATATCATGGAAAATTTTAAAATCCTAGTATCCCAAAATTGTGTTGTTAAATACCACATTGTAAATTTCCTAATACATAAATTGCATTTCCTATCCTCATTGTTACCATCTTCAAGATCTCCATCATGCATACCATCATCAGCTTCATTCTATTCATAGTGTAGGTCATTCTCAATTTCAACATTTCTTTTATTTTTAGGAAAAAAAATTCTAGAGCTTTTGCTACACATATGTTGTTTTCTTTTGGAACCTAAACTAAAATCACTTGTATGACTAGAAGGTTATTCAAAAATATTCAATTTGTTGGAAATGATTCCCCTCCTTTTTCACATTTCTTATGATTATTGTTCAATGATCTATGTTCATTACCTTGGATTGGCCTATTATTTAGGACTGTCAGTGTAACGTCCTCGACCCTCCGTCTGATGAAGAGGACGCTACTATACACCAAACATATGGGAAACTAGCCCCATGAACATGATCATGGATATAATGCTGGATCAAAAGCCTGAACATACTACATACTAAGATGCATAATTGTTCATATACACAGCGGAAGCAAAACAACATTCATACATATACAATTCAGCATTTAACATGTCCATCATCATAATTCATTAACTATAAATATGATTGCAAAATAGATTAGTCAAGAATACTTATCTTATGGGAACTGTCCCGCAACCAGCTACATCGCTGCAACGCTCCACCCAACCATAGGCTAGCGTGCTCCTTAATCTCTCAGCAATGCTGCCACCCCCGAGTTGGGCATGATTCCCCAAGGAGTAAGGAACTAACCAGATTACACATAGCCAAGGGTAAAAAACATTCAAGGATACACAGTTCAACCAAGCCAACACAGTTGGTTTTATCAAGCGAACATCAGATCAGCCAAGCCAACACAGTTGGCTTTATCAAGCAAACATCAGATCATCCAAGACAACACAGTTGGGTTTATCAGGCCATTCGGGAGCTAGGAAAGACTAAATGCTAAGCTGGTGAGCCCATTGAAGAGATAAGGAGACCTACACCAAAACTAGCCTGAATTTTAGGACACCCACACACACCCAACACAAGGAAATCAGTCATTTCTTTGCAACGCAGTCCCTCAGGCCCTGACCTCCCTTCTAGTGCTATTCAGGGGTTGTGGAGAAGAAAGCCAGCCCTCTAGCTCTGTCTATGTGGTTCCTAAACACACCAGGTTTTTCAAGCAAAAAAGATCTTCATCACCACTCCAATGTAGTCTGAATACCAATCCAGTAACCACCTATCAGGGGAAGAACAACAGCCCCGGTTCACGATGAGGTAACAAGACATTACACAGTCCGGACAGGAACGCAAACAGGAAAGAGGGTACAACCTCTCTACGTGAATGGAAGGGAAAACCACATACTTAGACCAACAACCCACAAGAGAGAGGAGAGCAAAACCCACACATAGAATCATGAGTCCTTTTTATCTCCCCTCTGCGTGAGGAAATGAACAACCAAAAATGATGGATAGTTTTCCAAAACAGTGCGTGAAGGGGGAGTAGACTGGAGAGAGTGGGAGAGTGGCAACGTTTTTTGTTGGTTTCCTTTTCCCCACATGAATGGAATGACCCAGCTGGAGGAGGGTGCGTGTGGACAGGCCTGTCACCTACCACTACTCAGCAAATAACTACCCTCAACTAATAATAGTTTAGTGGCTGACACATGGCTTTTCCCCATGGGTTCTAGGTTCAACAATTCCCCCCTTAACCTTAGGAAATCATGCCCTTTTAAATTTAGTTGCATTGACATAGCTGGTTGGGGTTATTTAATTAAAATGCATAGTTACACGATGCCACAATTTAATAGATGCCATATATCCTGATATACTATCAACAATAATCCCAATTCAAAACATAGCACAACCAAATCGATGGTGGGGCCTTTGCCTTTAGCTCTACACCATGATTATTTACAATATATATATATCATCTATTTAATGCATCGGGGTTAAAACCGGGGTGTTACATTCCCCTCCCCCTTCAATAGCATTGTCCTCAGTGCTTTACAAAATTTGAACAAAATGATACACTGGTACCGCCTCAGTGTTTCGCAGAATTGAACAAAAATGGATGTGCCAATCGCATGGCATCCTCCATTTCCCACATAGCCTCTTCAAGTCCGTAGTGCTCCCATTTCACCTTAACCTTCCCTATGGCTCGGTTCTGGAGCATTGTGACCTTCCTGTCGAGGATGCACATTCACTCGATTTGGAACTCTCCCTAGGGTTCCACCTGAATCACATCCCAATTTATCACATGGTTAGGATCATGTACATATTTCTTAAGCAAAGAAACATGAAAAACATTATGAGCTCTACTACTAGCAGGCAATGCAAGTCTATATGCAACAGGCCCTATTATTTCAAGCACTTCAAACGACCCATAATATCTTGGTGACAGCTTGGCACAACTTCCAAGCTTCAAGGAACTCTTCCTTGCCCTCACTTTGAGGTAGACATGATCCCCAACACTGAACTCCCTATTCACCCTATGCTTATCTGCATAGATTTTATGTCTATCCTATGCTACTTTCAGCTTCTGCCTGATCTTTACAACCTCTCGCTCCATTTCCTTGAGCAACTATGGTCCAAGCACAACCCTATTCATTGGATTATCCCAAGTCACTGGTGTCCTACACCTTCTTCCATACAAAGCTTCATACGAACTCATCCCCAAGAATTCCTATTGTCCATTGTTATAAGCAAGCTCTACCAAGTGTAAGTAATATTCCCACTTGGTTGGTTTGTCCAGCACGTACATGCGAAGCATGTCTTCAGGCACCTGATTAACTCTCTTTATCTGCCCATCTGTCTGAGGATGATAGGCAGTGCTGAATTTTAGCTTTGTACCCAAATCTGCAAACAACCCCTTCAAAAAATTGGAAGTGAACTTGACATCTCTATCAAAGACTATTGCCTTCTGCAATCCATGCAATTTGAAAATATCCTTCATGAAAATATTTGCAATGTCATCAGTCTTGTGCGTAGACTTCACCGGTATAAAATGTGTTGCCTTAGTCAACTTGTCTACCACAACCATGATGGAATCATGTTGTCTCCAAGTCATCATCAATCCTGTAATAAAATCCATGGAAATAACTTCCCATTTCCATTCCGGAACTGGCAAAGGCTACAACAAGCCTACTGGATGTTGATGCTCAACCTTTACCTGTTGACATTTCATGCACCTTGAAATGTATTCAGCCATGTCCTTTTTCATTCCTACCCAAAAGTACTGCTTCCTAGCTATAGCAATTGTCTTATGATATCCTGGGTGACCAGAATACAAAGCTTGATGGATTTCATCCATAACAACTCTCCTCAAATTTGCTACGTTTGGAATATAAATTCTACCTTTATAAGTAAGAATTCCATTTTCTCCCAATTTATATCCCTGTTGAGGCCTGGAAATTTGCAGGCAACAACAGCAAGGGATTCTCCCCAATCAATGTTTCCAACTAGCCCGTGACTATTTGGTGTAGGGAATCCATCCGGATACCATAGGTTAAGTAACAAAAATAAAAGGTTTTACCAGTTGTGGCCCGGTCCACCGTATATATTTTTGTATTTTTTTGATGTTAAGTATGATATGCACGTGCCTACCTAAGATGTAGATTGATAGAGAATGCAAGGAGTATTCACAATGTGATGCGCAGGTTCTTACCTCTCATCTTAGACTCTCATGCATCTAAATCACACACAACTAGAAAATACATACTAACCAAGTTGTTTCTAGAGAGCAAAATATTAATTCATGAGTAATGTAATACTGTCCACATGTTAAGGTAAATCACAGGTAACTGTTCTTAGAACCAAACACACAAACATGAATAAAGATATAAACGACAAGATAGCTCATCAACAATTAAAACCTCCATTACTCATAGTGGAAATTATCACAGAATATACCAGAGAACATTCAAACGAGAACATAGGTTTAGAAAGTTATAACGCTCTCACAGTTAATGAAACATAGTTGAAAACTAAATAGTTCCCCTTCAACATTGTTCATTTTATCACATTTGAACATTCCACGCAGCACCTTCTCCAATAGGAAAAATTTGCAATTTCTTATTGTAAAACGAAGTAGTTCCTTTTACAAACAATAGTTCACAAGTTTTCCCAGGGAAAAAATCCCCCTAATTCCCTCTAACTTTCCTATCTTTATACAAAAACCCCCAAAACCTTTTGGTTTCCCCCCCACCCCTTGACCTTCCGGTTTCCCAGACAGTTTTAATCTCATAGTTTTGACAGTTTTTATAATGCGTTACATTTTCAGATTTCAACTTATGAGGACTTCATAAAAGGGACCAACTCAGTAACTGCTGAACCTTTTCCAAAACCAGGCCTCTGTTGCTATTGATTATGCTTTGTCTTTTATTTGTCCCTTTTTTTAAATCCGTTGATTTTAGAACAAACTTTGCTTATCACTTTTATCCAACTTTCCTCATCTTTGTCCTTTAACTACATCTTGCAGCAGCAATCTGAAGAGTCTTCCGAGTTTTCCTGTAGTTAAACAACATTTCATCATTAATTAGGATTGCATCTTTTCAATAAACTTAAACCACACTAACAACAAAAACTGATCATCCAAATGAGACTCTGTACTGCACTCTTGTTGCAAAATCCCTAACAGGAATCAAAACCAACCAACGTCCGCACAGGGTTTAAAAATTCACAAGATGGTAGGGAAAAACTTATCGGAGGCTTGAAACACTGAGACATCAGCAGAACGGTCTTACTTATAGCCACAACGGTGGGTTTTAGATGGACAACGACTTCCGCAGGACCATTAAGCCTATCGGATTCGGAAGCACTAAATGCCAAAGCATCGGGTGGTAAAGTTCCCTGTCGAAAAATGGAACGACATCAACGTCTAAAGGTTAGCACATTACATGGCCGCAATAGCGGAAGATGAAAAGGATATGGGCCCCATGGTCAGAAGATGAAAACGGTGAAACCTAGACAAAGCATCGACAATCGAAGCAGTTATATGGCGGACACTTAGTTCGCTTAGGAGCCGCAATGGCGGAAAGAAAACAGACTACAGCCTTCGATCAAAACCATAAACTTTCTGATAAGGTGCAGAAATCATCATGAAACGTTAAGTGTTCGGAAATCCTAAGGTCGTGCAGCGGCCCAAAAAGTCTTGTCTTATTTCCAACGCAGCGACTTCACAAAATCAGACAACCCCGACTCAAAATTCGATCAACCTCTAATAATGCAAACAAGTCAAAACAATACAACACGACATCGGAGAAGTCAAAGACTATCTTGTGGAATGCTCATCATTCAGCTTCCGCAACGGAGACTCCCTAAGGAAACATGGCTCTGACACGTTGTTTAAATGGCCTCCAAAACAGTGGCTAGAATGAAAAATAAGATACTGAGAACAAAGAAAGAAATCGCAAATCAAAGGGCAAAAACCAAACTCTAAATTCCACAACCGACAAGAAATTTTAGAAATAATCAATTTTCGGAAAAGCATGAAGAGAGTTAACCTCAAACTAGTCCAAAATTGTAGCAAAAGGAAAACAAAAACAAAGTTCATGGATCCAAATGATTCTAGGCAATGATAAAAATTAACAAGGGGGGCCAAAATTTCAAAAATTTGGGGAGACAGTTGCAGCTACAACAATCCCTCATACCTCTTCTCAAGACTTTGCTGCTGTAATTTGTCTTTTACCTGTTCATACAATTCATCTCTAGCATTCTTATTAACAATCTGTTGCCTCAAATCTGATTGGCAAATACTAAGAGATGCCACATGCAATTCCTGCACCTTCCTGCTGAGTGCATCAACTACCTTATTCTCTTTCCCCTTTATGTGCTTGATTTCAAAATCAAACTCACATAAAAATTCTAGCCATCTTGCTTGTCTAGCATTTAGAGTAGGCTGATCAAATAGATACTTCTAACCACAATGGTCTGTCCTGAGCTCAAATATTCTACCCATCAAGTAATGCCTCCACATCTTGAGATCATATATTATGGCTACAAGCTCGAGATCATGAGTGGCATAGTTCTTATCATGCTCCTTCAGCTTTCTTGACTCATAACATATCATGTGGTTGTCCTGCATAAGGACTCCTCCAAGCCCTTGTCTGCATGCATCAATACATACCACAAAATCTTTCTCTGGATCTGCAACCTTAAACATGGGTGCACTGGTGAGAAAATTCTTCAACCGCTAGAAAATTTCTTCACACCTTAATGTCCATTCGAACTTTATCCCCTTCTTTTGCAAATAAGTGATGGCATGTGCAACTTTGGAGAATTACTCAATGAACCTCCTATAGTATCCTGCAAGTCCCATAAAATATCTTACATCCGTCACATTTCTTGGGGTAGGAAAATTCATAATGGCTTCAATCTTCTCAGGGTCCACTGACATACCCTCTTCTGAGATAATGTGACCCAAATACTGAATTCTATCTCTATAGAAGTCACACTTGCTCAACTTTGCATACAACTAATTCTCCTTGAGAAATTGCAATGTCAATCTCAAATGATCTTCATGCTCTTCCTCATTCTTAGAGTAAACAAGAATGTCATCAAGGAAAACAAGAACAAACTTGTCCAAATACCTGTTGAAGACGATGTTCATAAGGCACATAATTGTAGCTGGTGCATTTGTGAGGCCAAATGGCACCACTACAAACTCATAATGTCCATACCTTGTCCTGAAGGTTTTCTTATGAACATCTTCATCCTTGATTCTCACCTGATGGTAACCAAACCTCAAGTCAATATTGGAAAATACCTTTGCTCCTCTCATTTGAGCAAAGAGGTCATCAATCCTAGGCAAAGGATATTTATTCTTCACAGTGACCTTGTTCAACTATCTGTAATCAATACATAACCTGAGTGTACCATATTTATTCTTTACAAACAGAACCGGTGCTCCCTAAGGAGACACACCCGGTTGGATATACTTCTTTTCCAACAAATCTTGCAGTTGCATCTTCAACTCTAGTATATCTGGTGTACTCATCCTGTAGGGTGTCTTGGACATGGGTGCTGCTCTTGGCACAAGTTCAATTGTGAAATCAATGTCTCTCTTTGGAGGAAGCCATGGAATCTCATCGGGAAACACATCCTTGAATTCCTGCAACACCTGATAGTCCTCCAACCTAGGAGTTTCATCCTCTGATGCCTCCATAATATGAGTTGCATACAACTAGCAACCCTTCCTACAGAACTTTTTCAACTGCATTGTTGAAATCTACCTTACTGAAATTACCTTTGGAATACCTTTCACAACTACGGGGTTTCCTTCTTCATCCATGCATTCGAAATTCTTGTTGTAATAGTCAAGCTTTACTCTGTGAGCTCCTAACCAATCCATTCCAATAAGAACATCATGGGAACCAAGCGGTAGAACATTCAGATCTACACAAGTGATCAATCCATTCATGACCAATGGACATTGCTCCACCACTTCATTAACCTTTCTCTTAGTCCTAGTGGCTAGCTGAACTAACCAAGATTTTCTATGCTTTACCTTCTTAAAAGCACAAATATCCACCACTCTAGGAGTAATATAACTGTGAGTAGAACCAGGGTCAATCAAAATAGAAACAAATTGTTCAACCATCTTACCTACAACTTCAACCACAGTTGACTGGTGAACTGCCTGGCGGTCCTCTAGTGCTGCATAAATTCTAGGGACTGCCCTTGCTACTTGTCCCACTGTTTCCACTTCTTGCATGTTGTAAGTTGGCCTTGCACTTTCATTCTCGAGTGGACAATATCTGCGCAAGTGGGGTCCTTCACATTTCCAACATTTGAGTCGACCTTTATTCTGTCGTGGCTCTTTAGGATTTCCACCTGTCACTCCAACTGGATTACTCACAGGTTGGGATGGATACTTCTGCTGATTCTTGAATCTAGAAGGTTTGAAACCTTTCTTTCTTTGGTCAAACTTATCATTCTTCTTGTCATTCCAGGCCTTATGATAGTCAGGTTTACCCTTGCTTTGTTCATAGCAATACTTAGCCTTCCTTATGGCTTCTTCAAGAGTTCTCGGTTCATAAAACTCAATTCTATCCTTGTAAGACTGGGGAAATCCACTCAGAATCGATTGGACCTTCACTTTTTCATCTATGATGTACCAGACATACCTCAACAATTCCAAGAACTTATTTGCATATTCATCTGTGGTCTATTGTCCCAATCTCAGCTTATGGAACTCTTTAATATTATCATCATAATACCTGTCAGAGAGGTATTTTTGCTTGAAATACTTCTTGAACTGTTTCCACTTCAGTCTCCTTTCATTGATCCTCTTTAATTGCTTGCAATGTTCCCACCAAATGGATGCTCTTCCATTCAGGTTGAATATGGAAACTCTTGCCTTCATATTTCGTGAATAATCCTGTACTTGAAAGTACTTATTTATCCCAAGAAACCAAGCTTCAACCTCTTGTCCAGTCTTTATCTCACCATCAAATGTAGGAGGTTTAGCCTTCTTAAATTCATCCCGAGAGTGGTCCCTATGGTGTCTCCTTCTTTTCCTTTTATGAGAAGATGAACTTGTATCCCTGTTGGATTCTTCAGAGTCAGATGATCCACTAAAAGTCCTTCTCTTTCTCCTAGTGTTTCTCTTACTGCCTTCCGGTCTTGCTGTACCTCGTCCAGAGTCTATATTTCTTTTCAAGTCTATCAAACTTTGCAACATGGCAGCATTTAACTGATGTTACTCTTCTTGGGCCTTAATCAAGCTTCTCATGGTGGCTGCAACATTTTCCAGTGTCTCTTGGTATCTCCTTCCATTAGACTCTATGTCATCATTTCCATTACAGACATTTTCTCCCATGGCATCTCCGAAATGCTCGTAAGAATCCTGAGCATCATATCCATCCCGGGTCCTCATAACTGAACCACCACTTACTTACCAACTGCAATTTCTGGACTACTGCACTTGAAGGTGACTATGATTATGCAAACATTTAGATAGAAAACCATTAGATACATACCTTGATAAAAATAGAACTACTTACCTTCTCCTGGAAAATCATAAAATGACAGGTTTGCTTAAACACACAAAAGTTCTGTTCTTGTTGTTCATCCCTATAATCCACTGACATTTTGTTGAAACTCCACTGAAAAATAGTTGAAAACTGCTTGAAAAATCCACTTTGAAAAAACCCAAATTTCCTTATACAGGATCGGGTCTCTTTCCCACTAAATTTATGTCGTTTCGGCAATCGAAACATCTAATTTTCCCCACTGCTCATCAATGGTCTGTTCATCTATTTTTCTCTGTTGTATTGGGTCCGTAGTTACCTAATACTCTGAACTACATCGGCGATGCCACAGAATGTTCATTAGCGGTCAAACAGATAATTTTTTCTACTATTTCAGAGCTTCATCCGTCTAAGCTTTCGAGCCATTTATCGGCAATTGGATCCTCTACCCGTCAGGTGGCTAGTTCTCTAGGCTTCCGCAATGGTGGCCAACAAACCTTCTAAATTTTTTGCAACCATAACCTTGTCAGTGGCCGGAGTGACTAGTAGCTGCGGCGTCGGACGATTTAACCACTACGTTTCAGTGGTCCAACACTGAACGGATACGTGGTGTTGATGACTTCAACCACTAAGGTTTTTCGATGGTAGCATATCGAAAATCGGAAGCGCTAATAGTTACGGCATCGGCGATCGAATGTGTTATACATCAGGAGGATAGTCCTTTAAACTTCCACAACGGTGGACACTCGATCAACTAACTTCCATCGATCGGTGCTCCAATCATCTATCTTTCACCAATCATCGATGGGTTCGATACTTAAGCAAAATTTCAAAAAAATTCTTCTTCTTTCCACGGACCCTAACATCTATCGGCGGTCGGAACAACTAAGCACTACATGTCGGCGAACCCAACAACTAATTTATGCGGACGGCATCAGCGGTCCGAATGACTAAATTTCACCGACGCTAAAGGTCAATATCGGATGTTTCTTCAACTACATTAAGCTGGCATTTCGGAGGTCTTTGGATAATCTCTGCCAAAACTACAGCTTCCGCATCCACTAAGTTTCACTGACGAACGACGATTCCCATACTTAGAAAAATTTTCTAAAACTTCTTCTTTAACCTTCTTTCCACCGCTTCATCGGCTTAAATGTCTTCTATTATTTGCCAACATATCGGCTATCGAAACAACTATCTGATGTGGCATCGGTGGTCGGGGACTCTATCCATTGGAAGGATAGTCCACTAGCTAGCCGCAACGGCAGATGCACGAACCACTAGACTTTTTCGATGTTCATCGGCAGTCCAATCTTCTAACATTTTCCGATGTAGTTCATCAATGGTTCCATCGTCTAACCATCAACAATGAAATCAACTATTCATCGCCGAACTTTTCTCTTCCCTCCGCCAACGTGTCATCGGCAACTTAATCATCTAAGCTTCGACGATTCGATCAACTAACCATCGTCGATCACTGATGATTTCATGACTTCGAAAAATTTTCCAAAATTTTTCTCTCTTCACTGTCGTTGTCAGCGGTTCAACCCACTATCATCTTGTCTCTTCCACCGACATTTCAGCGCTCACATCCTCTAAGTTTCACCGATGGCCGACGAACACTTAGAGGAATTTTGCAATTTTCTTCCGCTGTCGGGTGATATTCCGACTAAGTAAGCCACTGCATCGAAAGAGTTTCACACTTATTCTTCCAATGAGCCAATGGTTCCAACACTTAAGAAAAAATTTATTCTTGAAGTTTAGATTTTTCCTGATTTCTACTGGGCAGAAGGCAACCCACCTCTACTATCTGATCTTTCATGGCCCATTCAGGACCATACTACAACCATAGCTCTGATACCATGCTGTAAAGTCCCCGACCCTCTGACTGGGGAAGAGGACACTACTATACACCAAACATACGGGCAACTAGCCCCATGAACATGATCATGGATATAATGTTGGATCAAAGCCTGAACATACTACATACTAAGATGCATAATCGTTCATATACACAGCGTAAGTAAAACAACATCCATACATATACAATTCAGCATTTAACATGTCCATCATCATAATTCATTAACTGTAAATATGATTGCAAAACAGATTAGTCAAGAATACTTATCTTATGGGAACTGTCCCACAACCAGCTACATCATTGCAACGTTCCACCCAACCATAGGCCAGCGTGCTCCTTAATCTCTCAGCAATGCTGCCACCCCCAAGCCAGGCATGATTCCCCAAGGAGTAAGGAATTAGAAGGCTTACACATAGCCAAGGGTAACAAACATTCAAGGATACACAGTTCAGCCAAGCCAACACAGTTGGGTTTATCAGGCAAACATTATATCAGCCAAGCCAACATAGTTGGGTTTATTAGGCCATCCAAGAGCTGGGAAAGGCTAAATGCTAAGCTGGTGAGCTCATTGAAGAGCTGAGGACACCTACACCAGAACTAGCCTGACTTCTAGGACAGCAACACACACCCAACACAAGGAAATCAGTCCTTTCTCTGCAACGCAGTCCCTCGGGCCCTGACCTACCTTCCAGTGCTATTCAGGGGTTGTGGAGAAGTAAGCCAACCCTCTAGCTCTATCTGTCTGGATCCTAAAAACACCAGGCTTTTCAAGCAAAACAAGCCTTCATCACCACTCCAATGCAATCCGAATCCCAATCCAGCAACCACCAATCAGGGGAAGAACAACAGCCCCAGTTCACGATGAAGTAACAGGACATTACACAGTCCAGACAGGAATGTAAACAGGAAAGAGGGTACAGCCTCTCTGCGTGAATGGAAGGGAAAACCACATACTTAGACCAAAAACCTACGAGAGAGAGGAGCGCGAACCCCACACATAGAATCATGAGTCTTTTTTATCTCCCCTCTGCATGAGCAAACGAACAACCAAAAATGATGGATAGTTTTCCCAAATGGTGTGTGAAGGGGGGGAATACTGGAGAGAATGCGAGAGTGGCAGTGTTTTCTGTTGGTTTTCTTTCCCCCACGTGAATGGAACTACCCAGCTGGAGGAGGGTGCGTGTGGACAAGCCTATCACCCACCACTACTCAGCAAATAACTTCCCTCAATTAACAGTATTTTAGTGGTTGACACATGGCTTTTCCCCATGGGTTCTAGGTTCAACAATTCCCCCCTTAACCTTAGGAAATCATTCCCTTTTCAATTTAGTTACATTGACATAGTTGGTTGGGGTTATTTAATTAAAATGCATAGTTACATGATGCCACAATTTAATAGGTGTCGTATATCCCAATATACTATTGGCAATAATCCCAATTTGAAACATAGCACAACCAAATCGATGGTGGGGCCTTTGCCTTTAGCTCCGCTCCATGATTATTTACAATATATATATATATATATATATATATATCATGTATTTAATGCATCGAGGTCAAACTGGGGTGTTACAACCAGTAATATTTTTTGGGATTCTATAGCATATTACTGGGTTTTTTGGTAAGCTGGAACGGATGTTTTGAAAGAAAATACATGGAAATCAAAAGTTTCACCTAGAATGGTAGATGCATATAATTTTAAATATGCATCATGCTTGGAAATCACCCATTGAAATAGTACAATGATCCTCCTTTTGTATGTTTGAAACAATTTTTTTCCCGACCATCTTTGCCTGGTATCAACAAATCCAATTCTGGTAACTCCTCTTCCTCATGTAAGTGGTGTTCCCTGGTAATTTTGGCTTGTGAATTATTTTTCTCCTTGGGTTCATTTGTTTTTCCTTCCAAGAAACAAACTCCATGATATCCCCTCTTACTACAATGTGAATGACCATTAGAAGTTGACTCATTGCCACTTGATACCTGTAGTAATTTTTCATCTCTTATGACATGGATTTTTGTTTTAGATCCAATATATGGAAATTCATTTCCAGTAGTTGTTTGAGTATTTTTCTGCAAATCCTGGGTTGAAGTACATAAAGAACTATTTTGGAAACCATTTTTCGAACCATTATTTGTTTTTTCTATATTAGATGGAGAGTTATCTTTATCGTTATTTAACCTCTTTTCACCTTTTGAACTTTCATGTTCATATGACAAGTCTGCTTCTCTATAGAATTGATTTCTACCTCCACTATTGGTGCACTCTTCTCATGTCGGTGATGGATGCATATAATGCAACAATAAGAAAAGTGTCATCCCTTAGAGACGTAAAAACTAGCTCTAAAACAATAATTTAAATCATAAGCTAGACTGACATGAATGGTTTACACACAATCAAAAATATTATTCTCAAAAGAATGTTGTTTATCCAATCTCAAGGTGTCTTTCAACATTACCTGGTCAAGAAAAATTTTGTTTAGACAAGTTTTCTCTGCACGAACAAATTGATGTAAATCACTTTTCAATGTTTCAATAGGATACTTCTCTAGTGTAGAAATACAAGTTTTTTGATCCCATGAATAACAACACAATTGCAAAAAATTATAAAAATGGCATACTTCGTATCTACAAAATTTCCCAGAATGTTCAGAAACAAAATGAATCAAAGATGAAGCTAGTTGCAATTCCCTTTTTGAAATAACATGTTGAAAATGTAAACCTATTGACTAGTGTTGTTATTATCACAATACAAAGGATAGACATTGTGCTTTGATGTAACAATACCAACATGGGCTACACAATTCATCATGTTAGTGTCAGCTATGCTACCCATGTGTGGGTATCCAACTCCATCATGGTATGTTCCATTGCAGAATGTATCTACCACTGACTATAAAGCATTGTTAAAAAATTTGGCATCAAGAAAAAATTTGAAAGGGTCCCAAATAGAACTTCTTGGAAACACCAACGAAAAAATTGGAAAAAAATCATCAAATTGCAACAATCATTAAAAAGACAAAAATGATAAATTCATTTTCTCTAAGAAAGAAGGATTGAATTTAATTTCCACTAAGTAAGACCAAATATTTTGTGCAGAAATAAATTTCTAAAAGGTAGGTCCCTTAAAATATGAAGACATCCACATGAATAATGATAATCTATGGATATAACCATCAAAGTTTATCACACAAATACAATGAACCAAACTTATGCAAAAAACCTATTCATGTTATTGTCTGCGACATATGGGAGATCTATATCAGAAGTATAGGTTTTTCTTATTTGTTTTGAAATAATGATTGCTAGGAAGTGGCCCCAACATCATGATAATCTAAAGAAGTAATTACACTGATAGACACAATATAAACGGTAAAATTCATGAATATAGTATGCCCAATATGTCGAGGTGATCAATATATGGTTGATCAAAACAAAGATAGTAAGAGATTTGTTTTGTGTGGGATACCTTTCGATAATTCTTGAGGGTTTCATGTTGTTTCATGAGGTTTCAACTTTATATCTTTTATACTACAAAGATAGCATATCAATTTATCAAATGAGCATTATTGAGCATTCTTTGGTTGCTTGAGCATACAAGCATCAGATGTGCCACGCCCCTATGATTTATATTCTTTTATTGTGCATAGACCTAGAAAACACCACCAACTTATACAAGAAATTTCCAAAAGATCAAAGGTTTTCAAGCTTTACTGATAGACCAGCTAGCAAAGAAGTTCTAGAATCTGCAATAGAAACACAACGTCCAGCACAGAAACCTGCAACTAAATGTTCATAAAATGCCATCAATATTTTCATAAGATTCCTTAAGAAGCAATCATGTGCCCAATTGAATAAGATGGACTTTATGCTGACCTGTTGATTGATCATCAATGAGGAAGTCCCCCATGTCAAACTGAAGGAAATAGCAAAATCGATTTATTAGAGTAGAATAATCCCATGACATACCTACTAGTAACTATGACTCATACAAAGAACATGGTATGCATGTGTTTATCCTTAAATACAGCCAATCTTAAACCTAGAAAACTAACATGATTCTATTACATACCTTCCAGTATCCCTTTCGAGTAACAGGAGCATATTGATGTTTACCCTTGAAGTGATTAGGATCAACACCACCAAAAGTCATGGCTGCAAATGGGCTTTCTTCAATAAAAACATTTTTTTCCTTGGGAAAGAACCTCGAAGGCAAGCTATTTACATAAGACACTAAAACCCATCTAATTCTATACATGTGAAGAACATCTATGAGGTATAAAATGGAATTCTTAAAATCCACTATGGGCAGAGGATGAGAAATAGCCTAAACAAATGGTACCCAAGCATTATGTTTATGATTGATCAAGGAATTGATTTACCAAGGGGTACACATCACCGAGGGATTTTAAAAGTTATTTTAAGGCCTCTGTAATTATATGAATCTCAAGAATGTGTGAACATTGTTCTCATATTTCAAAAATATACTACATACATCCTAAGCAGACACTTGGGAAACTACGAATAAAGGTGATGAGCACACTTGATCACCAAAAGGATAGCAATGAAGCACTTGAAGTAGGATCGTAGTGATGAACTCTACCCAATTTACCTTTTCCAACATCAAAGTTAAATAAAAATACCAACAGTGGATTATGGGTCTAAAAAGGGGATGAAAATAGAGCTCGACTCATCACAAGCACAAAAATAAATCTGCAATAAGAATGAAGATCTTCAAAACCCTTATCACTCTGAGGTTTTCCATTGGTTGAGAGTGGTTCTTGTCTTTAACTATGATAGCTTCAAAACTTCTCACTATAATATTTAATCAAATGGAAGACTTGGCATGTGGAATCCAAATGATGATGGGAAAGAATACTAAAATGCCCAATTTTGATCAGAAATTGATCGATAGGATCTATGGAGGATGAGGCTTGTAAGACTATATATTTAGCTAGCATGAGGTCTTGACACAAATATTTACATTCCAAAGCATAAAGTATCAAAGTTTTGTAGGGGTTATAATATTATAGTTTAATAAAGCTTGCAGTATTCATGAAAACTCATTTCACTCTTGAGTCCCTTCAATTCATTCAATTGGGCCATTCAGTTCATAGGTTTTCATTGGATGGACCATGAGTGAGGTGACCAACCAACTGCCTTTGACCATGCATACAAACTATAACCCTAATAATAGAGCGATATGAGATTGAATAGAACTTGCATATAGGAAATTAAGAGTACAGTTTTTGGCATAAATGCAAGATACAATAGAGGAAACTCAAGGTCCTATCTTGAAGCTTCATATGCATGACTAACCACTCAATAACTTGAAATGATGTTTGTTATTTAAATAACTAGTAAAGAATCACTTCCTAATCAAGCATACCAATAATACCTTTGAAACAAGTAGGGCACACACTCAGTATAGTGTTTACATACAAACATGTATTGTCAAAAACATTAAGTTTGGACTAACAAGCACAGGATTTACATATACATCTGGACAAAGTAGTTTCATATTGTTTGAGAGGGTAGTCGGAAAATGGATTGAAATGCTACATGAGAGGTAGATGGTTGTAGACAAGCGTAGAGGCTGGGAAAGCTAATAGAATGGTATCCTACTCAAAGAGTCTACAATGGCATGCAAATGGTAGGTCTCAAGGTTGAGACTACTAATTAAGATAAATGAAGATAAGGAAATGGAATATCTCGGGGAATAGAAAGGCACTTAATATGTTAATTTATGTTAATTTAGCACTTATGTTGCTACGTTGGTACCAAATCCATTCTATCTAATAGGTTTTTCCCTTAAATTTCCATTTGATGCTAAGCTTAATTTATTGACTTTTAAATTAATTCTAATTAATTATATTTATGTTTGTAGCATTACCATGGTTGGAAACCTATGTAAAGTGGCTAAAACTTAGACCTGGGAACTTTTTATAATAAGTATCAGTAGTAAACAATGATATCTAGAAAGTCTGATATGACTTTGAGCTTGTTCTGGGTAGAGTTTGTGGATATTAGAGAAGTAAATCTATGTCTATGGGAAGTCTAGTGTAATGAACAAAAATAATGACCCTAAATATCCATGTTGTTGGGCACATACTAGTCCTTAAAATAATTTCTCGGCCCTATTTGACCTCCTAGTGAGTGGTAATCCAGTTTTGGGAAGATGTATTGATGAGAATGGATCTAAACCTTGAAATCTAGGGAAAATTAATGGGTATAACACAACAATAGGTTTCAAAATACCATGTTTGGGGGAGATATGTGTAAAGAACAATAGTATAAAAGTTTCCTTGGGAATATTGTAGCAGCAAAGAACTATCTCTTGGCGTCAAATCAACAGTAGCACTTCAACATTATCATTTCTAGGAAGCTCACATGGGATATTGTGTTGATTTTTAAGCACTGTAGGGTGAAGTTTTCAGAGGCGTTGGCCCTACTGGATTGTCTTCACTTTCATTGAGGGATAATCCACCTTTGACTCATGTTTCAAGAGTTTTGTGCACCTTTCCCAGCATAATGAAGGTACAATCTAGGCAAAAAAACTCAGCAGTGAAGAAGTATGGAAACATTGATGTGTTATAAAGGCTTATCTATATATCACATGATGCTTAAAAATGTTTATCCAATCCACATAAGTCATCCTTAGAGGAATCCAGTTCCATTTATGAGGTATTTCAACTATGTCTACATAGGATTGAGGACACCATTGAAAGTCTTCTTTCAGCAAGCGCTCGGCCTTGGAGGATACTTTTCACTCAATGAAGGCCTTATTTCTATATTAATTGAGTATTGGATCACTCCATTGGATATATAGAGACTGATATCTCTTAGAAGTTATTTTTTTTGTTTCTATATGAATATTATTGGAGGGGCATCTTTCTTAAAGGTGACTTAGGGGAGACACAACATAATTTTAGGTTTCCTTCCAGTTTGGATAGGCCTTCTCTTGGACACTTTTGTGGACAAGGTGAAACATTGCATCTTATGGGCTTTTGGAGGTTGGGGTTTGCTTCTACTTGTCATCATCCATCATTGCTTTATGGAGGATGTGGGTACAAGTGGAAGATATCGTGGTGTAGTTTGAAATGAAAAAATAAGCCCTTATTTAGAATTTAGATTTAAAATAAAAGAAAGAAAATAGGACTCACCCACAAAGAAAATAGTGTTCCCTCTTATGATCCTTCAATTCAATGTCATGCACATGCATGTAAGTTTCACTTGGGTGATTCAATGTTCAAACAGTATGACAAATGAATAAAATGTAATTCATATCCATATGTCCGACGAAAAATGGCCATTTCCCATATAGTTTCATGTACATATGGAATTCATAGCTATATGGAATTGGTAAAGTATCACCAAGGGGGCAGTTATCCTGATAAATCAAACTATTTAAGGTAATTTTTTAGATCAGATAGAACAAAGTTTGCTTCAATGTATGGTAATCATCATCATCAACTAAATGTATGTGTGTGCACATGCATAAATACCCAATACACAGCTCAATCAAACAAAAGAAATCATAATTATACCTTGATTTGTGGATCTTCACACTGTCTTCTTATGCTTTACCTTTCAAAACATCATTCAACATACTTCATATTTTGTCCTGTTGCAATAGTTTCATGTTAGGACTCATCAAATAAATTTATGTTTGTTTATGAAAATGACAAAACCAATCTAAATAAATACAATTCTATTACAATGTAAATTACAATACTACTCAAATATTCAAGTAAATTAATTGTTTAGAATAGATCACCTGATAAAGCATGGATAACCAAAAACACTATGTATACAAGGCCATAGATCTCATCAAAACACCATTTATTTCCTCTTAACTATGGAATTTTTTCTCAATGCTATATGTAACAAGTTCCAATGGAGGAGTCAAATAGAAATAGTGAAAATTATACACTAAAATTATAGAAATAGATGTTTTTTAATTTATTCTTCCTTACGAATTGTTGAAATTGGTTGTAATTGGAAGGTTTCATGTTCAAATCCCCCCAAATTTACCCGTGTGCCATGGTTTGGGACCTATGGATGCACCTAGGGGTATAGTGCTAGTGGGATTGGATCCCTGGACCCTGTGTCACACGAGTACTATCCCGTCCCCAGTTGCTGATTCCCCTAGTTACAAAAAAAAAATGTATTCTTCCTTACCATTCATTGAGCTCCTTTCTGTTTCAAGAATAATTTAATATTCTTTTCTAAATAGGACCAGGCACATGAAGGTGGAAGCTCATATGGCCC
>LPNX010083967.1:183365-216140 GCA_001517045.1 Pseudotsuga menziesii
AATAGTTGAAAGATGCCTTCATCAAATCATTCTTTAAATGATTCATTAAACCATTCAATCATACAACGGCTGAAAAAACCATTCATTAAACCATTCATTTAGTGAATGGCAGAAAAAAAAAATCAGTAAACCATTCATTTAAACATTCATTCATGAAACAGAGGAAAAAACCATGAATTTTTTTTTATTATAAATAAGAATTACTCAAAATTTGTTTAGTCACTTCCTTTTTACTTTTCTTCTCTTTAAATATTCAGTTAGAGTCACATCTTCCGGAATCCGATCCTCGGTCTCCCTACTAGTCTGCTCGCAAGGCTGAACTTCTGGCGAGGGGCGATGAATTTCTGCAATAATATCAAAATCTTTCATTAATATATTTATATTTTGATAAATACGAGTAATTCATTTAAAAAAACATTATGAATGTGTGTTTTTACCTGCCATGGGCACATCAACATGTTCAACATTATCTTGTATAGGCCCAACCTGTTCAGTGTTATCTGCATCTACATGCTCTGCAGTTGAATTGTGTAGAATTAGAATTAATGTTCATCATATGCAATGGTCTATAAAAAAACAGTAGCACATTAATAGATTCATTACCAGGAATCAAAGCATGATCTTCGTTTGGTTGGTCATGTACATCCTCGGCATGAACGGGATCATTACTTTCCTACTCAAAAAGGAATAAATAATTTATGTTAATTTATTTATAAGAAATAAATTGCATGAGCATTAATAAATTATCATTAAACTATACAGTTTTTACATACCTGCGCACCATATGGATCAACAGAAGATTGTGCAGTATGCCCAGACAAGCTTCTCTGGTGTTCAACAATGGCGTCAAAGCCATGTTCGAAGCCAAGCTTCATGTAATCTACAATAAGAAATTCTTTGAACTGATCGGTCTTCATATTTGCATGATGTCATTAATTTTACATTTTTTTCCAGAACAAAATGAAAAATAATTATCTGTATGATATTTGGATGCTGATTTGGGTTTTGCGATACTTACATATCGGGCCGCCAAGTTTGAGTAACCACCATGCCCAAGCTTGTGTTGGACAATTTTTTTAATTCTTTCCTTGGTGGCCTTAGATGTGTTCGAGAGCCTAATCAAGTTTTTAAATACGTTAGTCGATGTACCAAATTTGATATAAAAACTAGTAATAATAAGGCTTACCACTACATTTTGGAATGTATTGCATACCTCCTGTTCCAGTTGGTGGTATCTTTCCCGATTTTCTCAGGCCCTTCTCTTTTCCATATTCCACCAAGGATTTCCACTCCATAGATGGAATCATTGGAGGGCACTCATACCTAGGGTTCTTTTCTAGGTGAACCCTATACTAGTCTCAGACAATCTTCAGATGTTTTCCAGCCTTCTGTAGGACCTTCGATGTATCAAAGGTATATTTTCCGAACAGACCAACAAAGCGATTAGTCAAATCATCCATTAAAGATTTTGGTTTCTTGTTACACATTGTGCAGATGGTGGGCCCAAAGATATCCAAGACCAAATCATTCATATGTTTATAAAATATATCATTTCCTGCAAAACGTTAATGCCATCATTAGTCAACATTAAAAAATATTATCGGTATATTAGACACAAATTATAAAAACTAAATTGAACAATATATAAATACCTGGAATCATCTCTATATTTATTGGAACCATTTCTTCATTTACCAAAAATGTACACACTATTGAACCAATTCTAGTGACACGAGAACATCCAGGAAATGCATCCACATCTCTATCTAACCCTGCATCCACCCCTTCTTCTACATCATCTGTTGTGGGTGGGGCAGCATTGGTTGCACCCTCTGCTGCCCTCAGGGTTGTCGCAGAGCATGTTGTCGACTATTCAGTGGACAATATGGGAGTAGTATGTAGTGTACGTGGAGTGGTTTGGTCACTGGGACCAACATTGCCTTGACCACCACTGATAATCTCCATAGCGCGCTATAAATTCAAACCATTGTATTATAAGTTCAATATCATATAAAATAAAATATTATAAAGTTTTTATAAATGAATTTACATTATTATTCAAGAACTTACTTCCAATTTTTTGCATTGCTTTAAGAACAATTGAATCCTATTTTTTATCCCTTCTGTTTGTGGAACTACCAATGTCAGAAGAATCAGTTCTTCATTTTGTTTTTTCGTGGTATTTTGTAGCACCCTCAACAGGTCTGCAGACTCTCTAATTTCACTATCTCTCATCAACCGAGAGACCTCATTCTGTAAAGAGTTTTGAGACGTTGTTAAATAAACTGAATCCCCTGTCTGCAACTGAAATATATAAAAAACTTACTTAGTCTTTGAAGCAATAGTGTGCGCAAACAATTATATTAACAAAAATTATTTATCATGATAGATTCATAGTATTACATCTAGGATTACCTGACGCCTAGACGAGGGTGTTCTCTGATCAATAGATGGGGACTTACCTCGATCAGCTACCTGCAAAAAAAGTAGACAACATTATCACAATGAATGCAATCTGTAAAAGCTAGCAAATACAAAACAAAAATAAACACTATGCTACATGTTTTATATGTGTACATTTTTGAAGTATTTCGAATGTGGAACTACATTTAGCTTTACTGGTTTCCTCGAGGCTCCAGTCGTCTGATCAACAGTTGGGGACTTTCCCCGGTCAATCTGCAAAAAAGGTAGACAACATTATCATCATGAACGCAAACATAAAAATGAAAGAATACATAACAAAATAAACATTATGCTACACGATATACATGTTTACGATTTTAAATTATTTGAAATGGATAATTACATTAATGTTTTCCTATTGCCCCGATGCTATAGTCGGTTGATCAATAGTTGGTTGGATTCCTTGATCAACACTCTGCATGGAAAATATATAATATTATATAAATGAACCGAATATACTAATGAAAATACATAACTACATATATGTATGTCCATCCTAAATTTATTACATTGACAATATCGATGTATACCTGCTGCCTTGACTCGAGTCGACAAACATCTACCAAGAGGGAGGTTCCCTTGAGAGAACCATACATCAAAGTTACCTAACGAAACCAGAAAAGTAGAAAATTATAATTATATACTAACGAAAAATCCTATAGATGTTAAAATAATTAATAAAAGGTTGGTTAAATTATTGGATGTACCACAACCATACTAACTGTGTTTGTATCTACACGATTCAAATTGTAATTAATAAACAGTTCTTTGCCAGCAACTATTGATTTAATTGCACATACAAAGACACGGTTTCCTTCGCATGACTCGAATATGCAGTTGAGTTGCTTAAGTGTAGACCCTGATTGTGTATTGTTTATAAACCCTGTAATATTACCAGTTGTTTTTGGCCTTCCGTCCATGTACAACGTTGCTCCTTTATTTTGAGCTTTGTCTTTCAGTTGTATATAATTCACTGAAAACCCATATATACGCATACTTCATGTATATTGGACTAGGCACATCCAATCACTATAGTTGTAAGAGGGTCCAATATACTCCATCAATTGTGTACATATATTGTATCCAACTTTTATGTCGTCCATGCAAAACAACCCCGATCCATGCAGTGACGATGGTGCAATTCTATATATCCTCTCATTCACACAAAAATCAGTGTTTACTTGAGTAAGATCCCTAGGCACCCATTGTTTCACTAGGTGTTTCTACCTTAAGGGTATGTCAATGTCTCCCACTGTCTCATCATCATAGGAACATGACCCCCCTCTTTTGAGAAAAAAATTCATGCGTTTATTGAATTTTCTTCTGATCTTCTGACATCTAGTTGATCTATTCCTTGTATACCTACTAGATGTCTCACTTTCATCTAGCCTTCCCAAACTCCCGTCACTGGAGGAAGATGGGTCTAAAAAATACCTGTTTGGTTCTACCTGCACCATGGCCGGAAAAAAATTGGCAAAAACATAGCAAAATACCAGCAAAAAAACTTGGAAAGACTTATAAGCAAAAACTTGTTAAAGAAAAATCTTCTCAAGAATGAGTTTGGGTAATAGGTGTGGGCATTTGGTAGCCCTAAAAATTCTAATGTATGCCCTCTTTTAGTTACATGCAAGTCTCCATTCTCACTTATTGCTTGCATTGCCTTTTCCTAACATGTATTGGGTAGGCTCACAAAATATCATGTTATACATGTGCACTATGATATGCTCACAAATATTTATATAATGTATTATAAATGTGTGTTCCTAAAGGATTTGGAAATATACATGGATGGGAACTATGCTTGGTCACCAATTCTTTCACGTCTCAATAAATATGTTAGAAGCATACATCACATATAGCAAATATGATGACATGTAGAATGTTGGAGCGATTATGGCAGTTATGTATTTGGATATGTAGGAGTTATTATTACTGGCCTAACCCCCCTTCAACAATAATATTTTCAGATTTAATGAGTCTATGTCTAATTCTCTTGGTCCTCATTACATTCAAGGAGCCAATGCATAGGTCTCTGTATTCCATAACAACAAACACTACACAAACTTAATTCAGAGGAGTTCCAAATTCCCTTTGTCCATTCACAAGCTTCATATGTATTCTTGTGCCCATTGGACTCTAGCCTTTCAACGTTGTCAAGCTTGAGATGAACTATTATGCATATGCAGCAAATATAACACTGCAATTTATGCTAATATAAGTATGTACATGGCCTGGAGGTTCTCCTTTAATGGACTATCTCCTTGAAATAACATATATTTGCATTCATCTACATTTACTTCAGATAGAAGTAATACAAAGTTGTTATGTTGGTCACTTCCCTCAAAAAGCATCTTTGACATGAGTTCCTTTTTCAAGGAATCTTGGTTAATCTCCTCTTCCAAACTTCTAGGTCACTTCTCCACTCTACATTGGCTCTTCAATTCATTTTCTTGGCCACTCCTCTCTCCTTACTCTACACTCGTTGTTGTTGTAGCCCTTACTTTTGATGGTTGTAAGTGGTTTTTAGTTTCCCCCTGAATATTTTTGTGATGTTGTAGATGATTATCCATTTTACCTAATATGTTTTATGATATTTTCCATCATTTCTAGGGTGCACATACCTGTGTTGAGGCCTGGAAATTCGCAGGCAAAAACAGTAAGGGATTCTCCCCAGTCAACGTTCCCAACTACCCCGTTGACTGTTTGGTGTAGGGAATCCATCCAGTTTGCGGTCCGGATACCGTAGGTCAAGTAACAAGACAAAAGGTTTTACCGGTTACGGCCCAGTCCACCGATTTTTTGTATTTTTGACTTAATGCATGAAATGCAAATGCCTAATTAACAATGCAGGGTGATAAGGATGCAAGGAACTACACAATGTGATGCGCAGGTTCTTACCTCTCGTCTTAGGCTCACAAGCATCTAAATCACATATGCAGCCATGAAGTAAATTAACTATCTATCTACCTATCCCCGGGGAGCCAAAATATGATTTATTTATGAGTAATGTGGATTATTCATGCATCATAAACAGAAATTACAGGTAGCTGATATTCTTATCTACAACACATGAAAGATTAAAGATATTTCAACAATCAGATAGCCAACTGCTTCATAAGCAGCATACATTACTCATGGTGACATTTCCGCAAAATGAAGAAGAAATCATTCAAACAAGAACATAGGTTTAGAGAGTTAGAACGATCTCACGGTTAATGGATAAAAACTGGAAAACAAAATAGTTCATCTTTCAGTCATCCACAGCATACATTTGGAAACTTCACCCCTCTTTCTTCATCAGGCAAACCACATTTCTTTATTGCAAAGAGAAATAGTTCTTCTTACAATATTGCTTTCTAGTCTAACTGGGAAAAATCCCCTCTCCCTTCTTAGTCTATTACACTTATACAAAACGGTGAGATGGTTGGGCTGCCCAAAGTAACCTTTGGGCTTCCTAACCCTTCATTTCCCAACGTTTCCTTTTCCTTAATGATTTACAAAAGTGTTACAAAGTACAAAAGCGACCACTCCTTTATTAGGAGGGCCCCACTTGGGTATCTAGAAACTTCCTCCATGCCGAAACTTCTTCAGCAATGCCTTCAAATGCGCAGGGTTCCAAAAAATGAATATTAATTTCAAATTTCTCAGCTTGGTTCCTTATAGCCTCAATCCTGGATGCACTTAACCGAAGCTGGTCATCTAAAAGCTGCACACTGACAGCTGAGTAGTCTACTTTGTTTCTCATGATCTGCTCATCCAGGGCTTTAAGCTGCTGCACCTTAGCTTCCTCCTCTTGGTATTTCTTCTACAACAACTCCACAAAAGCATTGTGATCTGGGAAAGCATCAAGCCTCTGTTCAACCTCTATTTGGCACCGGTTGTAGGTGATGAGGAGTCTTCTGAAAAACTCGGTGCATAATCCTTTTTTCTTTTTAACTGCTTTCTTGAAATCTTCAGCGGTGTTGATGGCGAACTCTACTAGGTCATAATCCCTCTTGAGGGCTGGTTTATCTTTTGATGGCAGCTCTGTTGGAATTTCTTTGTTGTTTTCCAGCCTCGCCATTCTGACCGTCAATACTTCGAGCACATCCTGAGATCTATCCACGAAGTAAGAAGAGGTTTCCATGATTTCTTCTAAGCGGCCATCTATCTGTAGAACTTTGCACCTTTCCTCCTCTATAGCAGTCTGCAGCTGCAGCATCCTAGCTTTCTGTGCCAAGACATGCTCTTTGAATGGCTGGAGATTGACTTGTTGTTCTCTCGCCACTTCCAGAGCAGTGGTCAAAGAAGAAACCTGCTCTTGATGTTCCTTTCTCAGTTCTTGGGTGTGCAAGTCATTGGCCTCCAAGAGGATCTTTTGCTGCCCTTCTAGCTCCTCCACCTTTGCTAGTGATTGATCTTTCTCTGCCTTTAGCTCTTGATAATCATTTTGTACTTTCTCCAGGCATTCTAGGGCAGTCTCCCTATCTTCTCTTTCTACTTGGAGGGCCTACAACTCAGCCTTAGAAGACCTCATCTCTCTCTGCATATCCTCATACTTCCTTTTCATCCTATTGTTTTCTTCTCGCTCTCTTCTCAATGTATTTTTCAATTGAGCAGAAGATTTCTTGGATTGCCCCAAGTTAGTCATGATCTTGCCTACATTCTCCTCTCAAGATTGGATTAATGCAGACCCGGATCTTAGGGTGAATCTTGGATCTTGGTCTATTCCTAACATAACAGCCATATCCGTTATCATTTTACCAGGTAGACCTTCTGCCTCTACTTTCCTTTCTGTCCTCTTCATTATTCTCTTCGTTTCCCTATAATAATAAACAATGTTGAAGTCAGGGATTTCTTCCCCTTTTTTCTGCACAAAAGGAACCAGCTTGAGGGTGGGGACCATGGGTGTGCTGGCAGTAGGTTCTTGTGGTTCCTGAACCTCAGGGTTCTCAACATTCTGGGTCTACCATGTAGCTGTATCAGTGGCTGACTGTTCTGTCTCTGTTTGTGTCAGTTTCAGCCTTGCTGCTTCCTACTTTTGTAGCTCCTCATCGAGCTTTCTCTTCGCTTCTTCGGCTGCTTTTCTAGCTGCTTCCTCTGCTTCTTTGGCTACTTCCTTTGCTTTCTCAGCTGCTTCCTGAGTAGTTCTTCTTTTCTCTTCTTCTTCTGTATCCATCCATTCTACAGCTTCTTTTGCCAACCTTTGGGCTTCTTCATTTCTCCTTTTGGCTTCCTCCTCAGCCTTAGCCTGTTCATCCCCCTTTCCACCTTTGGTGGTGATCTTCTTCTTGAATCTTCTCTTCAGTGCTGTCATGTTTGGGGCATTTCGGAAAACAGATTCATCCCTATCAAAATGGTGGGTATACTCAAAATGCACCTTGTTCTCCTTACAATGCTCAGCAACTTTACCTTGGGAGTCATTTCTGTGATAGGGCATCTCGCCAAAATGGAACTTCTCCAGCTCTTCTACGAATTCACCAGCTTGTTTCACCTTAGTGAACCTGTAGCTTCCTAGTCTGAAAGGCAAGGGAGGATAAGAAGTCTTCTTATGCTCGAACAAAAAACTACCTATTCCATCCAGGAACACTTGTCTCCCTGCCTCCTTGTGGATAACGTAATCAATTGCGTATTTGGGCAGTAGTGAAGGTGCTTTTGAACCTCCAAACATTCTGAAGTACATGCCATTGTCAGTCAAATAGTAGTATGCATAGTCCTCTATTACTTGCATGGCCTCCTTCGACATACAATCACACTCTTTCCAGAAAATGAGTGTGTAAAGTGGCATAATGAAGTGCTCACAGAATTCTCTGTAATGGCTGTGGTACTAGTGTGCCCACAATGGTCTATAAGCAGCATAGACATGCATTCCTTCCCGGTCCCAGATGCACCTGAGACCAGGGAAAGCCTGGTTGCACAATATACAGTCTATCAGTATTGAACTCATATAGAATTCAAATCTTTTCTGGGACTCTCCTTCCAAGGCTGAGGCCAAGCAAGAAGAAATACTGCTTGATACAAGGCTGGCCCAGTTGAATATTGTCCCTTGGGTTTCCACATGAAAAATGAGGGGTATCCACTCTAGCTTGAAGAATCTGCCATGAGCTCTCCCAAAGACCCTATTAAGCATCAGAGCTATAAATCTATAGGGATCCCTCAAGCTCGCTGTATCATACTCACCCTTCGGTCTGTATCGGTAATGTTTTCCCTACAACAACATTCTCTTAAGAGTCTCTACCAGGTCCATTCTAATGCTATTCATCCAATCATCAGATAAGAATACTTGGGCTTCTGGCAGGTGATAAGCCAATGCCACATATCCAGGGCTAAATGCAGCATAGCCCTGTCTTTCAACATTTTCTAGAATCATTGTGGTTACATCTGCCCAGGGCAGAATCCAGCCAATTACTTCAGAGCATGGGAACAGCTCTGGTTGGGTGGCTACCTTCATAATAGAATATTTTTCTATGTTTGCATATATGGACTCTTCTTCTAAGCCCATGTCGGGAACTTCTCTTCAGGTAATCAGTCTATAGATTTCCCCCCACTGGTATTTAGGTTCCACGCCAGAAATGCATTTAGTGTCTTCATATACGTATTTTATCTTGGTGACAACCTCTACTTCTGGCTCTTCTTCGACCACAGGGGCCTTCTTCTTTTGCCTCTTTGACATGGTGAGCTTGATTTCTTCCTACCATATATAAAATTGTAACGTCAAGCAATTCAAATTGCAGACACTTATATGACAATGTGTAGCGTTTTACTTCTTCTATGTGTATCATGACAGCAATTAGTTAACGAAGCTAAAATATGTGTGTACCTAGGCTGAAATGGCTTAACTAACAGAATTATTAAACCAAATGGGCGTTGTTTAGAGACTTTGCTTATATCTAGCATGATGGAAAAGAATTTATATACAGTAAAATGCGCAATCTACGACTGTTGTAGGATATTAAACAATTCTATCAATCAATTGAAGACGGCAATAAATCTACATTAATGCACAATAAATCTCGGCTCTCTGCGCGGACCATGGTCACTTCATTGTGCAGGAAAGATAGTGGAAGGCCACAAAATTCCAATGGCGTTCTAACAAAACCAACCCACGCAATATTATGACTAACAAGCTAACAGCCACGACATATCCATCTCCCTCCGGCCCGGTATCAAAAACGACTGCGCGCAAAATGGCGCGATGAAAAACCACTGGTTTCTAAGGGGTAGGAACATGAAAAAGGAGGGCAATAATCTACAAATCATCAGCATACCACGACATCCCTTCCACAACTAACATATCACCATACAGGGTAGTTTGGTGCAGACGGCGTGACGACCATCTGCACCAAACCCCATCCACTATGCGCAGGATCGCAACAAAGGCCGCAGGTAAATTTCACTCAATGAGTCAAAATGCCTCCTCCCAAGACAATTAAGATAAAACCCCCCAACTACAATGGCACATACTTAACAAGCCAAAGGAAATGGCCGCACTCGACACCCTAACCGCAGGAAACAATCAATCAAATGCCTAAACAGAAACGGGAAAAGGAAAACGACCTACCTGGCAAACGCAACGTAATCAATGGGAAGATGAGTATTCAAAAGTCCACAGTCGAGCCACCTGGATGTGGGTACCAGCAACAGGATCCTTCGTAGCTCGTGAGAATGACACGCACGACAACGACAGTGCTTAACAGTCGAAAATAACAATAACAAATATAACCCCTCGACCCGTATATATAGTCAACCACCGCGGGCGTGAAAAACATCGGACGTCGGAGAGTTTTCTAATCGGAGGCTGAAAGCTTATTGTCCTTCTGCAACGGGGGAAGGCCAAAGCATAGATCCAGCCGCACAGATGTGCATGGCAAGAAAACTTAGGAGACCGGACATCGGAGAGCTTCTGAATCAGAGGCTAAAAGCTTATTTTGCTCCACAACGGCGAAAGGCCGAACCAAAAATCATTCCGCAATGGTGGGGATAACCGGGAGTAAATCCCAAATCGGAATAAAACTACTGACATATCGGCAATATTGGCACTTCCCTCATCCGCAACGGTGGAAACTTAAAGCATCCCACCACCCGCAACGAGACTTAAGTCGGAAGCAACAACACTTAACAGCTCGGAGAGTTTAGAGCTTTGGCAGCCACAATGGCGGAGACACAAAAGATACGGCCTTCCGCAACGGCGGGAAACGGAGGACTTAAACAATGATCGGGAGAATAAGAGGTTTCCCGTCCATAACGAAGGAGAAAAACATGACCAAAACCTTTCGACATAAACCAAAAAATCAGCCGATGTGAAAGACCAATGGATCGGAAGACGAAAGTGCATTTCCTTTCGTAACGGCAGAAGACCAAAGCAAAGATGCACCCGCAACGGCGGAAGATCAAAACAAAATACTTTCCGATTCAAGCATGCTTCAAATGCAATTAAAGGCAAATGATGAAGGTTTGATCAATCATTGAAATTCTTAATCATTTAGAAAATTGAAAAATAGTTGTAGATCAATCCAAGCATAAGCAAGTCTTTCTTAAACGTTCTCAGACCAAATCCAAGAAGACAATCAAACTAATTCAAGCAAAAGGAGGGTCCTAAAAAATTTTGGAATTTTGGGAATTTGTTGCAGCTGCAACAATTGGCGACTACCTGGTGAACCCCAGATTTTTGAATTAACTCCTTCCCAGTGCAAGACTATCCGAATAATGTTGAAATCTTCTAGATGTTTGTATTCCTAAGCTGGCCAACCCATGCATTTAAATCATTGAGAAGTAGTCCATTCTTTGGGAAATGGTGACATCAGAAATATTGCTGGTCTGAATAACTCTTTTGAGGCCTAATAAGTGAGGTTTATTTTTCCTGTCCTTAGGTAGTTTCCAGCTTGGACACCACAGGATTGTAACAGATAGTAAATAGCGTTATCCTTTTGTTCCTCATTCCCATGCCAATTGCACTTTTGTGCTATTTGAACTTTAGCTCTTGTCATGTGAGTCCTCCTGCATGCCTTTCTTACTGAATTTTAATTCAGGATTCTCTATCCCATAGTGCCCTTTTGTGTGAACAGTGTACTTCATATTTCAGCTCACGGACGGAGAGGATCTTTTGGCAATTTAGTACTTTATGCTTTGATACTTTGCTTTGCTATGTATTGTTTTTCTTTAAGGAGTTTTGACTCTTGATAGCTTTTGGCTTTTCTGAAATTATGGCATGGGATCATTTATATATGATATACTATTTACTCTGCTTCCTTTCCGTGGGTCTTTTGCCGTTACCCCCTTGGATATTTAATATGTGAAATGGATGGAGCCTCGAAATAGTTTACTTCTGAGTTATTTACAGGGGTTAAGTAAGACTTCAATGAATGCATTGCCAGTTAGGAACACTGCTACTAGAAGATATTCTATACTTTAAAGCACAGTCTTTTGCTCAATATTTTAGTTAATAAAGAACCCTGATGTTTCCATTGCAACCAAAAGTTTGCCTCTTTATTTATAACCAAAAGAAATGCTAAAAAAGCAATAAAAGGAAAACATCATCAAATCCAATAATCAAAAGAACACAACCCCAAAGCATTAAAATAGTGCCAAGCATTAAAGAAAACAAATCAATTTATTTATGTACAAAGCAAAAAGAAAGAAAGAAAAAATAAAAGTTGCCCACTCCTAAAAAAATTTAAATCTAGAGAGTTAAAGGGTGGGCTGGATCATAGACATGAGATATCTAACCATGGTCTAGCTGGGCTAGTTTTGAAATTGAACACATGTCTATTATCATGCAGTCATCCCTTTTAGCCTGAGGAAAATGAAGGAGTTCAGGCTAAGTGTCAGTCATAGAACTGGCCTTTCTTGAGGTATGATGTCTTAGCTTAAGTTCAGTCAGATAGTTTCCCAAGACAGAATCAGCAGCTTCATTTCCTTCCCCTAGCTTAGTGACAGTATACTTCATATAAGGCTCTCTCGAAATCTTAATCTTATTTGGGGTACCCTGGAGAGGCAATAATAGATGAGACCAATCCGAAGCAAAATAGCCTTTTAACCTGGAATACCAATCTCTATTTAGAATAAGCCCATATCCACTAGGTATGTCAGCCACAGTGATGTCAATAAATTGGCAAATTTTGTTGTTTGCAGACAAGTGAATGAGGACATTTTTCATTTCTCCCACTACTTTGACACCTGTGCTGTCTAATTGCGTTACTTCACAGAATGTGGACTCTGGCTGTCCATTAATATTTTTGCAAATCTCCAGTGGCATAACATTCACAGCTGATCCAGAATCTACTAAGAAATTATGCACATTATGATTTAGCATTTCCAGGGTCAACAGAAAAGGTGGGGTGTCATCTTTTTCTTCCCAACCTGGTTCTATGTCTTCTTCTCCTGGTTGGTTCTGAGTAGGTATGTCCTTTTCAAGCTCTTTAGTTTCATTAGAGTTTTCCTCACTAACACCTATCTGTTCTTCTACAGGTTTCACAGTCTCAGTGATTGGCTTTTCCTCTTGGTTGAGGGTATTGGCTCTAATTGTTAAACCCATGTCCTTCGTCGTTGTAGATGTGCGTTCAAATTTAGGAGTACTCTTTTCAGTGTCAAACAGTGAGACACCATTCCAAGAAAACATGTTCTCAATATCTTGTTTCTCCATGATCTGGTTGTGTTGTTCCTCCTTACCACTATCCTTAGTCAATTGAGGTTCCAACAACTTATTCATCACCAATGTCATTGAATGTAACCATTGAGGACACTTCTTTTCAGAATGAGGTTGTTGGTGAAAAGTACAGAAATTATCCCCCCCTATTTCTGTTATGTTTATTGATGCCAAATGTGGTGGAGGGACTTTCCATTGGTTATTATCCTCTCTTTCCGGATGGTAAGGCTTATAAGTTTTTTGAATGTCCCTTTCCTTTTCCAGATCTATTATTCAGTTGGATATTTTTTGCATCATTTTCAGCATTCCATGATAATCATGTGATTGATCCTCTTTAGGTTGAGACAGTAGTAAGGTTCTTCTCCCGGTAGTCTTCTCTTCAGGTGGATCAGGATAGTCTGCTACGCTTTTCCTTTCAGCCTCTACTCTTTCCGCCTCTTCGTAGGTCTCTACCAATGTAGACTTGGCTTTCATCTTGGAAAACATGGCCAACTCAGGCCCTAGGGCTGAGGTATAATATTCAATTAAGACCTTGTCTAAGGGTCTGTCAGCTTCAGAAAAGTTCTTTAGGTATATTGAAAATATTTGAGTGAACTTATATACCTTTTCATTCTTCTCTTTTCTTAACAAACACAGACCTTTCATTAATGAGGCATGTGTCTTTTGGGCTGTGTATTTGCTTTGGAATAGCCTTTCGAAGGTGTTCCAATTAGGAATAGAGTTTGCGGGCAATCCGAAATAGCAGGATGCTGCTGCTCCTTTCAAAGTGTGAGGGAACAGTGTACAGACCACATCTTCATACTCCCCAGCCCTTAGCCCTTCTAATGCTAGATAAAAGCTTTGCAGGTGATCATCTACAGCAGTCCTTTCTTCAGGGTCAAACTTAGGCAACAGCTTGTCAAAGGCCTGAGGTAGGTTATGCAAAGGTGGAGTGAGGTTTAAATGTGATCTAGCTCTCCACGCTGGTAAGGGATTGGGCTGATTTGCATTTACACCAGCCATGAGCACAGGTATAAGAACAAGATTCTGAGCAAAGAACCACGTAGGGTGAAGACAGGCTTTCTTTCTTCAAAGGTATAACCAAAAACTGTAAGTACTTGGGTTAGGTCACGAGCTTCAAACATCTGTTGGTGGGGTAATCTTGGGAACTTTTAGATTCCATGGCCAGCCATGCACTGGTGGCCCTCCTTCTAGAGCCAAAACTGTTGAGGCCTGGAAATTTGCAGGAGACAACAGTAAGGGATTCTCCCCAGTCAACGTTCCCAACTAGCCCGTTGAATGTTTGGTGTAGGGAATCCACTCAGTTTGTGGTCCGGCTACCATAGGTAAAGTAACAAAACAAAAGGTTTTACCGGTTGCGGCTCGGTCCACCGAGTTTTTGTATTTTTGACTTAATGCATGAAATGCAAATGCCTAATTAACAATGCAGGGTGATAAGGATGCAAGGAAATACACAATGTGATGCGCAGGTTCTTACCTCTCGTCTTAGGCTCACGAGCATCTAAATCACATATGCAGCCATGAAGTAAATTAACTATCTATCTACCTATCCCCGGGGAGCCAAAATATGATTTATTTATGAGTAATGTTGATTATTCATGCATCATAAATAGAAATTACAGGTAGTTGATATTCTTATCTACAACACATGAAATATTAAAGATATTTCAACAATCAGATAGCCAACTGTTTCATAAGTAGCATACATTACTCATGGTGACATTTCCGCAAAATGAACCAGAAATCATTCAAACAAGAACATAGGTTCAGAGAGTTAGAACGATCTCACGGTTAATGGATAAAAACTGGAAAACAAAATAGTTCATCTTTCAGTCATCCATAGCATACATTTGGAAATTGAACCCCTCTTTCTTCATCAGGCAAACCATATTTCTTTATTGCAAAGAGAAATAGTTCTTCTTACAATATTGCTTTCTAGTCTAACTGGGAAAACGTCCCTCTCCCTTCTTAGTCTATTAGACTTATACAAAAGGGTGAGATGGTTGGGCTTCCCAAAGTAACCTTTGGGCTTCCTAACCCTTCATTTCCCAACGTTTCCTTTTCCTTAACGATTTACAAAAGTGTTACAAAATACAAAAGCGACCACTCCTTTATGAGGAGGGCCCCACTTGGGTATCTAGAAACTTCCTCCATGCCGAAGCTTCTTCAGCAATGCTTTCAAATGCGCAGGGTTCCAAAAAATGAATATTAATTTCAAATTTCTCAGCTTGGTTCCTTATAGCCTCAATCCTGGCTGCACTTAACCGAATTTGTTCATCTAAAAGCTGCACACTGACAGCTGAGTGGTCTACTTCGTTTCTCATGATCTGCTCATCCAGGGATTTAAGCTGCTACACCTTAGCTTCCTCCTCTTGGTATTTCTTCTGCAACAGCTCCACAAAAGCGTTGTGATCTGGGAAAGCATCAAGCCTCTGTTCAGCCTCTATCTGGCACCAGTTGTAGGTGATGAGGAGTCTTCTGAAAAACTCGGTGCATGATCCTTTTTTCTTTTTAACTGCTTTCTTGAAATCTTCAGCGGTGTTGATGGCGAACTCTACTAGGTCATAATCCCTCTTGAGGGCTGGTTTATCTTTTGATGGCATCTCTGCTGGAATTTATTCGTTGTTTTCCAGCCTCGCCATTCTGGCCATCAAGACTTCGAGCACATCCTGAGATCTATCCACGAAGTAAGAAGAGGTTTCCATGATTTCTTCTAAGCGGCCATCTATCTGTAGAACTTTGCACCTTTCCTCCTCTATAGCAGTCTGCAGCTGCAGCATCCTAGCTTTCTGTGCCAAGACATCCTCTTTGAATGGCTGGAGATTGACCTTCTGTTCTCTCACCACTTCCAGAGCAGTGCTCAAAGAATAAACTTGCTCTTGATGTTCCTTTCTCAGTTCTTGGGTGTGCAAGTCATTGGCCTCCAAGAGGATCTTTTGCTACCCTTCTAGCTCATCCACCTTTTCTAGTAGCTGATCTTTCTCTGCCTTTAGCTCTTGATAATCATTCTGTACTTTCTCCAGGCATTCTAGGGCAGTCTCCCTATCTTCTCTTTCTACTTGGAGGGCCTGGAACTCAGCCTTAGAAGACCTCATCTCTCTCTGCATATCCTCATACTTCCTTTTCAGCCTATTGTTTTCTTCTCACTCTCTTCTCAATGTATTTTTCAATTGAGCAGAATATTTCTTGGATTGCTGCAAGTCAGTCATGATCTTGCCTACATTATCCTCTGAAGCTTGGATTAATGCAGACCCGGCTCATAGGGTGAATCTTGGATCTTGGTCTGTTCCTAATATAACAGCCGTATCCGTTATCATTTTACCAAGTAGACCTTCCGCATCTACTTTCCTTTCTGTCCTCTTCATTATTCTCTTCGTTGCCCTATCATAATAAACAGTGTTGAAGTTGGGGATTTCTTCCCCTTTTTTCTGCACAAAAGGAACCAGCTTGAGGGTGGGGACCATGGGTGTGCTGGCAGCAGGTTCTTATGGTTCCTGAACCTCAGGGTTCTCAACATTCTGGGTCTACCCTGTAGCTATATCAGTGGCTGACTGTTTTGTCTCGGTTTGTGTCAGTTTCAGCCTTGCTGCTTCCTGCTTTTGCAGCTCCTCATTGAGCTTTCTCTTCGCTTCTTCGGCTCCTTTTCTAACTGCTTCCTCTGCTTCTTTGGCTGCTTCCTTTGCTTTCTCAGCTGCTTCCTGAGCAGTTCTTCTTTTCTCTTCTTCTTCTGTATGCAGCCATTCTGCAGCTTCTTTTGCCAACCTCTGGGCTTCTTCATTTCTCCTTTTGGCTTCTTCCTCAGCCTTAGCCTGTTCATCCCCCTTTCCACCTTTGGTGGTGATCTTCTTCTTGAATCTTCTCTTCAGTGTTGTCATGTATGGGGCATTTTGGAAAATAGATTCATCCCTATCAAAATGGTGGGTATACTCAAAATGCACCTTGTTCTCCTTACAATGCTCAACAACTTTACCTTCGGAGTCATTTCTGTGATAGGGCATCTCGCCAAAATGGAACTTCTCCAGCTCTTCTACGAATTCACCAGCTTGTTTCACCTTAGTGAACCTATAGCTTCCTAGTCTGAAAGGCAAGGGAGGATAAGCAGTCTTCTTATGCTCGAACAAAAAACTGCCTATTCCATCCAGGAACACTTGTCTCACTGCCTCCTTGTGGATAATGTAATCAGTTGCGTATTTGGGCAGTAGTGAAGCTGCTTTCGAACCTCCAAACATTCTGAAGTACATGCCATTGTCAGTCAAATAGTAGTCTGCATAGTCCTCTATTACTTGCATGGCCTCCTCCGACATACAATCACACTCTTTCCAGAAAATGAGTGTGTAAAGTGGCATAATGAAGTGCTCACATACTTCTCTATAATGGCTGTGGTACTGGTGTGCCCACAATGGTCTATAAGCAGCATAGGCAGGCATTCTTTCCCGGTCCCAGATGCACCTGAGACCAGGGAAAGGCTGGTTGCACAATATACAGTCTATCCGTATTGAACTCATATAGAATTCAGATCTTTTCTGGGACTCTCCTTCCAAGGCTAAGGCCAAGCAAGAAAAAAGACTGCTTGATATAAGGGTGGCCCAGTTGAAGATTTTCCCTTGGGTTGCCACATGAAAAATGAGGGGTATCCACTCTTGCTTGAAGAATCTTCATGAGCTCTCCCAAAGACCCTATTAAGCATCAGAGCTATAAATCTGTAGGGAGCCCTCAAGCTCGATGTATCATACTCACCCTTCGGTCTGTATCGGTAATGTTTTCCCTGCAACAGCATTCTCTTAAGAGTCTCTACCAGGTCCATTCTAATGCTATTCAGCCAATCATCAGATAAGAATACTTGGGCTTCTGGCAGGTGATAATCCAACGCCACATATCCAGGGCTAAATGCAGCATATCCCTGTCTTTCAACATTTTCTAGAATCATTGTGGTTACATCTGCCCGGGGCAGAATCCAGCCAATTACTTCAAAGCATGGGAACAGCTCTGGTCGGGTGGCTACCTTCATAAGAGAAGATTTTTCTATGTTTGCATATATGGACTCTTCTTCTAATCCCATGTCGGGAACTTCTCTTTGGGTAATTAGTCTATAGATTCCCCCCCACTGGTATTCAGGTTCCATGCTAGAAATGCATTTAGTGTCTTCATATACGTATTCTATCTTGGTGACAACCTCTACTTTTGGCTCTTCTTCGACCACAGGGGCCTTCTTCGTTTGCCTCTTTGACATGGTGGGCTTGAGTTCTTCCTACCATATATAACATTGTAACGTCAAGCAATTCGAATTGCAGACACTTATATGACAATGTGCAGTGTTTTACTTATTCTATGTGTATCATTACAACAATTAGTTAACGAAGCTAAAATATGTGTGTACCTAGGCTGAAATGGCTTAACTAACAGAATTATTAAACCAAATGGGCAGTGTTCAGAGACTTTGTTTATATCTAGCATGATGGAAAACAAGTTATATACAGTAAAGTGCGCAATCTACCACTGTTGTAGGATATTAAACAATTCTATCAATCAATTGAAGACGGAAATAAATCTACATTAATGCGCAATAAATCTTGGCTCTCTGCGCACACCATGGTCACTTCGTTGTGTGGGAAAGACAGTGGAAGGCCACAAAATTCCAATGGCGTTCTAACAAAACCAACCCACTCAATATTATGACTAACAAGCTAACAGCCGCAACATATCCATCTCCCTCTGGCCCGGTATCAAAAACGACTGTGCGCGAAATGACGCGACAAAAAACCACTGGTTTCTAAGGGGTAGGAACATGCAAAAGGAGGGAAATAATCTACAAATCACCGGCATACCACGACATCCCTTCCCCAACTAACATATCGCCATATAGGGTAGTTTGGTGTAGACGGCGTGACGACCGTCTGCACCAAACCCCATCCACTATGCGCAGGATCGCAACAAAGGCCGCAGGTAAATTTCACTCAATGAGTCAAAACGCCTCTTCCCAAGACAATTAAGATAAAAACCCCCAACTACAACGACACATACTTAACAGGCCAAAGGAAACGGCCGCACCCGACACCCTAACCGCAGCAAACAATCAATCAAATGCCTAAACGGAAATGGGAAAAGGCAAATGAGCCTACCTGGAAAACGCAATGTAATCAACGGGAAGATGAGCGGTCAAAAGTCCACAGTCGAGCCACCTGGACGTGGGTACCAGCAACGGGATCCTTCGCAGCTCGTGAGAACGACACGCACGACAACGACAGTGCTCAACATTTGAAAATAACAATAACAAATATAACCCCTCGACCCATATATATAGTCAACCACCACGGGCGCGAAAAACATCGGACGTCGGAGAGTTTTCTAATTGGAGGCTGAAAGCTTATCGTCCTTCCGCAACGGTGAAAGGCCAAAGCATAGATCCAGCCGCAGAGACGTGCATGGCAGGAAAACTTAGAAGACCGGACATCGGAGAGCTTTTGAATCGGAGGCTGAAAGCTTATTTTGCTCCGCAACGGCGGAAGGCCGAACCAAAAATCCTTCCGCAACGGTGGGGATAACCGGGAGTAAATCCCAAATCGAAAGAAAACTACTGACATATCGGCAAGATTCGAACTTCCCTCATCCGCAACAACGGAAACGTAAAGCATCCCACCACCTGCAACGAGACTTAAGTCGAAAGCAACAACACTTAACGACTTGGAGAGTTTAGAGCTTTGGCAGCCGCAATGGTGGAGCCACAAAAGATACGGCCTTCTGCAACGGCGGGAAACGGAGGAATTAAACAATGATCGGCAGAAGAAGAGGTTTCCCGTCTACAACGGTGGAGAAAAACATGACCAAAACCTTCCGACATAAACCAAAAAATCAGCCAATGTGAAAGACCAACGGATCAGAAGACGAAAGTGCATTTCCTTCCGTAACGGCAGAAGACCAAAGCAAAGATGCACCCGCAACGACGGAAGATCAATGCAAAATACCGTCCGATTCAAGCATGCTTCAAATGCAATTAAAGGCAAATGATGAAGGTTTGATCAATCATTGAAATTCTTAATCATTTAGAAAATTAAAAAATAGTTGTAGATCAATCCAAGCATAAGCAAGTCTTTCTTAAACGTTCTCAGACCAAATCTAAGAAGACAATCAAACTAATTCAAGCAAAAGGAGGGTCCTAAATTTTTTTGGAATTTTTGGAATTTATTGCAGCTGCAACAATACGGCCGTCTGCACCAAACCCCATCCGCTATGCGCAGGATCGCAACAAAGGCCGCAGGTAAATTTCACTCAATGAGTCAAAACGCCTCCTCCCAAGACAATTAAGATAAAAACCCCCAACTACAACGGCACATACTTAACAAGCCAAAGGAAACGACCGCACCTGACACCCTAACCATAGCAAACAATCAATCAAATGCCTAAACAGAAACGGGAAAAGGAAAATGAGCCTACCTAAAAAATGCAACGTAATCAACGGGAAGATGAGCGGTCAAAAGTCCACAATCAAGCCACCTAGACGTGGGTACCAGCAACGGGATCCTTCACAGCTCGTGAGAACAACACGCATGACAATGACAGTGCTCAACAGTCAAAAATAACAATAACAAATATAACCCCTTGACCCGTATATATAGTCAACCACCGCAGGCGCGAAAAACATCAGACGTCGGAGAGTTTTCTAATCGGAGGCTGAAAGCTTATCGTCCTTCTGCAATGGCGGAAGGCCAAAGCGTAGATCCAGCTGCAGAGACATGCATGGCTGGAAAACTTAGAAGACTGGATGTCGAAGAGCTTTTGAATCGGAGGCTGAAAGCTTATTTTGCTCCGCAACGGCGGAAGGCCGAACCAAAATCCTTCTGCAACGGTGGGGATAACCGGGAGTAAAGCCCAAATAGGAAGAAAACTACTAACATATCGGCAAGATTGGCACTTCCCTCATCCGTTACGGTGGAAATGTAAAGCATCCCACCACCTACAACAAGACTTAAGTTGGAAGCAACAACACTTAACGGCTCGGAGATTTTAGAGCTTTGGAAGCCGCAATGGCAGAGCCACAAAAGATACAGCCTTCCGCAACGGCAGGAAATAGAGGACTTAAACAATGATCGGGAGAAGAAGAGGTTTCCCGTCCGCAATGGCGGATAAAAACATGACCAAAACCTTCCGACATAAACCAAAAAATCAGCCGATGTGAAAGACCAACGGATCGGAAGACGAAAGTGCATTTCCTTCCGTAACGGCGGAAGACCAAAGCAAAGATGCACCCGCAATGGCGGAAGATCAAAAAAAAATACCTTCTGATTCAAGCATGCTTCAAACGCAATTAAAGGCAAATGATGAAGGTTTGATCAATCATTGAAATTCTTAATCATTTAGAAAATTGAAAAACAGCTGTAGATCAATCCAAGCATAAGCAAGTCTTTCTTAAACGTTCTCAGACCAAATCCAAGAAGACAATCAAACTAATTCAAGCAAAAGGAGGGTCCTAAATTTTTTTGGAATTTTGGGAATTTGTTGCAGCTGCAACAACCTGTTGTTTATGGATTCTTAATCTTGAAAGCTCAAGGCCCTAAAAGTGCCCAGATCTCATGTAGGACCCTTTAAGAGTCATAATAACAACTATTGTTAGAGGATGTTATTCTCCAAATGATACACCAAAACCATTCTTATCGGTTAATATTTGTGTGGGGATGTTTTTCTCTCTCCCATAATTTATCATACTAATGGGATTGTGACTATCAAGTCAATGCCTTATTTGCATAGTGGAAATCCTACAATAGTACACTGGAAATTCTCAAAAATTATAATGGATGCCCTAAAAATTCTAATGTATGCCCCTCTTTTAGTTACATACAAGTCTCCATTCTCACTTATTGCTTGCATTTCTTTTTCCTAACATGTATTGGATAGGCTCACAAAATATCATGTTATACATGGGCACTATGATATGCTCACAAATATTTATATAATTTATTATAAATGTGTGTTCCTAAAGGATTTGGAAATATACATGGATGGGCACTATACTTGGTCACCAATGCTTTCACGTCTCTGGATATATATTAGAAACATACATCACATATAGCAAGTATGATGACATGTATAATGTTGGATCAATTATGTTGGTTGTGTATTTGGATATGCAGGTGTTCTTATTACTGGCCTAACCCCCTTTCAACAATAATTGTTGCAGATTTAATCAACAGTACACTGGAATGTCTTATGAATAACTCATGAATCTTCCCATGGTTATTGAATATCCATCTATAAACCACTATTGTGGTTTCATCATTGCTCCCATTCAATAAAAAAAAGTAGACATGACTTCTATCCCTACATTAAGTCCACGTGCACATAATGACTAGCTTTGGTACTTCCTAACTTTTCAATATTCCTTTTGACAACAAAAGTGAAACATGAAACAATATTCTTACTTCTGGCATCTTGCACAGTTGATGGCTTTGATCGAACGGTATAAGTACTGTGTTCCCAAAGTAAATATTTTGAGACCTAGGAACGAAGGGGAGAGGGATGGATGGTTGAAGGACTCCAATGGAGGATGAATTGATGCCTTGTTCTTCCTATCCAAAGGTCCTTTTATAATGACTATTATCCCTAGCTTATCATTGATTTGTAGTCTTCTATTTTTCACCCATACTGCTCAAAGCAACACAATTTTATGTCGAACTAGTATGTATCTTCATGTCACAAGTCCTTCCTTGTCGATGAATATGGAACCCTAGAAGGTAGTGTTGATTAGGAAATATGATTTTACAATGTTCCATCCCATCTTTAAGACAATATTGGAGAGTAATTTATTGTATAACATTAACATACTAATTTTCAACCCTAAGGAAACGCTAACCTTTTATCTTGTCATGATGATGCTTGTTTTCCCATATTAATTTTCAACCCTAAGGCAACACTAACTTGTTTTCCCATACTAATTTTCTACCCTAAGGCAATCCCATAGTAGAAAAAACCAAAAAAGACTATTCCGCACAAATCAAAAGGATATTAAATTAACTGTATCATGCCTTCCTCAATGATTTGATGAATCCTTTGAAATTGTCTTCTAAATATAGTGAGACAAGGCTCAAAACACTTACCTAAAGAGATTGTTTCATTTTCTCTTTATCATTAATTTCTATGATATGTGTTTCAAGTGATGCTGATGTTGTTCATCCTATGCTATTCTCTTGTCAATTTCCTAATAGGGTGGAATTAAATGGCTTGCATTCTACTTTGATCAATTTGACAAAGTCTTTTTCACCAACCAACCATATTAAACTTGAATGGATTTTGGACCTTTCCTCTCTTTCCACTTGGAGAAAAATTAGAAAATGGTTTGGTTCACCTCCAACTTCGACCCAAGTTCTTATCCTTTCGTGATCGCTCATCAAGGAGGCATAGATTAATCTAATGTTCTTAACAAGAACACCATCGTCTTCTTTATCATTAGATTATATTCTCTATGTTTCAAGTGACACTAATGCTTGTTGATCTTTTATTATTTCTTATCATTTGTGTAAGATATTGTTGTTGTTTTCACAAACTTGAGGTTTGAAACAAATTATAATATTATAGACTCTTTGAGAGAGGCATCAATTGGTTTGTGTTGAGATTATTAAGCATATACAGAAGGCTTCAAAAAGAGAAGTGTTATACCAAAATATCATCACCCTCATGTTATGAAATAGGTATTCCCTTGACTGCTCCAATCCCTCAAAGTTTTCCCTAGAGAAATGACAGGGGAAAATATCCCCTTGCAATTTTTCCTTATTTTGAGCTGGAACCACTCCTCTTCCATTGAAAAAAGGTGGTTCTATGCCAGCACCGCTCCTAATACATGAGAAAAGAGAGGTTCCACCACTCTTCCCCTTACTGCAAGAAGCGGTTCCCCCTTAGCACCGCCTGTTTTCTTCATTGGAGGAGCGGTGCTCGATTTTTCAAGGAAAAAAGAGAAGCTTCAAGAGGATTCTCAAAGTTGAACTCCGTGGAGCCTCATCCCTATGGTTTAGGACCAGCTGGAGCTCAATATCCTCCCTTTTAGGATATAATCTCCACCTCACCCATGAGATTCTCAACCATACCTATCCTCCCATGCTTTTAAATACTCGCTCACCCCCCATGGGCAAAAGGAGGAAGAATTGTGTTGCATACCAAACTCTATCAAAATCATTCTTGAGTCTTTGGAGGAAAGGAGCCATTGGAAGGAACTCTCAACACCAAGGAATGAAGTTTGTAGTCTCTCCAATCATTTATTAATAAATAATTTCTTTTATTTCCCATATTTACTATTTCATATGTATGTATTGCTTGATTCCTTGGTCATGAGCATAGATCTAGTTGATTATATTGTATGCTATCATGTTTCTCTTGTTGTCTTCCATATTTTACAGGTTCTTTTGCAGTAAGCTTCAAGGATAGCGAGGACAACCTTTGAGAGAAGTATCATGGCATTCCATTCAATTGATTAACCAGATCTAGGGGAAGTTTAACATAGTTCTTTTTCTATGTCAAGCTCGTTAAAAAATGAAACAGATGCCTCTAAGCATAGTTCATTTTCTATTTCAAGATCATTAAAAAATGAAGTAGGTTTCCTTAAGCATAGTTTACCTTTTGGTTTCAAGCTTGCATAAAAATGAAACCATGTTTCAAGCATAGTTATTTTCTGTTTCAAGCTTGTGTAAAAATGAAACAGGTCATTATGAGCATAGTTCCCATTTTGTGTCAAGCTCGTTAAAAAATGAAACAGATCCTTATGAGCAAAGTTCCCATTCTATGTCAAGCTTGTTAAAAAATGAAATGGATCTCCTCAAGCATAGTTTACCTTTTAGTTTCAAGCTTGCATAAAAATGAAATCATTCCTTATCATAGTTCATTTCCTATTTCAAGCTCGTTAAAAAATGAAGTAGGATTCCTTAAGCATAATTTACCTTTTGGTTTCAATCTTGCATAAAAATGAAACCATGTTCCAAGCATAGTTACGTTTTGTTTAAAGCTTGTGTAAAAATGAAACGGATCCCCTTCCCTTGAGTCGAGTCTTCCCTTTAGTGTTAGAACTTGAACCTTCTTTTCACCTGCCTAATTCTCATTCTTCCTACCCCCTTCGTGAACATTTTCACATTAGTAACCAGGTTTTTAGGTTGGGTATGGAAGAAGAATCGTCAGACGAAATGAAGCTTGGGGGGGCATCTCAAGCCCTTAGAAACCACCTTAGCAACCATGCTAGGGGTAATATTCACTAGCAACCATACTGGGGGGAAAGATTCCAACCTCTGTATATCATGTTAATGGGATTTTTTAAGCATAGTTTACCCATTGGTTTCGATCTTGCGTAAAAATGAAACCAATCTTCGATCATTCTTTCAACTGATCTTCGAGGTCATTAAAAACAGTAAGATGGTGTTGAGCTTACTTTTCATTTTTTGTGCTCTGGTTAAAACATGAAAAGTGGTTTGATCTTAGTTTATTACTTTTTCGTGCTCTGGATTCAAACATGGAAAATGTTAATAGAGTCTTCTTTAAGCTCTTTTCGAACTCTTAAAATTTGAAAAGATAGTCGAGTACTCGTCTTCTTCATACTCGTAAAAGTATTTGAAGAGTCGTCTCTCCGATGGTAGGTTATCTCTTTTTCGGTTCGGATGGACTATTTACAAAAGAGGAACACTCCAGCCAATCATGACTGGAAGAGTTCTCTAAGGTATTATTTTATACTTTTTTGGGCCTTAGTGACTAAATCATACAAAAAAGGACCCTTTGTAGTTTTCTTTAGTTTATTTAGACTCTCTAAACATGAACTACACTGAGTTTTCTTTCATTGGACTCGTTAAATTAAACATTGAAAGACCCTTTTTTGGGAATGAACCCCTCCTTTCTTAGGTTCGTAAAACATATGATTTTGGACTCATCGCTTGATGAGATAAAATGAGTGTTTTTTACCCTCTTTGAACTCGTAAAAACGAAAAGATGCACTCATCAATCATGCTGGGGAAATTTGGGAAAGGGAAAAAATTTTGTAATAATGGCAGTTGCTAGTCACCTTTGAACATGGCACTTGTTTGCATTTCATTCAGTCAATTGGGTATTTATCTTTTTTCTGAGTCGATCCACTTTCATGAGTCGTGCCACTCCTTTGAGTCTCTCAAAGATTGAATTGTCCATTGTCGCATTGTGTTCTGACTCGTCAAGTTAGTGCTGCTAAGTCTTCGATCATGACACCTTATGTTCAAAATGGAAACTATTTTGAGAGTTTACACCTACAGTCAAAACAACTTTTTTGTATCAGTATTTTTGAGTCAATCCTATGGTTACATCATAATCAAAATTCTAGAACTGACTTTTGAGTTTCATGTCGTCGATGTGGGATTCATCATGGCCCTCCTTCGACAAGACTATTCCTATCTACATCATCTCATCATCCAGGAATTAGTCTTAGAAACAAGTTTAGTACCTTGATATTTGTATGCCTTAATGACAGAGTCTCTCGTTTTTGACATAGGTTCACATCACTGACCTTTGATCGAAATATTCAACTAAGTGTTCGACACTATATAATCTATTCACACTTAGGAGATTGTACTAGGTTACCTTGGGAATCATTGACATTAATGGTGATATCCCTCACACTTGTTAATGGTTCACATCATTGATCGGTAATCAAGTGGTTTATACCATGTTCGACTTCAAATCATTGTAATCACATGGATAGAATCATACTTTGTGGAAGACAAGACGAATACCCTGGGTATTTTTTAAGCTCTCATTGCTTTCCCCAAGTTGCGATGGAGTATTTGTATGAGTCCTACCATGGACCACATTTGTATGTTCGTGGTTGTGCTCAGATTTGCGTCTGTATGACATAGATCTACATTGTATGTCGGGTAGTTATGTCCGAATTTGAGTCTTATTCGCATGGATCTACGTTGTATTTTAGTATCCATTACTTTTTTGTATCTCACATGGATCTACGTTGTATTGGTCGATAGCCATGTTGTGAGTCATTTGGGACATGTATCAAAATGTGCTGCAAAAAGTTGGTGATGTTTGAGAAGTTCCAACCTTTGGACCTTTGCCTCAACACTATATCTTGTTCTTTCAAAGTATATTGCCTATCATTTCCCTCTAGCCATTATACTTTGGTGGAATCTCTATTATACTGAAATCTCATCACCCTCATGTTATGAGATAGGTATTCCCTTGATTGCTCCAATCCCTCAAATTTTTCCCTAGAGAAATGACAGGAAAAAATATCCCCTTGCATTTTTTCCTTATTTTGAGCTGGCACCGCTCCTCTTCCATTGACAAAAGGTGGTGCTATGCCAGCACCTCTCCTAATACATGAGAAAAGAGAGGTTCCATTGCTCTTTCCCTTACTGCAAGAAGTGATGCCCCCTTAGCACCACCTGTTTTATTCATTGGAGGAGTGGTGCTTGATTTTTCAAGGCAAAAAGAGAAGCTTCGAGAGGATTCTCAAAGTTGACCTCCATGGAGCCTCATCCTTATGGTTTAGGACCAATTGGAGCTCAATATCCTCCATTTTAGGATATAATCTCCACCTCACCCATGAGATCCTCAACCATACCTATCCTCCCATGCCTTTAAATACTAGCTCAGCCCACATGGGCAAAAGGAGGAAGAATTGTGTTGCATACCCAAACTCTGTCAAAATCATTCTTGAGTCTTTGGAGGCGAGGAGCCATTGGAAGGAACTCTCAACACCAAGGCATGAAGGTTGTAGTCTCTCTAATCATTTATTAATAAAGAATGTCTTTTCTTTCCCATATTTACTATTTCATATGTATTTATTGCTTGATTCCTTGGTCATGAGCATAGATCTAGTTGATTATATTGTATGCTATCATGTTTCTCTTGTTGTCTTCCATATTTTACATGTTCTTCTGTAGTAAGCTTCAAGGATAGAGAGGAGAACCTTTGAGAGAAGTATCATGGAATTCCATTCAGTTGATTAACCAGATCTAGGGGAAGTTTAACATTTGGTGTTTGTGTTTTGTTCTAAATCTGAACCATTCAGACTAGGGAACCAACTCTTGTTTGCATGAGGTGTGTATTTTCGGCTAACAATAAGCTCTAATTTGTCCTTCTTTACTCCATCATCAAATAGGTTGAGGTTAGCTTCTTCAACACCACATATAGGTTCACTATAATTGTCTAGGGATAAATTAAACCTTGTTAATCTTCAACAGTCTCTACCAACATAACAGTCTATTATATGTACTAGGTGCTTCGGTCAAATCAAGAGAAATATTCTACAAACATATGAAGAACAGTTTGATTTTGTAAACCAAGGGGATGGAAAAAGGGCAAGGAAACATCAAAGATCACTCACACTAAGGAATAATTATAAAGCTAACCAACTGTCTAAACCACAAAGGTCATCTTCTCATGTTAAATGTAAGAGGGGAAAACAAAAATCAGACACAGTGACAATTGACATAAAATGTTCAAATAAAAAATGTAGGACATCAAAATACCTAGTACTTGCTTCAAGACCCAAAGCATAAACCATAAGATTCATTGTTGTCCATTAATGGCCAAGTATTACCTAACCTCTTCAATGCTACTCTGTAGTGCATAACCCAACACTTCAGAGAAGATTCTAATGGTTTTCTTGGACATCTTGGGGTATCCTAATCAATTTCATAATGATAGTTGGGAGGAATGCATTATGAAAGTCCATGGACAATAGGATTCTGCTAGGTTTCATGTTGAATTACATATTGAATCTCTTCCAAGGTTGAATGTGGCCCTAAGGATATTAAGATGAATATGTTCAATTTATATCTTAACTTGCAAAAACATGACATAAGAAATTGGTATATGTGGATTCCTAGTAAGGGTGTATACTCAATTGTAAATATTCTCAGGTTGTTATATAAGATATGGGATCCTATTCTTGATGAGGAATATTTTGAGGATTCAGTTTACCCTCCACAAAATCAATACCTTGAAAAAATCCATGAATATTCCTTTGAAAAAGTCCATATTTAATAAAGAACCCATTATCCTATTATATTACCTCTTCCCAGGAATCTGAATTAGATGGTCCATATTTTTGAGATTCTAATGAGGAATATTTTGTAGGAAAACCTTTGTTTGATGATGAGATGGGAAATGGATCCATCTATCCATTTCATGAAGAGTTGGATGTTATATTTGAAATCAATAATCATATTTTTGGTGACCCCATATATGATTCATATATTGAAGCATCTAATGAGGAACCTAAATAATTGGAACCTATAGAGCAACCAAGCATCCACTCTACAAGATCTCCAAGAACTAACATCATTCAAGTGAAGGATGTATGCAGATTGTTGCAGACATTATATCTCTACTCATTCGATTTCCTACAAAGTGTTGTAGCTTGCTAAGTGCTCCTCTCTGTTTATCATTTACATTCAACTTAATGGTGAAATCAACAAGTCTAGGCAAATCTTCTACTACATCTCCTTTATAGAAATGGAAAAATAATGATGTTAGTTCTTGGAGATCCTGTAGAGTGGATGTTTTAACCTCTTCAGTGCTACTCTGTAGTGCATAACCCACCACTTCAGAGAAGATTCTAATGGTTTTCTTGGACATCTTGGGGTATCCTAATCAATTTCATAATGATAGTTGGGAGGTATGCATTCTGAAATTCCATGGGCAATAGGATTCTGCTAGGTTTCATGTTGAATTACATATGGAATCTTTTCCAAGGTTGAATGTGGCCCTGAGGATATTAAGATGAATATGTTCAATATATATCTTAACTTGCAAAAACGTGACATAAGAAATTGGTATATATGGATTCCTAGTAAGGGTTGTATACTCAATTGTAAATGTTTTAACCTCTTCAGTGCTACTCTATAGTGCATAACCCAGCACTTCAGAGAAGATTCTCTCCACTATATCTTGAACATGCCCCCGGTACATTAATTTTGGATGCCTCTTAGTTACAGTAATGATACTGATCAACCAGTTGAAGAAGGCTTGAAAAGAGTTCAAATCTAAAATATTAGGCCTTACCAACCTCAAAAGATTGAATAGCTCTTTAAAATTATTCCGAAAAAGGGTGCATGGAAATAACACCCATCTCCTCATATGTATTTGGGAAAGAGCATGGAATATGTTGGTGTCCTTATTGCATGGGAAATGCCCTTCATCTAAAACCAATAGTCCTGGTCCCTAAAGTAGAATTAGTTGGCAAGATTCACCCAATGGTTCAAATTAAACACTTCATATTCTAAGGGTTTATTAAACATGATAAGATGAAAGACACTAGGGAATTGATTCAACATCTATACTTACAAATTTTGAAGATGCAAATGGTGGATGGAACACCACTCCTTAGTGAATTCATTCTTTAAATAGAAAATATGATGGCTAGTAAACCCTAACCATTTTAACTGTCTTTCAAATATTTGTGTTTGAGGGGATTGAGTAATTTTTTCTAAAAAACATCTCAACCACCCCTCAATGTAATCTTGCATCAATACTACAATTATATCTTGTCAAACCCTTATTTTGAATAACCCTTCTTCAATTTTTTAGAGATCCTGGTGCTGCTTTCATGATCTAGTCACTTAATCTTCATTATCATTCACATATATTACTACTAGCCAATTTCTCTTTTTTCTTTCAGAAAAAATGGTAAGGTTATAAAATTGATGCCTCCACAAGGTTCTAAGCTTACAAATCTTCCTCTATTTTCTCCCTTTTTAGAAGCATTGAATCTCTTATGAAAGGCAGGCCCCCAAGTTTCTTTTTTACTTCAATGGCTTTCAGGGAAGTTGTGTTTTTTCTCTCCTACAGAATACCGCAAGTGGTGATCATTTATCAGAGGATGTATATATGCCCTATCCATCCAAACTCTATTTTGTTTTATTTGTTTTGAGAGGGGAGCACATACATCTTTCTTCTCACCACAATGATGCTTGATAACTGGGACAAAAAGGTACTAACTGTGCCCTAAACCTAAAAACATGACATAGAGTTATTTAAAGTTGATATGGATTATATTCATTAATTAATAAAGGTGGCAGCAGGCAGAGAGAAAAATTCAATGATAGTTGTGTCCTTTCCAATGTTTAATCTTCTTAATCTTCTAGCTATTGCTTTTTTGTGTTTCTTATATTTTGACTGTTAGGATATTTAGACACTTAGGAGTTAGTTAAGATCAACTTGTGTAATATATCCGTTAGGTAAAAGTGTGTTTATTTAGTATGCATTTGTAAATATTCTAATCTGACGGTCACAATATGTTCTAGACATAGAGTGATCCGATGGTTCAACTTCTCTTAGATCATACCTACCATTGATCCATGGCTTAACACCTGATTGGTCTATGATCTCTATTTAAAGAGCATAGAGGGTCCTTGGCTAGTTGATCGATTATGAGAAGCTCATGTAACTTTATTTCTTTTGCATAATAAATTGCTCCAAGTAGCTATTTGGCTGGGGCCGTGGACTATTTACTTCTCGAGGGTTTTAACCACGTGACAAACATCGGTCTATTGATCTGTGATCTATTTGTGTGAAGCGGTTTCTGAAGGTGTTCGGTCTTTTGGGAGTACCCTGTGTACCCAAACATTGACAGCCAAACAAAATAAATTCTGGCAAATATCTGTTGTCGCTACAATTTGGAAATTACTGGGTTAGGTTTCTAGTTGCTTTCTAATATAAGGTTTCTATAAAAAAAAACCTGAAAGAAAAAATCCATAACATTTGGCAGAATTCTGGCAAATCCCTGTTGTCGCTACAATTTCGAAAATACTAGGTTAGGTTCGAGTTTCTTTCTAACCTAGGGATTTTATTATGATCTTGAATTATAGTTTTAATTTTTTTCTAAAAACTTGAGTGGTTAGGGTACATGTGCCTTCTCCTCAATTTCACACTTGGGTGCATCTATATTTTTCAGCTTGTTCCTATCATGCTATTTTTACCCCTATTACCTCTATTTTCATGGGTATTGAATGAGGGTAACCTTCTCTAATATCCTCTTCCTTTCCTCTATTGGCCTCCGCTTATGATGGGTTTGCTCGCTGGGTCAATTATATGCTTTGCAACGGGGTATGGAACTCTATATCGATATGGGTCAAATGTGGGTCAAATGCAACTGTCAAATGCAACTCTATTTTTACCCCTATTAACTCTATTTTTGTGGGTGTTGAATGAGGGTAACATGTTCTAATAGCCTCTGCCTTTCCTCTATTGGTAATGAAACCCTAGAGATTTGCAGAATAATTTTAAAATTTTTAAAATAGAAATGAATTAGGGCATGGTACTCACAATGTTGGGATGCCTTGTCTTGACTGACAGTTTCTTTTATAATTGGCCTCATGTTCTGCTACAAAACCACAATCCACTCTCCTTAGTCTTCATGGGTCCAAATCGTTGCTCCCACTGTCTCATTCTCAAATATTATTCTTCGTCCAAGTTGCTCAGATCATCACTGATCACTGAAGGATCTCGACAAGCACTTGACGAGATGCACAGAGGAAGAAGCTTTCTCGTGAAGCTGAAATGAAAATAACACGCGATAGGTATTGAAAGCTAAGGTTTGTTGTTATTGTTTTATGTTTATTTTATTTATTTATATATATGTATTTAAAATTATATATATATATATAAATTATATATATATATATATATATATATTATATATATTATATATATGTATATGTATATGTATATGTATATGT
>LPNX010083967.1:216542-257861 GCA_001517045.1 Pseudotsuga menziesii
ATTCTCTAAGTACTATGCAATGTCTCAACAAAAGATCCCTAACAACTTTTCATTACAGGTGTCATTATCTCTTTTTTCTTAATCCTCATCGAAGTGGACACTCCACTTCTACTAGAAATGACCTACTTCAACATGTTCATAATATCTTCTTGGTTCCAATACTTTAGCACCATATACTTAAAGAAGTTGTACACTAGTTTAAACATTTCATCAAGGCTTCTATACAACGTTGTTATGTATAAACAAAAAAATTAATCCATCTCATGACACTCAATGTACATGTTCCTTCGAGTCTAACGTATCTGTGTTAACCTCTTTTCCATTATCCTATCCTTGATCACACATTCATGTTAGACACACCAGGCACACAGAGAGGGGGGGTGAATCTCTGTGTGAAGTGTTTATTACTTTTTCAATTTTAACAATCAACAACTAATTCACCAATGCATTATTCTACCATTTACATAATCATTTCATAAACATCTACCACTTCATCATTTATAAATCATAAGCATCTGAATCATGGACTCATAACAAGAACCATAGCACAAGAGAACACAACACCATATGATTTTGAGAATTATAATGATGATGCTGATTATTATGAGTGATATCATCATAAGATGACAATGATGATGATGAGGATGTCATTGATGATGATGATGTCGATGATGATCATGATGCTATCCATGATGACGATTATTATGATGATGATGATGATGATGATGTTTATGATGAGGATGAAGATGACGACAATGATGATGATGAAGACGATGATGTTGGCGATGATGAAGATGATGATGATGATGATGATGATGATGATTATGATGATGATGATGATGATGGTGATGACCATCTTGATATCATATGAAATGATGAAAATGCTAACGATGTTGATGATGATGATGATGATAATGATGTTGATGATGCTGTCAATGGCAATGATGATGTTGCTGATGATGACGACGACAAAAACGACGATGACGATGATGATGATGATGATGGATGATGATGATGATGATGGATGATGATGTTGATGATGATGATGATGTTGATGATGATGATGTTGATGCCGATGATGTTGATGACGATGATGACGATGACAATGATGATGATGATGATGATGATGACAATGATGACGACGATGATGAAGATGATATGAAGTAATTAATTTGATCTAGGTTTACTTTCAATTTTAAAAATAATTTTAATGATGATGTTGATGATGATGACGACGACGACGACAACAATGATGAATATGGTGATGATGATGATGGCATTGACGATGGTGATGGCCATGACGATTATGATGATGTTGAAGATGGAAATAATGATTAGAGTCCCATAACGATGAATTAGTTTATGAATATTATGATGAATATGACGATGAGGATGAGGATGATGACGATGATGACGATGATGATGATGATGATGATGATGTTGATGATGTTGATGATGATGACGACGACGATGATGATGACGATGATACAAACGACGACGATGATGATGATGATGATATGAAGTAATTAATTTGATCTAGGTTTATTTTTAATTTTAAAAATAGTTTTAATGATGATGTTGATGATGTTGATAATTTTAATGATGATGATGGCGATGAAGATGAAGATGATGATCATGATCATGAAGATGATGATGACGACAACGACGATGATGATGATGATAATTATGATTTTAATGATGATGATGACAATGATCATGATGATCATGATCATGATCATGAGGATAACGATGTCATCTTCATCGATTATGATGAAGATGATGATGATGGTGATGATTATGTTGATGAGGATGATGATGATGATGATGGTCATGATGATGAAGATGACAATGATGATGAAGATGATGATGAGGGTCATAATGATGATGATGATTATGATGATGATGATGATGGTGATGATGATAATGATTATTATTATATATGATGATGATGACTATGATGATGAAGATGATGATGATGGTGATGATGATGAAGACGACAATGATGAAGATGACAACGATGATGATGATGATGATGTGTGATGATGACGACAATGATGATGAAGATGAGGATGAGGATGAGGAGGAGGATGATGATGATGATGACTATGATGATGAATATGGTGATGATGGTGATGATGATGTGTGATGATGAAAACGATGATGATGAATATGATGATGTCTGATGATGACGACGATGATGATGAAGACGATGATGATAAAGATGATGATCATGATGATCATGATGAAGACGATGATGATGAAAACGATGATGATGATGATGATGATGATCAACATGATGATGATGGTGAAGGTGATGATGTTAGTAACTCATTTTTTTTAAATAAGATAAAATAATAGGTCTAATTAAATATTTACCTTTCATTATATGATGATGATGGTGGTGATGATGTTAGTTGTAACTCTTTTTAAAAAAAGTTAAGATAAATGAATAGGTCTATGATGATGATGATGATGGTGATGGTGATGGTGATGATCATGATAATAAGATGATGATGATGATTATGATGATGACGATGATTATGATGATGATGATGATTATGATGATGACGATGATTATGATGATGATGATGATTATGATGATGACGATGATTATGACGATGATGATGATTATGATGATGACGATGATTATGATGATGACGATGATTATGATGATGATGATTATGACGATGACGATGATTATGACGATGATGGTGATGACGATGAAGATGATGATGATGGTGATGATGAATACGACGATGACGATGATGATGATGATGAAAATGATGATGATGTGGATTATGATGATGATGATGATTATGATGATGATGATGATGATTATATATGATGATGATGATGATGATTATGATGATGAGGATGATGAGGATGATGAGGATGATGATGACTATGATGATGAAGAAGATGATGATGGTGATGATGATGAAGACAACGATGATGAAGTTACTATGATGATGATGATGTTGATGATGATGATGATGTGTGATGATGATGACGATGATGATGAAGATGATGATGAAGATGATGATGTCTGATGATGACGACGATGATGATGAAGATGATGATGATGAAGAAAATGATGATGATGATGATGATGATGATCGTGATGAAGACAATGATGATGAAGACAATGATGATGACGATGATGATGATCAACATGATGATGACGGTGATGGTGATGGTGATGATGTTAGTAACTATTTTTTTTTAAAATAAGATAAAATAATAGGTCTAATTAAATATTTACCTTTCATTATATTTGATTGTCTTCTTCATCCATGTCATCGTATTCTTCATCTAAGTCATCATCTGTATCATTAGATCGAAATTCAACATTGTAAGGGTTGGCATTGTCATCATCATCATCATCATAAGTTACGCTCATCGTTTCATCGTCGGTATAATCTTCATTAACATTGTCTCCTACATCATCTAATTCAACTATTTCTTGGAGTACATATTCTATTGGATCATCATCATCACCTAAATCATGTTGATCATGCTATTCATCATTGTATTCTTCTTCCAGAGAACCCTCTTCATTAGCATCATCTAGGTTATACTTTACCGACCTTCCCCTTGGATCGTGTCTCACAATAAATGACCAACCCGCTTTACCTGGAACCTATGAGTAAAATACTTGTTCACATTGGCTTGGAAGAACATAGGGCTTTGTTCCTGGCTCAAACAACCTTGTCTTTACCATGGTAAATCCATTATCATGTTCAATAATAGTTCTATCAGGATCACGTTGATTCAATCGTAACATGTACCATTTGACAACGAATAGAACTACCTTAAAGGATTTAAATTCACACTGTATAATATCTTCCAAATACCCATAGTATCAATTTTATGAGACTTTTGGATGTCTGTCACTTCTAGATGAAACATTGGTCACCTCAAAGACAACAGATATCCCAGAATCTAATGTTTTCTTTGTTTCATCCAATTTTTTGATTTGATATCTACCTCCATTGCAGATTATAGCCTTATGGTGTTTTACCTGCAATAAGAAATACATTAAACATTACACAACCATTCAGTTCTTATGCGGCAATACATGGAAAAGAACAACATTTAAGTCAAAATGTAATTTTCAAAATAAAAGACTTAGAGGGATTGATTAATATGCTTGCCATTTTATCGTTTAAACCATATGCCAAATCGATTTCCCTTTTTGTTAGATTTCTATCTCCATTGCATTGTGCTGCTTTTACCAATGAAGCCACACATTCCCATTATATTCCATGACCCAATTGTTCACATCGTTCAATCCATACCTTCATCTAGCCAAGATTGTTTGCGATCTATAAATGAATTTAATTCCTTTCTCGACCAACTATTTGATGACAATAACCATTAAAATGAAAGATAGGTGTAAATCTCCTGAACAAAGTATATGCTCTTAATTGAAGCAATAACTAGAAAATACAATTAGAATATGAACGATATAATAAACATCCACTAGCTAATAATTACCTTTCAGCTTCCTCAATCTACCTTTCCCCTTAAATTTCTCCCCCTCAAATTTGTTATTGGAGTCCGAATCACAAATGTAACGTAAATTGAGCTTTGACACTAAAATATGAAGATGTTCACTAACATACAACATGTTTTGGTATACCATATATTCTTCCATCGTAGAACCCTCAGCATCTGCTCGTTGTCTCACCAAACCTTTCATAAATTTCAAGTGCCTCTCAACCATCCACATGGACCTTGAGTGCACAGGTCCACACAACTCAATCTCCTCAACTTGGTGTATGAGGTAATGTTCCTGTGCATGTAAAAATGTCGAAGGTAGATTCTTCTACATTTCACACATGAGAGAAGGAACTTCTCTCCTCCAATACTTTATATCTTCTTTATGGATTTCTTTAGATGTCAACCATTTACAAGTGACGCAAACCAATAATGATATTTAATAACAACAAAAAAAAATTACTTATGATGAAATAGTGCACAAAAAAACAAATATAAATTATACGAAGAATTAAAGAAACACTAAGCACATGCAAGTAATCACTAGTTACCTCATGTATTTACCAAGATTATATATAACTTGTTTGACATTGTTTTCGAAGTTGTCCAAGAGAGAGAGAGGTAGAACATACTATATCAATATACAAAACACACCATTTATTAAACAAAGACTATACATACAAGAAAAAAAATATACGCAATAAAATGAAAAAAAAATTATATGGACATAACAATAATAATTACCTTGATGAAGACGTGCCAATCATGTGTTTTGACCCCCGCAAAATCACCTTTTTTGGTTATGATATTCTTCAAGTTCTCACAAAATACAGTGGGAAATTTAATTTTCCGCATTACTTCTTTGACAACATTGCTTTGTTGCTCCGTAAACATCCATGGAATTGAGTTTATATTAACTTGGTCTTCGTTGCTATGAAATTGGATGACGTCTTTCATTGCATGCTTTCTTTCTTGAATGTCTTTGCAAGCTTTCACAACTTTATCTTTCTCCCTCCTTAGATCCAATAGTTGCCATAATGTTTTAGTAACATTCTTTCCAATATGCATTGTATCAAACAAATGGGCAATTTGTAGGTTCTCATAGTAGGGAAACCTCCTGAATTGAATAGGATAACTTTTCATTCCTCGTGGAAGCCCATAAATTCCTTCATGATCACGATGGACATCATGAATGTTAGTTTATAAATAAATTACATCATAAATCAAATATGGCCACTACAGTAAACAACTCATAATAAAAATTAAAATACATAACAATTCATATACGATGATCCATATGTACCATGATGACGATTTCTATTGTATTGCATCTTCCAAAGGTGAGGTGTCATTCTCTATGGTTTTAATGCAGTCTCCTGCTTCCCATTGAAAATATTTTTTCAAATGTTCTATACCTGTGATTCTTAGAGAGGAAATTCCTATACTCATCAAACACCTCCTTTCTTAAGCTTTTTGAACAATGAGATTTTATCTTAGGACCATAAACTAGACATGCAAATTTACCCTTTGTCTAAAGACCTACAATATTTAGATATGGAATATCTATGTCAAATATATTCATATATAAACTATTCTAACTACTCCATATAATTAAATGCAAGTAAAGTGGAACTTATAATTACAAACCACAAAATGAAGTTAACCCAGGGGCATCATGTATTGTCCATACAACCATTGCATGGAATTGAAATTACCTTTGTCGTATTGGTCTAGATACATCATACATAGTGATTCCATTCCATAACTTTAGTAGGTCATCTATAAGAGGTTCAATGTATACATTCATATCTTTGACTTGGAACTTACCTGATTGATTTGAAGTACATATAAAATATATCATTATGAGAACCATTAAGATATATAAACCATGCACAAGAGTAAAATAAAAGATATATATATGAAATTAGGAAACATAATACGACAAATGAGATTCCACAACTACATTATAAATGAAATAGTTGCAGACAAAAAAACCTAGAATAATCATCGACAACATTATGTGCTCCCTCTTTATTGACACCCATGGAGGAATGTTATTGTTGATAACACAAATAGGCCACACCGTGTAAATGGATTTTATCTTTGCAAAAGGATTAACACCATCTGCTGCCAAATAAATCCTAATATTATGTGTTTCTTCTTTAAAGTAAAGCCACTTTTCCTCCATATCTCTAAAAGAAGAACCATCTGCAGGCATTCAGATAACATCATCTTGACTTATGTTCCTAGCATGGTAATCCATAAATTGCACTATGTTTTTGCACCTGAATAGTCATTGCAAATGTGGAATGATGGGAATATAACGAAGAACCTTCTTAGGCACCTTTTTTGTTACTTTATCTATATGATATCTACTTACATGACATTCCGAACATTCTATTGCAAATTCATGTTAATTATATAATATAACATGGTCATCGGGGCATGCATGAATTGCTTCATAATGCATTCCAATCTCTTTCATGATGGAATATAAATCTCATTATGTGCAAGGTAAAATATTTGATGGTGGTAACAAAAATTCATCTATCAAGCTACAAAAAAATAAAAACAATTAGTTAATGTAATAAATCAATAATATTAACGAAACATGCTTCATCCGTACGATGATCAATAATGAGTTAACAATACAATTATTAGAGGAATACAGATAAACGTTATCACGATCCTATATATGTGATGGATTATTTTACATACCTTAGCATCCATGTGATTGCAATGTTTGAAAGACCATTCATAACCTTCAAGTTCATTATCAACAATACAGCAGAGAGAGATTTGTTTTGGATCCTTCATAAAGGGGTTCATATGCCTTATCGAGAAGAGGTATATCGTGAACATCATCAAAGACATAATCATTTTCATTATCATTGTCATCGTTGTCATCCATTCTAACATTAAATGAATCATGGATCAATGTATTTGTACCATCATATTCAACTACATTATCAGTATGATCATCTTGTTCAATATGGTCATCCACTTGTTCTCCATTAAACATACACACTCCATGATCCTGATCCTGAACTTGTTCTGAAATCACTTCCTCTGGACGATATGATGTAGGGTGTATTTCCTTTAATATAAATATATGAAAAATAAAAATAATACATACAATTACCAAAACAAAGAATATAAAAAACTTTATAATGCTTAACCTACAAATGGATGATATCCATTCCCCCCCTCAGCGTGTCCATGTTCCCTGCAATGTTTTGTGGCTGTTGAGATCAATATTCTTCTCCTCTTAAATCCCCTGCATTGAGTACACGGATAATAACATTTTCCATCACCCCTTCGTTTCGTTGCATCCCATAGTCTAGCAAGCAATTGTCAGTTGTTTTCGTTTGGATCCAGAATATTTCTATTTGACATTTTGTCACAAACTTCGTGAATGAATATAATTGGTTGTCTTAAAAAATCAACTTCCATGCATCACAATTTTCTCAAATGGAGAGAAGTCGAAGAATAAAAAATCTCGGCAAACTGTCTGTCGAAGAAAAAAAAATCCCACAACCACCCGTTGAAGAATAAAACAATTCCTGAAAATGTCCGTTCGGGAATAAATATTTTTTGCAAATCATTCGTCGCTTCTACAACAAACATGTCGAAATGTTTAAAAAAGTTTAAATTTATAATGGCCCCGTCATTAGATATTCAATGCCTTGAACATAGTTACTATTGGAAATATGGGACCAACCATTTCAAATTTTTCAAATTTGACATTATTTTCTTTCAAAAAAACCTACGAATTAACGTTGAATATCTGACACCTATGCGTCGAAAAACCTATGGAGTAAGTGGCGAATTCCAAACACATATACGCTGAAAAAGTGGCTCCAAATTGTCGAATATTCGACACCTTAGCTATCGAAAAACCAACTCCAACATGTTGGATATTCGACACCCTTGACATCGGATATTCGACACCCTTGACGTCGAAAAACCGAATCCAAATGTGTCGAAAATTCAACGGCGCTAAAAAAATTCCTAATCGTTGTACTTCTCAATCATTGTTGTCCGACACATCCTTACGAAAGGTCGGATGACGTCAGATTCTGTCGTCGGATTTCGGGTTCAAATCCTATTGTGATACTTACCAATTTTGCCAATGGTGAGCATTTTTCTGTCACGGTGCAAAATAGGCTGAATGGTAAGATAATCAAAAGAAGTAATAAGAAATGTCCAGCAGTTATCTTTCTCTCCTCCTATGACTGTCTCTCGCTCTCCAAATTCCTTAGAGAGTTTGTGAGGTGTGTATAAATGAGGGAGAACACCTCCCTATTTATACCCTTTCAATTCACTGACCAAATATAAGACTCGAGCCTACATGTCATCTCACATGGGGCCCACTTCTCCTAGAGAGACCACAATTACATATTACATGATGTTACACTGGGGACTATTTCCCCGACTTACAACAAAGGTTGTACCTCAATATCTAGACACAATTTAGACATCCCGTAAAGGGGTAACACACATCCCCAATGGGGGTACAACAACATACAATGATAATATACATCAAAATATCTTCTGAAGTTACAAATACATCAACAATCACCTCTCCCTAGTGGATAAATATATCGCCCTTATTTTTGTTGCTTCCATAGCCATCCCTTCGTATTTTATTTTCATTATAATTATTTACATGATTTTACAATTTCCCATGGATTAATAGCACATGGCTGCAAAAATATAAAATACTTTCCACTATTATTCTAGGCATTCACTAAGAGGGCCTCAGCCTTCAGCTCCAAGCTAGAATTCAAACACTACACTTACAAAATATTTACATATCATGGAAATACGTTCTAAGGGTCAAAATGGGGGCATTACAATTAGAGCATGACATATTTCACACTCTTAGCACATGCCCAATATGTGAAGGATTGACAGGATACAAAGATCTTGAGTCCATATGGCATTGTGGATTCAATTATGGTTTAAAAAAGGTGAAAATGGGAACATTGTTACTCAAGAACAACCATGGAGTCATACCCCTTGTAGAGATGGTGTTGGACAGGTGCAGTCATAGTGAGCATAGGCCCCATGAACTTCACCCCGAACTTCATGTAGGATGTAGTGTCGATCTCCACTTCACCCCCACAAAAAGAAAAGTTAAAAATGCCCAAATATTTCTTAGAAGCATCCAAGATAATGACCTTAGTTATGATAAGGTATACTATCATATTATTTATGCTAAGGTTGAATACTCTTCTACATCAAACCATTTGATTCTATGTTTTAGCAATGTTCAATGGTTCATCCAAAACAATTTACATAACATTGTTTATATTTTGTTGAAGCGACCATGATGCATCATTATGTTTCTACAATAAACCTAGATTGAGATTAATAAATAACACACTAAGGATAATAGAATGTACCTCACTTATGGCCCAACTCAAATTCGTAAACTGTCATAGAAATTTTTCTTTCACAACATTCCCTAGCATACATCTCTATGAGTGGTGGGTAAAAACTAGGGGACACGCATGTAGGGGCATCCAAACTATATCTAAAAGGAGGTACATGTCTATCTAAATGAAAATGGACTAAATAAATGAAGTGGCCTCTAGGAATAAGTATTATATGCATCCATATAGGGAAACAATCTCAGTAGAGGAGAAAAATGCAAGATATGGTTATTTATCCCTCCTAGAACTAGTCCCCCAAAAGTGAAAATATTACAAAGTAAGAAAAAAATTCTAAAAACATTCTTAGTATTTAAAGGATGGGCCCTAAACTCAACTTCGATGATATTCTATTGGATTTCTTGTTTATAATGGATCCTACATTAGAGCATAATAGATTACACCCTCTCAACACATGCCCAATATGTGGAGGATTGATACGCTACATAGATCTTGACTCCATATAGCATTTTCGGTTCAATGATGGTGCCAAAAAAGGTGAACCTCCATAAGTATTTCCTAAAAATGAAAAAATGGAAACATTTTGTTGGTGCAAAATCAACCAACAAACCCCTGTCGATAAGGGTTCCCACTTTTTCGACACCCAACTCACCACGATCTCCCTAAGCACTGGCCTAGACAGGTTTTACCCCTTCTGGAAACACCTGCGAAGCAGATGAAGTCTCACCCAAGATGTTCAAGGGAGAGCTGTCAGAACCAAGTTTCCGTAGAATGGAAGAGGATGATGGGAATGAACAATTCATCAACTCATTTACTAGCTCTAACCAGCTACTTAATCATCGACAAAATCATTCAATTAACATATCGCATCATTCATTCATAGCTATAGTAGATCTACCAATGTGAAAACAGATCCAGAAAGATAACATCATTCATAAACAATAAACATAGCATAATAGATCCATTTCGCACATATTCACCATTAGATTGCAGAAACAGAAAATAAAAGATAGAAAGAGACAAAAGCTGACACTATTTCAGATCAACCCTCATCTTTTCATATTACTTCTGCGCAATCAATCACAGATATGAAATAGACAGCAATTCAATTCTCGATCTCGGATTCCTATGATGAACATGATCATAATAATGATAATGATAATGATCCTTATATTCACAATTCTTCTTCTATTTATAAGCTTGGGAATTTATATTCATGGTCCACTTCTAACTAACTCATAACTGATTCTACCCACTAATGACCAATATCCACAAAATATGGTCCAAAAGTACAAAAAGAGGCGTAAATATTCAAAATAGTTCATCTTTTTCCTTGCGTGCCATCTTTCACTTGCACAATGTCATTTGAGCTTACGTAGCATCCGCAATGTTGTGCAACTACCTTGCCCCAAAACCCCTACCAACAGGCTCCCAACATAATCATGTGGCTCACCCTCAAGCCACATTAGTTGAACATGGTGTACTCATTGGTCTTCAGCTTGAATTTGCCGTATTGTTGCGTGATATCCTTTACCTATACTTGAACTTTCTCAACAATGTCCTGACATCCTAGCAAGTCCTGTTTCACAGGGTGCTCCACCAAATTTCCATTCACCTCCTTCTTTCCTTCTTGTACAGCCTGTAGCACAGCGACTACTTTCACCGCCAACTCCACTCCAATTTCTTGGAACTCGGCAAGATGGGCGTTGCGCTTGTGCTACCGCTCTTGTGCCTTTCCAACTTGCTGATGCAACTATTTTAACTTGGTGGACCATGTAATTTGGAAAATTGGTGGCATTGTCCTTAATGTTTTCTTTAGTGTCTCCAACTAGCCCTCGGCTTCCTGCAAATGCTTCGCTAGTTGATCTAATTGTTCATCTTGGACGACACTTCCCCAGAATTGGGTCATCGCATCAGTGATCTTCTTGATGTCCTACTCCATTTCTTCAAACTGTTCCACTATCTCCTCAATGGAACCCTTCTGTTCTACTACTTGCTCTGGTGGTGTATCGAGATACACCAAGTCATTCAAAATGGCATTGTCCTGCTTTAACTGCATGATAACTTCTCCAAGCTGCTTTGCCTTTGAGACTGCATCCAACTCCACAATGCTTTTAGGAATGTGCTGGAAAGCATCCACAATGCCTGCTTCCACTTGTACTCTACTTTCGAACAAATGTGCTTTCTCAATGACGAGTCGATCAGTTTCTTTCTTTAGTTCAGTAATTTCTGTGACCATCTTCATCTTCAATTCTTCCTGCGCCTTCTTCAACGCTTCGATCTTCTACACTTTGTCAGCTGTCAATTTCTCCTTCACATGGCACAATTCCACGACCTCTCTCTTCATTGAAAGAGGTCAATTGCAGTCGGGGGGGAACAAAAATTTCCTGGCCCGCGGCTCAGTGCTAATCAATGCATAATCCTACACAGTTGCACTCTCTGGTGCCCTTCTTGAAAACTCATTATATATGGAATCTAACTTGGTGCATACCTCAGCAAAACCTTTCTGGGCGGACTGTCGCATCTCTTTTGCTGCCGTATCAGATGATTCAGTGGCAACCTTAATGAGCCACTATAGTTGTGCCTCCATCGTTGATCTAGTGCTACTTCTCGCATCCTTCTCCATGCATCACTTTGTCCTTATCTCAGCTAGGATGTGCTTTGATTCCGTGTTGGTGTCCGTCGATGACTCTCCATTAAACTCATGATGACTCTGCTCTTTGTGTACATGATCTTCAATGGCGTCTGCTGGTGGATCCATTGATATTTCCTCCATGCTGATTGGTTCATTCCATTCTGTAGGCCACTACTGAACTGTCACGTCCAATTCTTCATATGTCAACTTGTAGGACATTGGGAGCCATTTCTTGTTAGGTGCGTGTCGTGCCTGGATATGAATAGTATGCAAACCGATGGTGAACTGCATAATCCTTTGGTACTTGACTGCAACTACTTCTGATAAGCGAGGAACTTTTACAACTGCTTCCTGTAATGCTTCCCAGTAGATCCAAAAGTGGATCGCACAATCCTCTTTCCTAATAGGATCCTTGACCCACCACAAGTTTTGATACCTTGCACCTTTGCATACCTTAACAACTTCACCCTCCATCCCTTGATAATCCTTGGGCTCCATCCAAGCCACTAACACAATGAGGATCAACAACCAACTATGTGAAAGGCCGCTCCCCAGCCTAAACTGCGACCGTGTCCTCTTCCAATTGGTTCAGCAGAAAGAGTGACTAGTTCATTTGGACCCCCTCGGCACATTGCTGCGCACATGCGATCACCCCCAAAGTGCATTGGATGGGGCGATTCTTTCTTACGATATTACTTGCAAGAATATGTGCGCCAATATGCACAATGTGGTCATTGATGCTATCTATGTGATATGCTCTGCCATCATTCTACAAGTCATGCTTTGTCTTAAATCATGCAGCAAACCGCTTATCAGTATCTCTACATTTTAAATATTGCGATGGGTCTGGCCCATCCTTTTGGCAACCCCATAATCTCTAAAATCAATTCTACTATGATTGTGACTGGTGTGTCTAGCCACAACATTCCTCCATGAAAATAGGCCAAAATATTCTTGACGTAGGAATTTTCCTCGTTCAACCGCCCAAAATGTGGCATGTTGATGAGCCCTAGAAACCTAGCTTTATCCAACCCATGCGCCCAAGGTTGTAGGATACACACTACAGGTCCTCTTGTGACTGAGGGAAAATACTAATAAGGCTCATTCTCTACATCCTATAATGCCAATAGGTCATCATCATCATATTTCATCTTCATCAATGTTGGGACAATATATGTGTTGCACACCATCCCTCTTGGCAGCGGTGGCAACTTCAGTTGGTACCTCCGATTCTTAGTCAACCGCGGAGTCTGTGCATCGGGTTGAGTGGGAGTGATATACCCCAGGACATCTGCCACAAAGACACCAGTTTTTGTCACTGAATCTACAGCTTCGGAGCTGGATGGCCCCGCATATTTAGTTCCCTCTCCTTGTGCTTTAATGGATGTTCTCATATGCCTCTTCTGCAATGTCGGAGGGCTCGTATTTTGGCCCTTTCGCTTCCTCTTCGAGACCGATGATGATCTAACCGGCATACTTATGACTTCTTCGACAATGGTGGTTTTTATAATTGGTGACTCCTGCTCACTTGAAATATCCATAGTTTCCAAGGTGATATGCATGCCTCACCAATGTACCACATTATTCTAGTGGTCACACACCCTCCTCTTCACTCTGTAACTCACACAATTCGCTCTGGAACTCAGCTCAAAAATGTTTGCAACTCGACTTAGCACAGTGGTGCTTTCAACCCATGTCGAGCACCTTCTTATAACATCTTGTCAATCCATCCTCATCATTACCAAATCACCCTCGACCATCATGACCAAATACATCATTAATGACCCGAATCTGTCGACGATCCTATCAAACTAAAGGTTGGGTTGACCATAAATATGCATCGCTTCAACAAGCACCACCGGTTAACTACTTTTAACTATATGTATTTATTACTAATTTGACAATGTCATAGCACTGTGGTTGCCACAACCTATCTTCCTAACTGTACTATTGACTCCTACTCTTGCACAACAACTTCCTCTTGGCATGCCCTTACTCTTTCTATCTATCCTTCCTATTTTTTTCATTGCATAGTGCCTCAGGAAATGCACAATTCTGGCCCCATTTGATAGGGCTTCAGGAAGCTACCATTCACAAGCTTTGGTAGTAGCGCTCCATCTAATTGTTGTGGTTGAACTGCACCCCTAGAAGTAATTGACTTAAAAATATATGGACCTAACTAGTACATCTATAACTTACTTGGATGCTTCATGAACTTGGTATGATATAACAGCACCAAGTCACCTTGCTGAAACTGCTTTTTCTTTATGTGGCGATCATGCCACACCTTCTGTCAATCCTTCTCAATGGGCTGATGAAAACATGTGATAAAACGGTCCTCTTCAAGTTGAATCAACTCCGTTGCATGCTTGTCTAGTGTTGCTTCATCATCCATTCTCGTCGCTGCTACAATGCGCAGACTCGGAACAATGTACTCCATAGGCATGACCGCCTCTTACCCATATACCAATTTGAACGATGTCTACCTCATCAATCTCTTGAAAGTGGTGCGATATGCCCACAATACTGCTAGAATATTTAAATCCTAGACGTCGTTATTAGAATTACATACCTTTGTAAGCGCATTCTCCAATATCTTATTGAAAGCTTCTATGGTTCCATTCGCTTGCAGATGATATGGGGTGCTTTTCTTATGTTGTATCTGCAACTCTTCTATCGGTTCTCTTACTGTGCGGTTGATGAAATGACTACCCTGGTTGCTCATCAATATCCAAGGGCATCCAAACCACGTCACAATGTTGTCAAACATAAATATTGTTTTTGTTGCAATAGTGCAATCCATGACTGGTGCAGCCTCCACCCATCATGTCAAGTATTATGTTGTTGTGATTATATACCGTGCACCAATTCTCTTCCCTGGTGGGTTGATTGGACCCACAAAATCCACAACCCATTTATCAAAAGGTTGCAAGGTTACCTGCGGTACTAGTGGCATCTCATCCCGTTGCAATGGTTTTCCAGTGCATTGACAGACATTTCAGCTCCGTGCATAATTGTTTGCATCATTGTGTAAGGTGGGCCACGAGAGCCCTATGCGAAGCACCTTTCTCATAGTAGCTCGTCCTCTATAGTGTACACCAACAACTCCTACATGTGCTTCTTCCAAAATCTGGGCTTGTTCATGTGGTAGGACACACCCTCGCAAAATCTCATCTGCGCCAAGTTTGTATAACTTCCCATCAATCATTTGAAAATCCGAAGCCTTCACTACCAATTGCTTCTTCTGGCTTGTTGAAAAATCCTCCGGCATGACACCTATCACCAAGAACTGGATTATTTGATCATAATAAGCATCTGCTATGTTGACTCTGAACAGCTACGCATCTAGCAGTCCCTCTTCAATGTTTACTGGTTCTTCGCCTATCTTGATCCGAGACAAATGGTCAAGGCCAACATTCAAGTGACCCAGCTTCACAATTATCTCAAAATCAAACTCCCAAAAGAGAAGTAGCCAACAACATATCTTCCCCCCCAACACAGACTTATTAACCAGATACTTCAAAGAAAAATGGTCAGTAAATATCTTAAAATTCCCACCTAAGAGGTAATGCCTGAATTTTTGTGGCACATATACCATCACCAAATCTTCTCTCTTTGTGGTCGTATAGTTCTTCTCTGCAAAAGACAACTTCTAGAGAAATCGATTGGGTGATCGAGATCTCCTTCTCCTGGTTGCGCAAGCACTACTCCTAGCACGACAGATGATGCATCGACATGCACATGGAACTCTGTGTTTCAATCTGGGAACACAAGTATGGGTGATGAAGCCATCCTTGCCTTCAGTTTGTTGAAGCTTCCTTGACATTCTGGACTCCATACAAATGCAGCATATTTCTTCAATAGTTTCTCTCCATAGGAGCAGTAATCGTAGCATATCCTCTTGTGAATTTGCAATAATACCCATTGTGCCCCAATGTCGCTCTGAGAATCTTCACATTAATAGGTGTTGGAAGGCTTAGAATGAGCGCAATATTCATAGGGTCAACCAACAATCCTTGCTTGCACACAATGTGACCTAATAGCATCCCAAATGGTGCACAGAAAATACACTTCTTTGAGTTTAGCGTGATCTGATGATATCGACACCTTTCTAGCATCAATCGCAGGTTTTTCAAGTGATCCTTAATCAGACCATACACTATCCAATCATCCATATATACTTGTAGGAACTTCTGAATGAAATCCTTGAATGCAATGACAACATCCCGAGAAAATATCGTAGGTGCATTCTTCAACCCAAAAGGAATCATTGTGTATTAGAAGCATCCCCATTTAGTGACAAATGTCGTCTTATGTCTATCTTCTTTGGTGATTCTTATCTGGTGATAACCAGAAAATCCATCTGTAAAAGAGTACATTTCCTGACCACCCACTCCTTCAAGGTCCTCATTTGTGAAGGGTATCGGAAATGGATCATGCATACATGCATCATTTAATTTCCTTAGATCGACACAAATTCAAACTTCACTCATTTTCTTGTCTTGGGCCACCATAGGACTGATCCATTCTGATTCTTCCACTTGTTCAATGATTCCAGCATCCAACATCATGCCGAGCTCAGCCTTGTCTCTTTCTATGTATTTTGGATTCATGCGATACGGCCTCTACCTCACTAGTTCCGCATATGGCTTTAAAAGGATTTTCATTTCCCCTAAATCACCCAGTATCCCTTTCATCTCCAAGAACTTTGTGGGAAATAGATATTGAAATTCATGCAAGAGATATGTGATCGTTGCCATCATTTCTTCATCCCAATAGTCCCCAACACTTGCAAATTTTGGGTTCTCCTCCATCCCAATGTTAACTTTCCTAATATTCAACGATTGATCCATGGGATCAATCACTATATATGGTGTTGCGACATCCCTACTTCCTTCTATTTCCAAAATATTGATATTTTGTATCTCATCATCATCCTCAGGTCTACTAGAGACATTATAACATTCCATCATCGACTGTATGTGTAAATGCACATGTGGATCCACTAGATATGCAACCGGTAGAACCTTCAATACCACCTCCTTCACGATCTGAAGTGCATTATGGACATTGAGATTGGCATCTGTGAAACTAAAGGTATGAGCAAAGAAAACCATCAGCTCCTCCCAAGTGGTTATTTTTCTGCGCAACTCTGCTGATATATACCATGATCTTGGCATTTCATCCAAAGTGTGAACGAAGGCATGGACCCATTCATCCTTGGGTCACGATGCCCACAAATCCTGACATTCCATCAGGTGACTGTAGGGGTCATTCTTCCCTTCATACTTCCCAATGGCGTATACTTCAAGGTCGCCAAACCGAATTGTCATCAACTGTCGACACTGCGCCCATTCATGAATTGTCTTCCTATGAGTTTCCCACCAACGTGCTGGAGTGGCCTTCAGTGCTTCCTCCAACACAAAAAATCATTGTGGTTCTGATACCTTCTCTTCACACTCCTTGAGGAATGCAGAGAGCTTGGGTAGTCCCTCAAATATTGGTAGTTCAAAAATATCAGGCGTGACATAGAACAGTGACTATGTAACTAAACCACACTTCCAGAATGATACCTCATGCATACGATTCTTCCAGTTCTCTAACTCATCATCAGAATCAGAAGACCAAGATCTAGCGCTGCACCAACCAAGTTCTTCATTGGCAGTTGGGTGGATATAGTATCCTGAGATGTTGTAAGCATGATCCCATCCCCTTTTGATGGGTTCAATATAACTCTATCCTTCATTAGGATCGATAGGAGCGATGACTCTGATGTCTGGATTCTCAAATGTCATCATCTTCTTCTTGAATTTAATCACTTCCATACTATCGTTGGCCCATCCAATCCCTAACAGTGCGGGATAGGATCCTCCACCATAAAAAACCTCAATCACATCAAAGTTAGCATAGGTTTTCATACCTTCAACATCCACAACTAGGTTTGACACTCATCCAATTGGTTGTACTTTGTCCTGATTAGCCAATTGTAGCTGCATAGGGGACCAACCCAATGTCGGCCTCCCCATTTCCTGCCAGGTCTGCTTTGTCAGAATATTCACATCTGAGCCTATATCCATAATGACTAATTCTACTTCATAGTCCCCAATATGGATGTTCATGCGCATCTCCTTACTCGTATTTTTATTATGTAAGGATTTTACCGTAGAGTCCTTCATCTCCCTGCCCGAGCAGTGCAACAACTTCTCAATCTCAATAAGAGCATTGGTATCTCTTGCCAATGATAAGCAACTCTCAAAACACTATTGCAAGGTACCATGCTTCCACGATGGTCCTGCCTCCATTGAGGAATCAAAACTAGAGGGCATTGCAAAAATAGGTGACTTACCAGGATTCCTCCCAATCACATCTCTGGCTTCAAAGAATGTGTCTTTTTCAGTTGTGATATCAAACCATGCTTTATTCTTTCCAGCCAATCGAACCTGCGGGTGGGGTCCATCTTCCCCAGTCATCGCACCTCCAGTGGTGACAATAACAACATCGACATCCTCTGTTTGGGGCTCTCCTGAAATTGTCTCAACCGTCAACCCTTGATTCTAGTTCAACGACGGATTATGGTTCAGCAACAAATTCATAGGTTGATTCACATTCTGATTCTGCAGTGGGATTTGATTTTGAGCCTAAGTCTGCAACTACTGCTAGTTCTGTATCTGATTTTTATTCTGGAACTGGTTTTGATTCTGCAACTGAGGAACATTCCCAGCCTGGAATTTTGCAATTAGCTGTGGGAAGTTCTCGATAGTATTACCAATCATCATGTAGTATGTACACGAACACTGCAAGTGTGGACATTCTCTTTGGTAATGTCCAAATACCCCACACTTGTAGCACTGAACCGATCTATGACCTCATCCTCCTCCTCTTCCTCGGAATCCTCCTTGCTACTGGTACTGTGGCTGAGTCAATTGCTACGATGGGGGATTCAACTACTGCTGAACATAGTGTGCCTCTTGAACATACTAAAGCTGTGGCAGAACCATTGGCATCTAATTATACTGCAGTCGCGGTGCAAATTGTGGCTGCGGTGAAAACTGCGATTGCGGCTACGATGGAATAAACTACATCTGCGGTGGTGGTATGTACTATGATTGAGGAGGTGGTGCACCACATGTGGATTCGGTTGTGATTGTTGTACTGTGCGAGGATATTTTCCCTTCACATAATATGAGTCATATGTCCTTTCCTGGAGTAGGTCAAAATCTCGACAGTCTTTATCTTCAATCCTGACTGAGCAACAAAAAGTGGAATAAAGCTCGTTGGCTTTGTAACCATATTATGCATGTAGCTACATTATTCATGTCGAATCCTGTATACTTGACATATACGACACCATGGTACACTTCTGCAACTCAATGAGTTCGGCACTCTTAGGAGCAGATCATTTCAGAAATCGGGGAAAGTATCTTTGGTGTGTCCATCTGCACGACATCGAGTGCACCAAAGATCTTTGCGATCCTCTTTTCCCTTCTTGATGTTGTGTAACTGAAGCGTCGAGTTTTCTAGCTGCACCTGGATTTTATTCATACCAACTTCAGTCTCCCCGATAGGTGAAGCTTCTAACTTCATTGTGATCTCCAGAGCCTCGCTCTGTGTCGCGATCTTCTGTTGCATCAGTGGTTGACGGATATGAGGTATCAATGCTGTGATAAACCATTCTTTGTGCTGAACGTCGCTCATTTCAAAACTGACTCATGCCATCAGTTTCTTAAGTCTCTGATCGAAGTCCCAAATGGTCTCATTATGAAATTTCTTAATCTGCTTTAGCTCTGTAATATACTGCATTTCAGACTTCAGTTTTCTGAATTCTTCAATCAACCCCTTTCGTACTTCGTTTAGCGTCTTCGCAGGAGTCCCTTGAGGAACTTGTATAAATTTCATGTACCAATCAAGCACATGACCCCGAAGAGTGGTCGCCAACTGACCTTTCTTCACATCATCATATGTGGCCTGTCTGACAGTCCACACTGCTTCGCATAGAAACCAATACTGCTCGGGATCATCGATCACGTTTCCATGGAACAAAAGTAACTTCATGTCATCGCCCTCCATCCTGGGCCTTCTTCCTATAGATGCTGCTCTATTACTAGAGTGATGCTGGCACATCGGACAAGTCAGCAGAACGTGTGTGTCTTCCTGAAGGTGGAGTAGTGTGTGGAGGTGTGGTTACGTTGATGTTAGGGTTTGACCTTGTTGCTATCCTAGGCATATTTTGGTGTCCTCTTCATCACTATAGTGTTGCTTCCTCCTGTGTGGTCGTCCTTCGTGGTATTGCATTTCTATCGCAGCAAGACCTTCCCCCGTCCTCAGCCTCTTCTCTTATCGAAACCTTTCATCTCCCATCATACAACCACTTTCTTCCTCAACTTCCCTCACAATCTCGTCGAAACTTGCACCCATCTACCCCTTATCTTTCCATTCGTCTCCCCCCTTCTATTGTAGTATCCACATCCTCTGCACACCAAAGTTCCACTACTTGAGGTGCATCTTCAATATGCCCTTTTCACAAACAAGTATCTTAATTGATAATTGCAAAGACAGTAAGAACCTACCTCATGGTCCGTTGAAGAATTCCCTCTCTGATTCGCTATAGGACTTGCTAGTGTCAACCGCGAACTTGGTGATATATATTTCTAGAATACTATCCATCTAAACTTCAACAGCCCATGATTCCTTGTTGTCAGTCTCTTGCAACTCCTGGATTAGCTGAGGGGTCCGGGTTGTTGGCTCTCCTCCTTGGAAATTTCTCTTATTATAGGTGAATCGCGCCATCCACTCATACAGTATGATGGAAAATTTAGAGAAAAAGTATTCTTGAGGACCATCATTTATGTACCTTGCCAACCAATCGTTCGTCATCAGTCTAGGGTTCTGATTCTCTTCTTGAGCGAATTCTTACAGCTTCTGATCGAACCAATCTTAAATTTTTGGTCTAGTCAGATGCCACATATCCTCATCTCAATTGCAATAAGGTCTTGGCAACGAAACCATTTGTTGGCGCAAACTCAACGAACAAAACCTTGTCGACAGGGGTTCTCACTCTTTCGACACCCAACTCACCACGATCTCCCTGAGCATTGACCTAGACAGGTTTTACCCCGTCCAACAACACCCACGAAGCAGATGAAGTCTCACCTGAGATGTTCAAGGGAGAGATGTCGGAACCAAGTTTTCATAGAATGGAAGAGGACTATGGGAATCAACAATTCATCAACTCATCTACTAGCTCTCACCAACTAATTAATCATCGACGGAATCATTCAATTAACATATCGCATCATTCATTCATAGCTATAGCAGATCTACCAATGCAAAAATAGATCCATAAAGATAACATCATTCATAAGCAGTAAACATAGCATCATAGATCCATGTCACACATATTCACCATTGGATTGAAAAAACATAAAATAAAAGACAGAAAGAGACAAAAGCTAATAGTATTTCAGATCAAGCCTCGTCTTTTCATATTACTTTTGTGCAATCAATCATAGATCCAAAATAGACAACAATTCAATTCTCAGTCTGGGATTCCTATGATGAACATGATCATAATAATGATAATGATAATGATCCTTACATTCACAATTCTTCTTCTATTTATAGGCTTGCGCCTTTAACTAAATCCTAACTAATTCTACCCACTAATGACCAATATCCACAAAATATGGTCCAAAAGTACAAAAAGAGGCATAAAATATTCAAAATAATTTATATTTCGCCTTACGCGCCATCTTCACTTGCGCAATGCCGTTTGAGCTTGTGAAGCATCCGCGATGCTACGCAATTAACTTTCCCCAAAACCCCTACCAACAGCCCCCCAACACAATCTTGTGGCTCGCCCTTGAGCCACGTCAATTGGACATGGTGTACTCATTAGTCTTCAGCTTGAATTCGACGTACTACTGCGTGATATCCTTTACCTATACTTGAACTTTCTCAGCAATGTTCGGACATCCTAGCAAGTCCTGTTTCATAGGGTGCTCCACCAACTTTGCATTCACCTCCTTCTTGCCTTCTTGCAGAGCCTGCAGCGCAGCAACTACTTTCACCACCAACTCCGTTCCAATTTCTTGGAACTCATCAAGCTGGGCATTACGCTTGCACTGCCACTCTTGTGCCTTTCCAACTCATTTCCGCAACACTTTTAACTCGGTGGACTGCGTAATCTGAACAATTGGTGGCATTGTCCTTAATGTCATCTTTAGCGTTGCCAACTGGACCTTGGCTTCCTGCAACTGCTTCATCGGTTCCTCTAATTGTTCATCTTGGATGACACTTCCCCAGAATTGGGTCATCGCATCATTGATCTTCTTGGCGCCCTGCTCCATTTCTTCAAACTGTGCCACTATCTCATAGATGGCACCCTTCCATTCCACTACTTGCTCTGCTCCATATATAAATATTTGCATTATACATGCCTAACCATTCACTAGTCGAGCCTTGGCCTTGAGCTCCACACTAGGGATCCATATAGCATGTTTACATCATTTACATAATTTTGATTTAATACATTCTAAGTCAAAATTAAGGGCATTACAATAAATAGGATGTATAATATATAGGATCTCTACTTGACCCTCATAAAAAAAGAAGTTAAAACCCCCCAAATATTTCTTATATATATTCAAGATGGTAACAAAAGCTAGTGAGAGAATCCATCTATCACTAAAGTTCCATGAGCAAGGAAGCCAAAAGGAACATGTTATTTTCAAACGAGAATATGACAATCAAGACATGAGGTAGGATGCAACCTTCATTTCCAAAAGGGTTCTACCTAAGATATGTCTTTAGATCATCATTTTAAATCCCAAACAATGTGGGACAAAAAGATATCCTTTTTTAACCCCAATGATGATCCTATAGAAGTGAACAAACCCTTTTCATGTCAACAACCATCCTACAATTGTGCCATAGAGCCTCAAGACAATCACAATTAGAGACTTAAGGTGATAAGTGTCTTGTAATCTTTCGAATGGGGATGACCTCAAGACTAAGTCAAAACCTTCTAAAAATATACAAAACAACAAAAGAATTTGGAATACCATTGACTAAAGTCCTCAATAAAGAAGAAAGTGTGAATATGTGATCCATCATCTAATAGTCATTCTAAATCCTTGCTTCCCATACAATTTATATTTTCTTCTCTTAAAAAATATTCGAATATCCATGTATCCAAAATCATGGAATGAGCATTAACAAAGATATGCCCAATCATGATTGCCCTACATTGGTTGAAGCTTAACTATTACCCAAAATAAAATTTGAGTTGATAGCCTTTGTGAACAAATTTGGGAGAAGAACCAATGTTGAAACCTTTTGAAGCAAGGTTACGACAAGACCCAGGCAAAGAAAGAACCAAACAATCTTGGATCCCAAATATTTGTGCTTGACCTGATGGGGAGATTTAATGAATCTCTATCAAAATATGGTGTCAAAGTGGAGCCCAAAGTTCCTTGAATTCAAGGGGGATTTGGTTTAAGAATTCTAGAAATATTTAGAAGTGAAAAATATGGTGGAAGATTATACTAGAAGGGTAGAAGGGTAAAATTGAAGATATGAAAAATGGGAAAAGTGAATATAAAATTGAACAAAAAATGTTAAAACATGTAAATGCCAAATATTTTCTCCTACTTTTGAGAAAAGAGTAATTTGGACAATTTAAAATTTCTAGGAAAAAACACAAGTTTTTACAAGAGTGTAGTAATCAATTTATGTAAGTGAAAAAAAAATAACAAACATACAAGTGGATGAAGAAAGGGTTGCAACAAGATATTATAATGGGTCACTTTTAACTTCATGATAAATTAGATTTTCTTAATCTCCGTTCCTTTAATAAAGCTTATTGATTAGTAAATAGAAGATTTAGTGACATTGCATTTAGAGGAAGATGAATCTCTTCAAAAAATATGAAGACATAAGATCATGAAGTAGGCAAGGAATTGAAATCAGATTCTAGAAGAGAAGGTGATTTCAAAGGCGGAAAAAGAAAAAGAGGACAATGAAACATTAGCTTTAGCAAACCATTGAGATTTTTTTTCTTTACAGAAAATAAAAATTCCTAACTTTAATAGGAGAAAAATAAAAGAAAAATAGACTTTGAAACTAACTTTAATAATGAGAAATAATGACAGTGCAAAAGCTTATTAGGGAAGAGAGATCATTTCCAAAACCCATTGTAAGTGTTAAATTAAGGTGTGCAAGGTAATTATTGATAAAAATTCTATGAACATTATAGTAAGTATAAAAATGGTACAACATTATATCTCATATGTATTCCAAAACCATATCTAGAAAAAAGATTATTTTCCTAAAACAAAACATTTTCAAAAACTATTTAATGATGCATATTTTGGAAAAACTTTTGCATCTCTTAAAAAAAACACTATGAACAATATGGTAAGTACAAAAATGGTACAACATTATATAATATAAAAATGGTACATCATTATACCTCATATGTAGTCCAAAACCATATATGGAAAACAACTAGTTTTGGTAAAAAATTTGCAACTTTTAACAACAATTTCAACACAACTAAAAACATTTTGAGAGACTATTTATTAATGCATATTTTGGTAAAACTTTTGCATCTCTTAAAAAATTCTATGAACATTATGTCAGTACAAAAATGGTATAACATTATATCTCATATGTATTTCAAAAGCAGAAAAAAAAATTATTAAAATTTTTGCAACTTTTAACAACAATTTCAACACAACTATAAACAATTTCAAAAACTATTTATTGATGCATATTTTGGTAAGACTTTTGCATCTTTTAACAACAATTTCAGAATAATTAAAAGCAATTTGAAAGACTAATTTTTGGTAGATGTTTTTTTTTGGTGGAATGACATCCAATGCATTACAATCCATTGAGAGATGCATCTAAGTAGGTTGGTGAACTAAATTAAATCCAAATCCAATCAAATTTACAAATATTATAAAATCACACTAGGCAAGTAGGCAAAGAAGTGTATACTTAAAAACAGTTTTAATAGTTTACACATTAAAAAAAAAGTATGCTTGCAATCTCTGGACTCCTATTCTTCCTTAAGTTTCTGGGCCTACAAATATTTATTAAATGAGTAAACTTGCAATTTTTGAAGTCCTTTTTTTTCCTAAAGTTTCTTGCCCTATAAAAGCTTTATTATATGACAAAACTGTAGCTTTCATAACACAGATCAAAATGCTTGGTAAAAGTAAAAATTCTCGTATAGCTTTAATCCACCACAATGATAGCTTAATCTAAACCACTTTTGAAATCCACATCATATTACCAAGAGTCTTTGGAAAAACTATTTAATGATGCATATTTTGGAAAAAAAATTGCATCTCTTAAAAGAACACTATAAACAATATGGTAAGTATAAAAATGGTACAGCATTATATAATATAAAAAAGGTACATCATTATATCTCATATGTAGTCCAAAACTATATCTGGACAAAAAAACTACTTTTGATAAAAAAATTGCAACTTTTAACAACAATTTCAACACAACTAGAAACATTTTCAAAGACCATTTAATAATGCATATTTTGGTAAAACTTTTGAATCTCTTAAAAAATTATATAAACATTATGTAAGTACAAAATTGGTATAACATTATATCTCATATGTATTCCAAAACCATATCTGGAAAAAAAAATTATTGAAACTTTTGCAACTTTTAACAACAATTTCAACACAACTATAAACAATTTCAAAAACTATTTATTGATGCATATTTTGGTTGGTAAAGCTCATTTATCTTTTAACAACAATTTCAGCATTTTGAAAGACAATTTTTTGTAGATGTTTTGTTTTTTGGAATGACATACAATGCATTACAATCCATTGAGAGCTCTCATCTAAGTAGGTTGGTGAACTAAATTGAAATCCAAATCCAGTCAAATTTACAAATATTACAAAACCACAGTAGGCAAGTAGGCAAAGAGGTTTATACTTAAAAACAGTTTTAATAGTTTACACATAAAAAAAAATTATGCTTACAATCTCTGGACTCCTATTCTTCCCTGAGTTTCTTGGTCTACAATAAAGTTATTAAATGAGTAAACTTGCAATTTCTGATGTCCTGTTTTTACTAAAGTTTCTTACCTTATAAAAGCTTTATTATATGACAAAACTATAACTTTTATAACACAGATAAAAATGTTTGGTAAAAGCAAAAATTCTCTTAGAGCTTGAATCCACCACAATGATAACTTAATCTAAACCACTTTTGAAATCCACATCATATTACCAAAAATCTTCAGCTCCTTAATACATCTGCAAAAACATATTACTTACACTGTTATGACTAAATACATGTCTCCCATTAAAGTCCAGGAAAATTATAATACAAGGTAAGTTCCTCAAACAAACGTGAAGATCTAAATAGAAAAGTAAAAATGTTTAAGATGAGGTGAAAGGAAAACGCTTGCATACCTTAATCAACCTTGATGCCTGGCCCCGGTTCAAAGGCCATTGGAATCTCACAGCAGTGCCCTATATTCTCACAGCACAGCAGTCCCCAAGAAAATTAAAAAACAGGGCCCTATAATCTCACAGCACAGCAGTCTCCAAGAAAATTAAAAAACAGGTAGGTTCCCCAAACAAACTTGAAGATCTAAATAGAAAAGTAAAAATGTTTAAGATGAGGTGAAAGGCGAAAGATTGCATACCTTAATCAACCTTCATGTCTGGCCTCGGTTCAAAGGCCATTAGAATCTCACAGCAGTCCCCTATAATTGCAGTGGTGTCTAAAGGACGGGTGGGAAGCCAACTCCATGTATTTTCAATGACACTGTAAGCAAGGATCTCTTTCACCTTCCTTTGTTCAAAGACTGTGAAGCAGATGTTATCCCCCACTCCTACGCAACATTCAATGCAGTCAACAAAATACCTGCAACAGTTCCTGTTATTCGTATTGCTACCATACTTAGAAAATCTCTCACCATACCTAGAAAATCTCTCAAGATCAAGATCGGAAGGAGGCATGAGACCATTCCTAGAAAATCTCTCAAGATCGGAAGGAGGCATTCTAGCAATCTCCTTCCACCAAGACGACGATGAAGAGGAGTTGACTTTCTCCAACTCCCATATAATAACCCGCAAAAGCTGCTCACTATATTCCATATGATAAACTTCAAAAGCTGCGATTAGAACCCGTGGCCCGCAAGTGATCAGGTGAGGCACCATGTATTGGCTGTCAGTTCTTCCACGCAATGGCCTAAAGATGGAAGTTCCCTCAGGCAATGGCCTAAAGATCGAAGTCCCCTCTCCAATGTTGTAACCCACAACGGTCCGCCGCCCAGAAATGATCGCCAAACAGTAGAAATAACCGTTGCAGAAAACCAGTCGCCTCCCCACAAGATTCACATTTTGTGGCAGCTGTCCAGCAATTCTCCATGACTTGTCAATGGAATCGTATATTTCGAATTTAAGTGGAAGTCTTTGTTTTGCCTTGCCTATCACCACGACTTTGTATGCGTCTCCACTGTCACTCATGATGCCCGCGTTACAGATGACTTCCGATGACAAAACAGGAAGTTCTACAGACGTTCTTGTCAGAGGATTGCAAACAACCAAATGCTGCAACTGAGGATCCATAGCACGAACACGGGTTGACAAGAGGAGGCCGGCAGCGGATCCGTCGAAATAGTTAATAGACTGGGAGTAAAGATATGGATCTCTACTTTCTTCTGGATCTGGATTTTGTTGGCGGAAAGACAGGGAGACAGCCGAGGTCTCCTTCCAGGTCTGATCGACGAAGAAGCAGGAACCGAAGGCTTGCACAGGAGCCCAGCCATTCCCCACCCAGTTATGTGATGTACCCTCTTGCACAGAAACCAGCCATTGGTCTTGCACAGTAACTAGCCATGGGTCTGGGTCCCTGTTAGGGGCTTTCTTAACCCATTTATTTGTTATAAATTCTTTTGACGACAGAATGATATTCCATTCCTTCGACACACTGCGAAATCTACATACAGACTTTATTGGCAACCAAGCCAATATTTCCTTCGTCAGGTTCACATGCAGCGCGGACAAATCACAACCCTTACTCATGTTATCCATTTCACTTAACCTCAACAGAATATAAGAGGAGATTGAAAGAAGATGACAGAAGAGTTAGATTAAAAAAAACAGTAATACAATAAATATCAATGACTCCCACATAGAGTTCACAAATACTTTCAAATCTACAACAAGAAACTTATATAGGAGTTTGTACACTCCTTATGCGAACTTGGAGCAATGCTATGTATATCTCTATCTAAAGAGGTTTCTAAGTTCCATAGATGTGACCTCAAAAATATTAAAATAATATAATGGTTAAGAGCATGTGTTATCTCCAACTAGGTCACACCACTCAGGTAGGGTTGCCTGTTTAGTCCGTTAAAATAATATAATGGTTAAGAGTATGTGTTATCTCCAACGAGGTCACACCACTCAGGTAGGGTTGCCTGTTTAGTCCGTTGTGACAAGATTAGAAGGATAAGTAACCCTTAGATAGGTGGTCCACCTAGGTACGCTGGCTAAGTCACAAGTTTCTTGTATATTTGACTTACGGGCTGTTAGATATATCACCAAGAGGGTTAGTTTCCTTGATTCAAAAAACATATATATATTATTATTATTTTATTTTATTTTGCAATATAATATTATTGTATCCAAAACCTAATCTTTGAGTGGAATTAGTTTACAATGGGTCAGAAATCTATTAGTGGCCAAATAAACCAAAGAGCTCAAAAACAACTATATATATTTTGTAGAAAATAAAATTAAAAAAAACAACATTTTATTGTACCGAGGGAAGCTAGATGCTCTCTAGCCTAGTAAGGGGGAAACCATGTAGTCAGGTTATACTAGCTAACATAAATAACAAATATTAAAAAATGAAAAATATAAATTACATCTTGACTTAAATAAAATTTATAATATATATATTGAAAAAATAAATAAATAAACTAGCATAGATCCATTTTTAAGATCTATCAAGTAACCAAAGGGATCCAAATGGATGCTTGATAGATTTGGGTTTAAAATGGATCTATGCTAGTTTTAAACACTCCTATTAAAATTTGAAAAAAAATTAATATATACATTATAATATGTTGAAGACAGGTTGACTAAATTTTAGTAATTATGACATTATTGGTCATTAAATGTCATATACCAGCTTAGATCCAAATCCTAGGCTCTATCAAGCACCGAGATGGATCAAATCTCTCGAGGTGCAAACTCTTCTTAGGTATAAATTGATTTGATTCAAACCAAAAGACACATCTTTTTATTTAAGGTCCACATATAATTTTATTATTATTAATATTTAATATTTATTATGGCCGACATATAATATTTTTTATTTTGTTAGGAACGCACATTGCATAGTTTCTCCACTCCTACAATCATGGGTTGTAAAACCATTTGCAAGGCCCTCCTAAACCATGTACAATAAAACCATGGATTGTTTGGGAGGTCTTGCACATGGTTTTAAAACCATGTGAAAAGCCTCCTAAACCATGTATAATAAAACCATGGGTTGTTTAGAATGCTTTGCATATGGTTTTAAAACCATGTGCAAAGCCAACTTGTTTTTGTGGATAATTCAATTTTGTGTTTTTTTCTTGACCCACGTATTTTTTTTACGGATAATTAAATTTTTACTTTTTATTGTTTTGTTAGGTAGTAAGATTACAACATCTCCCCCATATTAGATTGTTTTTGTGGCCAACATTTATTTTGGCCTATTAAAAAATTTAGTTTTTATTAATAAAAATAACTTTACCAAAGTGATATTATTTTTTATTTTGTGTTACAAAATCTCTCCCATAATATTTACTATCACTATTATTTTTTGCCGACATGTTACAAACTTTAAATCACCTTACAAGATCTCTCCCATAATATTCACTATCACATTATTTTTTGCCGACATGTTAGTAACGTTACATCACGTTACAAGATCTCCCCCATACTGGGTTGTAGAGCACCTCTCGGCGCAATTACACTAGCCTAGATCCAAATCCTAGGCTCTATCAAGCACCGAGATGGATCAAATCTCTCGAGGTGCAAACTCTTCTTAGGTATAAATTGATTTGATTCAAACCAAAAGACGCATCTTTTTATTTAAGGTCCACATATAATTTTATTATTAATAATATTTAATATTTTTTATGGCTGACATATAATATTTTTTATTTTGTTAGGAATGCACACTGCATAGTTTCTCCACTCCTACAATCATGGGTTGTAAAACCATTTGCAAGGCCCTCCTAAACCATGTACAATAAAACCATGGATTGTTTGGGAGGTCTTGCACATGGTTTTAAAACCATGTGAAAAACCTCCTAAAGCATGTATAATAAAACCATGGGTTGTTTAGAATGCCTTGCACATGGTTTTAAAACCATGTACAAAGCCAACTTGTTTTTGTGGATAATTCAATTTTTTGTTTTTTTCTTGACCCACATATTTTTTTACGGATAATTAAATTTTTACTTTTTTATTGTTTTGTTAGGTAGTAAGATTACAACATCTCCCCCATATTAGATTGTTTTTGTGGCCGACATTTATTTTGGCCTATTAAAAAATTTAGTTTATTTATAAAAATAACTTTACCAAAGTGATATTATTTTTTATTTTGTGTTACAAAATCTCTCCCATAATATTCACTATCACTATTATTTTTTGCCGACATGTTACAAACGTTAAATCACGTTACAAGATCTCTCCCATAATATTCACTATCACATTATTTTTTGCCGACATGTTAGTAACGTTACATCAAGTTACAAGATCTCCCCCATACTGGGTTGTAGAGTGCTTCTCGACGCAATTACACCAGCGTAGATCCAAATCCTAGGCTCTATCAAGCACCGAGATGGATCAAATCTCTCGAGGTGCAAACTCTTCTTATGTATAAATTGATTTGATTCAAACCAAAAGACACTCCTTTTTATTTAAGGTCCACATATAATTTTATTATTATTAATATTTAATATTTATTATGGTCGACATATAATATTTTTTATTTTGTTAAGAACGCACACTGCATAGTTTCTCCACTCCTACAATCATGGGTTGTAAAACCATTTGCAAGGACCTCCTAAACCATGTACAATAAAACCATGGATTGTTTGGGAGGCCTTGCACATGGTTTTAAAACCATGTGAAAAGCCTCCTAAATCATGTATAATAAAACCATGGGTTTTTTAGAATGCCTTGCACATGGTTTTAAAACCATGTGCAAAGCCAACTTGTTTTTGTGGATAATTCAATTTTGTGTTTTTTTCTTGACCCACATATTTTTTTTACAGATAATTAAATTTTTACTTTTTTATTGTTTTGTTAGGTAGTAAGATCACAACATCTCCCCCATATTAGATTGTTTTTGTGGCCGACATTTATTTTGGCTTATTAAAAAATTTAGTTTTTATTAATAAAAATAACTTTACCAAAGTGATATTATTTTTTATTTTGTGTTACAAAATCTCTCCCATAATATTCACTATCACTATTATTTTTTTCCGACATGTTACAAAAGTTAAATCACATTACAAGATCTCTCCCATAATATTCACTATCACATTATTTTTTGCCGACATGTTAGTAACGTTACATCACGTTACAAAATCTCCCCCATACTGGGTTGTAGAGCGCCTCTAAGCGCAATAACCTAAAATAATATGTGTGGGAACACATTGGTTTGAGTGGGAATTCCTAGGGGTACAATATCTTTGATCATCATTTACATCATAAATTACCTTAACACGTATTTGTACACATAGGACTAAGCTTCATTAGTAATAATCTCCCCTGAGAAAATATAAATTTTATGGCATAATATTCAATATGGGTTACTTAATGTTCCCAAACAATTTTTTATGTATGAGCAATAAAGAAGTAATATATTGATTACTTTATATCGATTACTTACTCTACATAGAACAGCTTAGATCCAAATCTTGGGCTCTATTAAGATCCGAGATGGATCAAATCTCTCGAGGTGCAAACCTCTTCTTAGGTATCCATTGATTTGATTCAAACCAAAAGACACATCTTTTTATTTAAGGTCCACATATAATTTTATTATTAATAATATTTAATATTATTGATGGCCGACATATAATATTTTTTATTATTTTTTATTTTGTGAGGAACGAACATTGCATCTTTAGGAGGGCCTTGCAAATGGTTTTAAGACCATGTGCAAGGCCCTCCTACAATCATGGTTTGTTTAGGAGGCCTTGCACATGGTCTTAAAACCATTTGCAAGGCCCTCCTAAACCATGTACAATAAAACCATGGATTGTTTAGGAGGCCTTGCACATGGTTTAAAAACCATGTGCAATGCCTCCTAAACCATGGGTTGTTTAGAATGTCTTGCACATGGTTTTAAAACCATGTGCAAGGCCAACATTTTTTTGCGGATAATTCAATTCTATGTTTTTTTTTTACCCACATATTTTTTTTACGAATAATTAAATTTTTACTTTTTTATTGTTTTGTTAGGTAGGAAGATTACAACATCTACCCCACATTATATTGTTTTTGTGGCCAACATTTATTTTGGCCTGTTAGAAAATTTATTTTTTATTAATAAAAATAACCTTAGGAAAGTGATATTATTTTTTATTTTGTGTTACAAAATCTCTCCCATAATATTCACTATCACTATTATATTTTGCCGACATGTTACAAACTTTACAAGATCTCTCCCATAATATTCACTATCACTATTATTTTTGGCTGACATACTATATAAACGTTTGTTACAAGATCTCTCCCATAATATTCACTATCAGTATTATTTTTTGCCGACATGTTACAAAAGTTACTAATGTTACATCACGTTACAAGATCTCCCCATACTAGACTGTAGAGCATCGATAATCCCAAAAATGATATCTCATATGTTGCAGTATCAAATCCCTTTAACAAAAAGAGTGAAGGGAGCTCAAAATTAAATAGTTTATTAGGCACAATACTTCCTAAGGTTTTTCAAATGGGGTAGCAAGCTAAGTGGGCTTGAATGTGGGAAAAACTTCATAGTTAAGTGCACTTGAGCCAAACGACACTTGGAAAGAACCTCCCAAAAATCCTTTGTTACCGGTTGAAATGGCAGGTCTTGCCATCGGTAAACATTTGTGGGACAAGTGACAACTGTCACCTTAGTTACTTGTCCTTAACTGCTTTGGAAGTCGAAACCTTCTAGGGGAGAGCCCTATTCTACTCATGCAAAAAGACTTAACACAAAAATAGATCTCGCCCATATGTGTGTAAGCGACAAGCACCTAGTTGAGTCTAAAAAGGTAAATAAGAATGAGTTGTTTATATAGTAACAATGTGTGTATAAGTGTTTTGTTTGTACGGAGAAGTTGTATCAGTTGCGATGAGGAAGGTAATATCTAACTGCGTGGAGGGAGTGACGGAAGCTCGGTTGAGGAATGAGAGTAGCGAGAAGAAGGGTGCTTGTGTGGGCTGTAAGGAGCAGTAGCGCAGAACCGCTCGTAGCAGCAAAGTAGAAGATGGGTTTAGGAGATAAGCTACAAAGGCAATGAAGGAAAAGAGGCGTGGATGATGGACTGCGCTGGGGATAGCGAGGGATGTAGAGGAAAGCAGCAGCAGCGATGGTAGAAGGAGCGAAGAGGTCGATTCAATGGGTTAGGGTAATGACATATGCATGTCGAGAGGGAGAGTACAAAGTCTTTGAGGCACCAATGAAGGAAAAAAAGATTTGCGAAGGGAGCATGGTCAACTATAGAGGGAAGGTCGTAAGAGATAGGTCGCAAGGAGGAAGGATAGAGGAGGGTGCATGAAAGGGAGAGGCTACTAGGTCGTGGTTCCTCCTTGCATATCGCGTGGGAAGGATGCGAAGGCTAAGGGAGGGAGGACCACGGCAGCAGCTGTGAGCTGTGGATAGAGGATTCAACATGGCAGCTAGTGGTGGTGTAGGGAGGGTACGTCCCAGTGAAGGTAGGAGTTGGAATATAGGTTGTCGGAGGCAGCGAGGAAAAAGAGTAACTCCATTGTAGTAGTAAGAGGAGGAATCCCGTGAGGAGGAGGTCAGCAGAATGGAAAATATGGGCAACGAGGAGGAAGGCTGCTACAGCAAAGTAGACAAAGAAAGGAGGCTCACAGGGTGAAGAAGCTGGGGGGGAGTCGCAATGTGGGTAGCTTTTGTAACACCCTGGTTTTGATTTCGTTGCATTAAATGTACATGATGTATATATTGTAATCATCATGGTGCGGAGCCAAAGGCCAAGGCCCCACCATTGATTGGTTATGTTATGTTTCAGTTTTAAATTGTCACCGATGGTATATCGGGACATGCAGCATACATATTGAGTTTTGTTATCAAGTAAATATGCATATTTAATTAAAATAAACCCAACCAGCTACGATCGCAGCAACTAAATTGAGAAGGGGCATGATTTTCACAAGGATAAGGGTGGGGGAAATGTCAAACCTTGGCCAATGGGGAGAAAATTCCATGTGTCATCTTTCCTTGTTTGATCCAACCACCACAATTAATAACTGCTACTGTTAGTTGAGACAGTTATGGCTGAGAGTGGAGTGTGGCAGGACTATCAATCCTTGCCCACACGCACACTCCACCCTCGGTTGACTTCACAATGGCAAAAGAAAACCACCGCCATCACTCCAGGGGACACTGCATTCTCTCCACAGCGCCATTCTTTTCCTTGGTTGTTCATTCTCACGCAGGGACCATTGTCTGTTCATTATTCTCATGCACAAGACTTTCCTGGTTTTACCCACGTAGTTTTTCCTCTACGGATTTGCGGATGGTGTGGTTGTATCCTTTCCTCACTGGCTGATTTGTGGGTTTTGTGTTATTGTCACTCATGCACAGGCCGAAAGACTGTAATTTCTTTCCCAGTGTGGTCTGTGTAAGTCTTTTTCCCGGTGACTTCATTGTCCGAAACGAGCTGTTGTTCCCCACGTTTGTTGGTAATGTATGCTGATACGTTTTTGGGACTCTTGTTTTCCCCATGTCGTGAGCTATGTTTGTTGTTACGCTTTGGGGCTGCAACAGATTGTTTGGAGTTGTTTTGGCCACAATAGGACCAAGAATGACTCAGGAGTCATTTTCCCCTGTTAAACTGTAATTGCTGATTAATTGCTTACGTGCAATGGTTGGTCTTCGGACTGTGTGGGAGCAGGGATGGGGGCTTGGTTTGCTTGATAAACTTGGTGGTTGGAAACCACATAGACAAAGCTAGAGGGATGGCTTTCTTCTCCACAACCCCTGAATAGTACTGGAAGGGAATGCAGGGCCTGAGGGACTGTGTAGCAGAGAAGGGACTGATTCCTTGTGTTGGGTGTGTGTGGGTGTCTTAGAAGCCAGGCTAGTTCTGGTGTAGGTGTTCTTAGCTCTGTAATGAGCTCACCAGCTTAGCATATAGCCTTTCCCAACTCCTTAATGGCCTGATAAACCAAACTGTGTTGGCTTGGCTATGTTATGTACCCTTGGCTATGTGTAAGCCTGCTTGTTCCCTATTCCTTGGAGAACCATGCCCAGCTCCGGGGTGGCAGTGTTGTTGAGAGATTGATGAGCATGCTGGCCTATGGTTGGGTGGAATGTTGCAACGACATAGCTAGTTGCGGAACAAGTTCTTCATAAGATAAGTGATCTTGTCTGTTTTACTTCTACAATATTTTTACTGTTAATGAATGTGATGAACATGTTGAATGAATGCTTGTATGAATGTGTGTTTGCTTCCACTATGTATGATAAATAATTGCATCTGTGTATGTTCCACTTCAATGCATCTTGTTTCAGCATTCTGTTTCAGCATTTTTATTCATGTACATGTTCATGGGGCTCTTCGCTCAGATGGTTAATGCCATGGTCGCGTCCTCTTCGCTGGTTGGAGGGATGGGGACGTTACTATGTGGTATCAGAGCTCATGTTGCAGCATGGGCCTAAATGAGCCATGAAGGATGCAGTGACAGAGGCAGGATTTCTTTTCTGCCCAGTAGAGATCAGAAGCAATGACAGGAAACTTCCATAAAAGTTGTCTAATTGTTTGAACTGTCGGTTCGTCGGAACACTTAGTGGAAGGGACTTTCGATGTAGCGGAGAGCTAGGCGGAAGCATACTCGACGGAGGACAGTTGGAGGGAAAATTTTGAAAATTTTCTAAGAGTGTAATGTCCATCAACAGAAAATAGATGTTGGGGTTGTCGACACTGCGGGATAATTTAGCGGTTATCAGTCCGCCGTTGCAGCTGTCGAAGGGACTAAAATGCTGATGCAGCAGTGTTAGTGGATCCGATTGCCGACAGTAGGAAAGTTTTGAAATTTGGATTAAGTGTTAAAATCGTCGACGGGAAATAGTTGATCGAGCTCTCGTCGTTGCGGATGGCTAGACAGCTACGTGTCCAACGGGTAAGGCCGCTGACCGCCGACGCTGTAAAGAAAGTTCAAAATTTCTTCTAAGTAGCCAAAACATCGGCCATCGAAAGAAGATAGTGTTTTGTGTGCCGCCATTTCGAAATCCAAGAGCACTAGCCTGCCGATGAGAAAAGACTGCCGATACCGATCAATTCATGCTTCAGCAGATTGGGTCGTTGATCGGGAGAAGATCGTAGATGATGGTTCGTCGTTGCAGCTGTTGATGGAACTATTTCACCGACAAAAAGAAGAGAATGGAGCCAATCAAGCGACGAAAAGGAAGACTAAAATGGGGAAATTTCGAAAAAATTTCTAAGTCCTGGAGTCGTCAGCCATCGGCGATGGTTAGTTGATAGAGCTTCCGACAGCCGATGAGTTATGGTCCGCAGAACCCACAGTGGGATCACTACCTGCCGTTGCGGCTGTTTAGTGAACTATACTCCCTATGAACAGTGCACCCAACCACCAAGAAATAGTGGAGGAATTTAGTTGTTTGGACTGCTGAAACGTCGGATAGATAGTCCGGATGAGACTTGATCCTCTACAAGGAAATTTTGAGTTTTTCAAGTGGGATTTCTCAGCAGATTTCGGTTGTTTTTTAGTGGGATTTTCAATTGTTTTTCAGTGAATTCTCAGGTCTGAAAATGAGAAAGTGGTAGCGATTTCATGCGCCAGATTGCGTGAAAACCCATGATTTACAAAAAAAAAAACCTGCAAGGGGGCAAACCCCCTTGACCCCCATCGTCCCCCTGAGACAGACGTTCTTTGATGAAGAAAATCCTGTGTTTGGGCTAATTTGTTATTTTATGATTATTCCAGGAGAAGGTAAGTGATTCTGATTTATATCAATGTTATGCATCGAACATTTGTGTTATTAACACATTTGCAGAATCATAGTCACCTTCAAGGGAAGTATTCCAGGTAGTGCAGTTTGGTAAGTAAGTGGTGGTTCAGTATGAGAACCCATGATGGATATGATGCTTGGGATTCTTATGAGCATGCCTGAGATGCCATAGGAGAAAATGTCCGTAACAAAAATGATGACATAGAGTCTAATGGAAGGAGATTCCAAGAGACACCGTCAGATGTTGCAGCCACCATGAGAAGCTTGATTAAAGCCCAGGAAGAGCAGCATAAGTTGAATGCTGCTATGTTGCAGAGTTTGACAGACTTACAGAGAAAGATAGACTCTGGATGAGGTACAGCAAGACCAGAAGGAAGTAAAAACAGTACTAGGAGAAGGAGAAGGACTTCTAGTGGATCATCTGATTCTGAAGAATCTAGCGGGGATTCAAGCTCTTATTCTCATAAAAGGAAAAGGAAGAGACGCCATAGGAATCACTCTTGGGATGAATTTAAGAAAGCTAAACCTCCTACATTTGATGGTGAGGTAAAGACTGGACAAGAGGATGAAGCTTGGCTTCTTATAATAAAGAAGTACTTTCAAGTGCATGACTATTCGGGAAACATGAAGGCAAGAGTTGCCATATACAATCTGAATGGAAGAGCATCCATTTGGTGGGAACACTTCAACCAAGTAAAGAGGATCAGTGAAAGGAAACTTAAGTGGAAACAATTCAAGAAGTATTTCAAGCAGAAATACCTCTCTGACAGGTATTATGATGACAAGATTAAGGAGTTCCATGAGCTGAGACTGGGATAGCAGACCATGGAAGAATGGCAAATAAGTTTTTGGAGCTATTGAGGTATGTCCGGTACATCGGAGATGAAAAAGTGAAGGTCCAGCGTTTTCTGAGTGGATTACCTCGGTCTTACAAAGATAGGATTGAGTTTATGAACCTAGAACTCTTGAAGAAGCAATAAGGAAGGCTAAGTATTGCTATGAGCAAAGCAAAGGTAAGCCGGATTACCGTAAGGCATGGAAGAACAAGAGGAATGAGAAGTTTGAGCAAAGAAAGAAAGGTTTCAAACCTCCTAACTTCAGGAATCAACAAAATCAGTCATCCCAAGCTGCGAGTAAGCCAGTTGGAGTAACAGGAGAAAAGCCTAAGGATCCACAATAGAATAGAGGGCCACTTCAATGTTGGAAATGTGGAGGACCCCACATGCGTAGGAATTTTCCACTCGAGAATGAGAGTGCAAGGCCAGCTTATAACATTCAATAAGTAGAAACAGTGGGTCAAGTAGCAAGGGCAGTCCCTAGGATCTATGCAGCATTGGAGGACCGCCAAGCAGATCGCCAGTCAACTATGGTTGAAGTAGTAGGTAAGATTGTTGAGCAATCTGTTTCTATTTTGATTGACCCTGGTTCTACGCACAGTTACATTACTCCTAGAGTAGTGGAGATTTGTGCTTTTAAGAAAGTAAAGCATAGGAAGTCTTGGTTAGTTCAGCTAGCCACTGGGACTAAGAGAAAGGTCAGTGAAGTGGTATAGAAATATCCATTGGTCATGGATGGATTGGTCACTTGTGTAGATCTGAATGTTCTACCGCTTCATTCCTATGATGTTCTCATTGGAATGGATTGGTTATAAGATCACAGAGTGAAGCTTGACTGTTACAATAAGACTTTCGAATGCATGAATGAAGAAGGGAACCTAGTAGTTGTGAAAGGTATTCCAAAGGTGATTTCAGTAAGGCAGGTTTCATCAATGCAGTTAAAGAAGTTCTGTAGGAAGGGTTTCCAGCTGTATGCAGCTCATATTTTGGAGACATCAAGGGATGAAACTTCGAGGTTGGAGGACTATCAGGTGTTACAGGAATTCACAGATGTGTTTCTTGATGAGATTCCAGGGCTTCCTCCAAAGAGGGACATTGATTTCACTATTGAACTTGTGCCAGGAGCAGCACCAGTTTCCAAGGAACCCTGCAGGATGAGTACACCGGAGATGCTAGATTTGAAGATGCAACTACAAGAGTTGTTGGAAAAGAAGTATATCCGACCGAGTGTGTCTCCTTGGGGAGCACCAGTTCTTTTTGTAAAGAAGAAAGATGGTACACTCAGGTTGTGTATTGATTACAGACAATTGAACAAGGTTACGGTGAAGAATAAATATCCTTTGCCTAGGATTGATGACCTCTTTGATCAAATGAGAGGAGCAAAGGTATTTTCCAAGATTGACTTGAGGTCTGGTTACCATCAGGTGAGAATCAAGGATGAAGACATTCATAAGACAGCCTTTAGGACAAGGTATGGGCATTATGAGTTTGTAGTGGTACCATTTGGTCTCACAAATGTACCAGCTACATTTATGTGCCTTATGAATAGTGTCTTCAGCAGGTATTTGGACAAGTTTGTTCTTGTTTTCCTTGATGACATTCTTGTTTATTCTAAGAATGAGGAAGAACATGAAGAGCATTTTAGATTGACATTGCAATTGCTTAGGGAGCACCAGTTGTATGAAAAACTAAGCAAGTGTGACTTCTACAGAGATAGAATTCAGTATTTGGGTCACATTATCTCAGAGGAGGGTATATCTATGGACCCTGAAAATATCGAAGCCATTATGAATTGGCCTACTCCAAGAAATGTGACAGATGTAAGATCTTTCATGGGACTTGCAGGTTACTACCAGAGATTCATTGAGGGATTCTCTAGAGTTGCACACGCCATCACTTCTTTGCAAAAGAAGGGGATAAAGTTTAAATGGACATCGAGGTGTGAAGAAAGCTTCCAACAGTTGAAGAATCTTCTCACCAGTGCACTAGTATTGAAGGTTGCAGATCTGGAGAAAGACTTTGCGGTGTGTACCGATGCATGCAGACAAGGGCTTGGAGGAGTCCTTATGCAGGAAAACCACATGATATGCTATGAGTCAAGAAAGCTAAAGGAGCATGAGAAGAACTATGCCACTCATGATCTAGAGCTTCCAGCCATAGTACATGCTCTCAAGATGTGGAGGCATTACTTGATGGGTAGAAGATTTGAGCTCAGAACAGATCATTGTGGACTGAAGTATCTATTTGATCAGCCTACTCTGAATACTAGGCAAGCAAGATGGATGGAGTTTTTATGTGAGTTTGATTTTGAAATCAAGCACATAAATGGAAAGGAAAATAAGGTAGCTGATGCACTCAGCAGGAAGGTGCAAGAAATGCATGTGGCATCTCTTAGTATTTGCCAATCAGATTTGAGGCAGCAGATTGTTATTCATGCTGCTAGAGATGAATTGTATGAGCAGGTAAAAGGAAAATTGCAACAGCAAGGTCTTGAGAATAGGTATGAGGGTGTTGTGCCCCTGCTCAACAGCCTTCTAAAATCATTATTTCATCAAACAAAATTACATTTTGTTTGATGAAATGCTTAAATTTTAAAAGGACAGGTTTGATGAGTTTTCAGCTACTGATATGGCAGTTTCCATTAAGCTACTGATTTGTTGAAATTTGGATTTTTCGAATAAGTTTT
>LPNX010083967.1:258201-268989 GCA_001517045.1 Pseudotsuga menziesii
TTCGCCGCCTTTGATCAATGGGCCGAATATATGATAGGAAATGCATGTATTATGGTTTTGACGGGATTGATTTTTGGCACGAGCCACACCTATCACGAATTCATAGTCCTATTATGACACTCGTACTTAGCATGTCCTCCATGTTTAAAGCTTGGTACGTAACCTCTGTCGTTGCCACTCGCCAGTGGAGCACCTATACTCTGTCCAGCGAAGATCTTCTCATCATTTAATTCCGAATAAATCATGATATTATCAGCATTCCAGGGCCTTCGACCGTCATTTGTGTTACCACTCCAAGCGCCGATGCTTTCGCTCATGTCGAACCCGCAGAAGTATAACCTGCACTCGTGCATGGCTTACCCTGCTCATTACCTGGTGTTGCTCAGCCTTCGTTCTAAGTGCTCACAACCTGGTCTTATGTCTCTGGCCGAATGGTGGTGCGTGTTTTGTGTGTGGTTACGCATTCGTAATCGGCCTGTGATGGCTCCTATCGTGAGGGTTGAACCCTGCGAGATGACCCTGTTAAGCTCAAACCCTGAGCTCGCAGAAAAAGTCAGGAATGTGGGGTGGATGTCGTTCTTCGAGAAGTTTTCCGACTCGAACCCTAAGGTTACCAGATTCTTTGCCTTGTCCCTGGTTAATTACCAAGCTGAGGTTGGTGATCTCTGCTTCCGGGTTGATGAAAGATCCATAGCAGCTGCAACGGGTCTGTCTCTGTCTGGGCAAAGGTGGTTCAAATACCAAAGGATGGACATAACCAAATGGAGACGATTGTTAAAGAACCCGATTCAAGAAGTTTCTTTTCGGACCGGGGTAGCAAGTAAGTATTTTCTTAAGGAATGGCGTCCAGTGCTTGAGTTAATTCATAGATATTTGACCTGCGAGGGCCGTTTATCTTCGGCATACGTATATCATCTTCGTCTGATGGCTGTCTTTATAGGGTTTCCTATTAATTTGCCTTACTACCTTCTGCACAGTTTATTTAAGACATCAAATGCCATAAAGAAGGGGCCTAAACATGTCAGCCACAGTCTTTTCCATCACGGTTTAGTTCGAATGTTGATTGATCACGAGCTGTTGAAGTCAGGTCGCTCATGGGAGCAGTTTATAGAGTCAAACGGTTTTTCATCCTTCTATCATTGCATGTTTGATAGTCCTGATGACTGTAGCAAGCATAGAGATTCAGGTTCGACCCCATTCTTGTCTCCGCGCAAAGCTCTGTCAAACCCTAGCCGTAAGGGATCCAAACTCTGTAAAGAGCCCATGAGTAGTCCAGTGAACAGTTCTCAAACCCCTATAGGTCCTGGGCGTATGAGGAAGATTTCATCTCTGTCACCTGTCACTCCGCCCACCAGTAGTGATAAAATTGGGAATCGTCGAGGAAATCTACCCAAGTCCAAGCTGGTTAGAAGGCTGACCAGAAGTATGGCGAAAGCTAAGATGGTTAAAGCCCCCGTGAGTAATAAGGTTCCAGTGGAAACGGTTGTGATTGATGATGAAGAAACCATTGCTCCTTCGCCTGTTAATGACAATTTGGTTCATCCTGAGCCCGTTGCTGATTTAGCTGATGAAGGTCACCCTATGAGTGACAACGGTATGCGTAAAAGTCCTTCTCTGTCTGTTGTTGAGCCGCAATTTAACCTCACCCGGGATCATAATAATTCTCCAGCAGGAGATAAAGAGGTGCGGGAATTTTTAGTTGATCGTATGACTGATCCTATAGTAAAAGAAAATACGGTGAAAATAACCTCGACTATTCTTCGTGGAAATGGGGAAACCATTCATCCTCTGTTCATTAGTTGTGTTTTAGACAAGGCTCGTAGGATGGAAGACAGGATGAATGAAATAGTAGCAAGTCGGGATTTTATGAAAGCTGATAATGTGGAGTTAAGGGCAAAAGTTGATGAAAGTGGTCAGCAGCTTTTACGATTGAGGAAGCATAAGAACAAGCTCATCAGGAGGGTTCTAAAATTGCAAGACGTAAACGAAAAGAGTGAAGAAAAGGTGCGTGAGCTCAATGCTCAGATCGCGCTCATGCAATTCAGGGCACCTTCACCGAGTCATTCTAATGGGGTCAATATTCAAGTCTTTAATGCACCAGTTAACTTATGATTATGCTGGATCTACTTGTTTTTGAATTTTGATGATCTTGTACAGGTATTTGTTTATTGTATTTCATTTGTTATTTACGATTTATTATTTTGATTATTTTTGTTCATGATTTAATTTTATTACTTGATTTTATACAGGTATTATGGGTACTGTTTACGTCCAGGTTGGATCGCTGTTTTTGGATTATACTCCTCATCGATTGGAACAGACCGCATAACAAGATTGCCAGGTGTTGTTTAGTGCTGGAATCTTTGATTCCCCTGGATCGTCTTGATGATTGTGTTTATATTGAAAAATGACACGTTGCACTTGTCATTTTTAATTAGAAATCAGTTGGATAATTCGATCTTCTTCATCTCAAACTTTTAAGGATCTTTGTTTTTGTAAATATGTATTTAAGGGGTAAAAGTTTATGGGATAGGGGTCGGTAGTTTATAGAAGGGAAAAGGACAAGACTGGGTTTGATTTTTGGGACTCTGGACAGCTATCCGTCTGCAGCCTCTATCTTGAGAACTGGTGATACTGATATATATGTTTACTATTTGAACATTTTGCATATGTTTTTGGTATATGTCAGTCTTGTTATTTCCTTTTTATACTTTATTATGTTTGTTAATATTCTCTGCAGAAGTTTGCAAACATACATTTATTGTGTAATTATCGGTTTTCATGCTTTCAATCTTGCTAATATGTCATGTTATGTAATTGGCAATCGACATTGTTGCTCATATAATTTGTAACTGATTATTGTATGGGACTGGTTAATGTTTATCTTATTTAAATATTACCTAGGTGCACCCATGTGGTAATTCTATTAGCATTAATTGATTTCATGATTAATTTCTCTCTCGCTCTTGATCAGGATAATATATAGTTAGGGTTATATATTGTTTATTTTCTGCTCATTATATTACCTGAAAACCTATTCGTATCAGATTCTGTCTCTAAATGAATTACATCCAGTTTATCCTTTTTGTAAATGGTTGTACAGGATGTATATAGCAGGTTTATGTACAATATTGACTATGTTTATATTTTATCTTGTCAGCTTTTGTATCCTGTATTTATAATTCATTGATTTAAGTTGATTAAATCTGGTAGTTTAACATCCTGTAGCATATAACTTAAATCAACCTTTGTAAATTATAAACATAGGTTTCACTGACAATCAGTAGCAGTAGTTTTAACCATTAGACTGTTAGTGTTCCAGGCCAACAGAGCCTTTAAACCTGTCGGGAATGGCTACCCTAAACAGCTTGGAGCCTGCTCTAAGGATCCCGGTCTGGGTCGTATCCCTCGTTGCGGGCATTGTCAAATACGCCCGTCAACAATGGCGCTAGAAGGAGGGCCAGCGTAAGCCAATGGCTGATGAAAACAACCCCGTAAACAAAGTTAATCATCCAATTACCCCTCAAATACAACCTACAACATAACCACACTCTCACCGTTCATCACGAGCAAATGAAACCCCAATAAGCGACTCTGTTCGAAACCTGATCTCGCAGTTTAATTCTCCCGGTATTCACTTACCTGAAGAAATAGACCAGTACGAACAAGCCTTAAACGAATCTCATAGAATCTTAACTAGGGCTTATTCGAACCTTACTGGGCGACAGCCTACTGAGTTACCTCTTCCACAGATTACACGTCCTCGTACTTGTCATTCTGAATCTGTTCTGGGAGAACAAGAACAGCCTTTAGGTGCCCATCCCGATTCTCACATACAGCAATATTTCACAGGCATCAACCAGCCTTCTTCTTCTGCAGGAACACTTGCTTCAGGAGGGTCTGGTCAACCACCATCACCGCCTCGATCACCTCCTCATGTTTTACAAACACCACCTTCACCACCTCCAACTCCAAGAAACATGGCAGCTGCAAATCCCCCGAACCCCAATGCTAATATGCCATGGCTAGCCCAGGACGTTGTGGATGTCCCTGGTGTTCAACACCCTTTACCTAAAAATCCTGAGAAGCTACTGCCTAAGTTCAACCCTGAGTTGAAAGAGCCAGCGGAAGATCACGTTAAAAAGTTTATGTTGGCAGTCCGACTCTTGGACGTGGAACATGAAGATGTGGTTTGCCGGCTTTTTCCTTATACATTCAAAGGAAAGGCTTCCACATGGTATTTTTCACTTACAGCTGGTTCCATTACTAGCTGGAATGAATTTGATCTTGCATTTACAAGCAAGTTTGGAGATGACAAGACGCCTGCCATTTTGGTCTCGGAATTGTCTAGAATTTGCATGGAACCCAAAGAAAAGGTTAAAGATTTTAACCAGCATTTTCTAACGTTGAGGAACAGGATTTCCGCTACCTCGAGGCCAACTGAGGACGTTACTGTTGAATTTTACACTTCAGCCTTACCGGGAAAGATATCCATGTTTGTCCGGCAAAAGGCCAAACTTACCCTAACTGAAAACTTTGAAGAAGCAATTAAAGTTGAAAAATATGCGAATGCCACAAAAGCAAATCCCGGGCTAGATAATGATTCAGCATCTTCTTCTCGGAAGAAGACTGACAGTCCTGCCAAGAGCTCTGACAAAAGGGGCCAAGATGCCTTAGATCTTGACAGTTTGCAAAGAGTCATTAAAAAACTGTCTAATGAGATCATAGATTTAAAAAAGGGTACTTCTGAAAATACCACAAACAAAGAACCACCTAAACAGTTTTTCAGAAAGCCTTTTCAAAATTCAGCTGCGAAGCAAACTCCACCCTCTGAAGCCAACAGTGTTGAGGAATGCAATAGCTTCCTCAAATCAATATTTTTGGATCTAGAAACATCTCCTGAAAACGAAACTCAGTCTTCCGGACAGAGTTCTCAAGATAACCAAAAAACAGATGATGACAATGACAATAAACCACCCCATGTCATCAGTCATTTCTGGGACACCTCAGAATTAACTGATGACGAAGATGTGGCTGTTTTCAATGTAAATCAGCATCAGTACAACACCAAAAGTAAAAAAGACCAGCCTTCAACCGAACCTGCTACAACTGTTACAGATAATAGTTCAGCTGTTCAAAATAAAGATCAGCCTGCAAACAGTAAATTTGCACACTCCCTTGAGTTAGAATATGACTTGATTGAAGACTTAAAGAAGAGCAGAGCTAATATTTCTCTATATGAGCTCTTGAAGATACCCATGATTTGAGATAAAATGGTGCCAGGGGTTTGCCCAAGTAAATCTGGTAAGACTCCTTCCAATCAAAATAACTCTGACATTAATAAGGATAACTCAAAAAAGGCTTCAATTAATGCATCATCTATAGGCAAGAAATCTGATTCTTCGACTCCACCTTTTTTACTGTCGTTCGAAATATTTAATCGCAAAGTACATAACTGTATGATAGACTCAGGGGCATCCAAAAATGTAATGCCTTACTCTGTGTGTAAAAGACTTAATGTTGTCCCTCAGCCTTGTGATACGAGTATTGTAGAGCTCGATCGTTCAAATGTAAAGGTAATAGGTAAACTGAAGGAGGTGCTGATAAGGTTAGCTTCCAATCCACAAGTTCACTTTATCATCGATATTATTGTTGCTGACATCCTTGAAGCATATGGTTTGTTTCTCAGCAGGGATTGGTCACAAAAACTTGATGGGTATTTTGCCACAGATTGGTCACACCTGTGGATACCTCATAAGGGTCATCCCAATAAGATCAGGATTGATAGAGAACGGTATATGAAGCATACCGTCACTGAAATAGATGAATCAAATGAACCAGTTTTGTTCGCTGATACCATATTGGGTAACTACATGGCTGATTCATTTTTTGGGAATTTTGAGGCTGAAATTTCAGAAATTCCAGATTCAAATCAGCAGTCTGAAATTTGTCATTTTACACAAGTTTCAGCTGAAATTTCAGTTCCAAATACACCACATCTAGATCTTAATGACGGTTGTTGGTCCCTTTACTTTGACGGTTCCAAGTCAAAAGAAGGAGCTGGTGCAGGGTGCTTATTGATTGATCCTTATGGTAAAAGGTACTTCATTGCTTGTAGATTAGAATTCGATTGCACCAATAACATCGATGAATACGAAGCCCTCATTCAAGGGTTGAAGAAAGCGATTGACTTGGGATCCAAAGCCTTGGTAGTCTTAGGAGACTCTAAGATTATTGTTCTTCAGGTACGTAATACAATACACTGCATAGCTGGACACTTGAGAAATTATCAAGCTGAGGTATGGAATTTACTATTAGCATTTGAAGCATTTAACATCAGTTCCATCCCTCGTTATCTCAAGCAGGAAGCTGATCTTTTAGCTAATGTTGCTTCAAGATTGATTCCATCTGAAGGAATCCTTACTGATGCTTTCTCGGTTGAATTGTTGTTCAGGCCTTCTATACCTGACAACGTAGCAAATTGGAGAGTCTTCAATGACGACCAGCAATTAATCAATTTTCTGACTCTTAAAGATACCTTTAAGGATGCGGTTTTGGACGAGATAACGCACGATGAAGATCTACATAATTTTGCGGTAATCCATAAGCCTTGCTCAATTTAGGAATCTCTCGATCAGGTTAGTGCTCTTCCCAGGTCAGTAATCAAACTCGAGAAATTCTATGACTTAAAGGATAAATTTAAGGCTGCTAGGAATTGTAAAACTAATAGCTCCATCATGCAATCTGACATTGTGAATCTAGGAACTGAGCAAAATCCCCAATGTGTGAATCTGGGCAGCACATGTACTGCCCAGGAAAAAACAGCCTTCATTAAACTCTTCAAAGAATTTAAAGACATATTTGCATGGACGTATGATGACTTGAAAACGTTCGACCCCAATATCATGCAACATGTCATTCCTATGAAACCGGAGGCTAAGACTTTTCAACAAAAATTGAGGAAAATGCACCCCAGCCTAGAACCAGCTGTCAAGAAGGAGCTAAATAAACTCCTTGCCACTAGGATAATTTTCCCTGTTCGGCATGCACAATGGGTAGCAAACCTTGTACCCGTAAGGAAGAAAAATGGTGACATCAGGTTGTGTGTCGACTTCCGAAATCTGAATAAGGTTTCGGACAAAGACAATTACCCCGTTCCTACAATGGAGAAAATCTTGCAACAGGTCTCCGGATCTGAAATGTTTTCGCTACTAGATGGTTTTTCAGGATACAACCAAGTGTTAGTATCCAAAGCTAACCAGTTGAAAACAACTTTTAGGACGCCTTGGGGAACCTACGCATACAGGAAAATGCCATTTGGTCTCATAAATGCCAGAGCCACATTTCAGAGGGCAATGGACATCGCCTTCAGAGGTCTGATTGGTAAGTTCATCGTTATTTATCTTGATGATGTTACCGTCTTTTCAAAAAATAGTACTGATCATTTGATTCATCTCAGGAGAGTCTTTGAGCGCTGCAGGAAGTATGGGATTTCTTTAAATCCTAAGAAATCTATCTTTTCAGTAACAGAAGGTAAGTTGTTGGGTTTTGTTGTGTCTAAACATGGCATTAATCTTGACCCAGAGCGTACTCGTGCTATTTCACAGATTTCGATGCCCCACTCAAAGAAGTCCATGCAGTTGTTTCTTGGAAAGATAAATTTTGTTTCTAGATTTATTCCTGGGTTTACAGAAATTGTTCGGCCGCTTCAGAAAATGATAAGAAAGGATGTTGAGTTTAAATGGAATACTGACGAGAAGCAATCTTTTCATGACATTTTAAAATCTATTGCTGAAGCTCCCACTCTCACTAGCCCAAATTTTTCCAAACCATTCATTTTATATACGTTTGCTTCTGATTCATCTTATGCTGCTGTTCTGACACAGAAAAACCAGGAAAATAATGAAGCTCCTATCGCTTTTACGAGTTCTGGTCTCAACGGTGCAGAATTAAACTACCCAGAAGTGGACAAGCAAGCTTTCGCTGTTTTCAAATCTGTTAAACATTTCAGGCCTTACTTACTGAAGTCCCACACCAAGGTCGTTGTACCATATTCTGCAGTTAGAAATCTCTTGGTACAAAAATATCTTGGTGAAAAACGAGCACATTGGGTCACCGCACTTCAGGAATATGACCTGGAAATAAAACCTTTAAAGAGTGTCAGGGGACAAGGTCTCTGCAACTAGCAGCTGGCTCTGCAGACAGTGCTGAATCATATCTGCATTTCTTCAGCGAGCCTTCCTTATTCGAAAGGGAAGTTTTTCTGATCTCTACTCCTCCTGATTATTGGTATGATGATATTAAGTTCTTCTTATTGCATGGGACCGCCCCCGAACATTTAGACCCACGTCATAAGAGATCTTTCAGACTAAAATATACACCTTATCAGCTTATTGATAATATTTTGTTTAGAAATAATTTCGAAGGAGTTCTCCTTCGTTGTCTAGAAAAACATGAAGCTGATGATGTGTTATCTCAACTACATGCAGGACCAGCTGGAAGACATTTCAGCGGAGAAACTACTGCTCATAAGATACTTAAAGCTGGGTACTACTGGCCCCACATTGTTCAAAGAAGCATATTCTTTCGCCAGGAAGTGCCAAGAGTGTCAAAGAGCAGGAGGCAGACTGAAAAAGGCAGCCTTACCCCTCCATCCAGTTGTCATTGAAGTCCCATTTCAGCAATGGGGTCTAGATATCGTTGGCCCAATCACACCAGCCTCTTCACTACAACATAAATACATTTTGACAGCCACAGACTACTTCACTAGATGGGTTGAAGCCATCCTGTTGAGGGTAGTCAATTCCGAACAGGTGATATCTTTCCTTGATTCCTTTATTATTACCAGATTCGGTGTTCCAGAGTCTTTAATATTTGATAATGCGACTTATTTTTCCTCTGCAAAATTAACTGAGTATGCATTAGATAGAGGTATAAAGCTGAAATATTCAGCTAATTATTACCCTCAGGGTAATGGGTTAGCAGAATCCTCTAATAAAAATCTGATTAAGATTCTGAAACGTACTGTGGCTAACCATCATAGGAATTGGCATACTGCTCCGTCGAACGCTTTATGGGCTGACAGGGTAACCCCTAAAGCTGCTATAGGGAACTCTCCCTTTTTCTTGGTGTATGGTAAAGAAGCCATCTTACCCCCTAATTTGTTCTTGCCTTCCTTACAGCTTTCCCAGTCGGTGCAGGAGATACCTTGTTCTGCCATGGAGCACCGAATTAACACCTTGCAAAAACTGGAAGAAGACAGGGAGTTGGCTAGGAAAAAATTTGAAAAACACCAGCAAACTGTTAAGCGTTGGTTTGACCTCAGGAAGTCGGTCAGTCGAGATTTGGAAGTAGGTGACTTAGTCTTAAAGTGGGATAAGGAACACGAGGATAAAGGAAAACACACAAAGTTCCAATGCCTGTGGCTAGGGCCATTTATTATTACAGAAAAACTTGGTCCTGGTACTTTCAGGTTACAAACACTGGAAGGTGACATTGATAATATTCCAGTAAATGGTCACCTAATCAAGAAATATTTTTCTTGATCCTCCTCAAGGGATCATCTTGTATATACCTAGTGTGGTGTGCTTGCTTGAAAGATTGTATTTTATTTGCTTTTGATCTGTTTGAATTCTTCCATATCATTTGTTGTTTTGTTTTTGTGATCTGAACCTGATACATCCATTAAACCCCTAAGCTGATGCCTAAATTCAATTTCTGGAGCTAATCTGTAAGTCATGCACAAAGACATTATTTTCCTGGAAACTGTCATTCTATTTTACTTCTTGAACAGAGAATGGTATTTTCATTGTTCTGAATATTACCAGCACTTTTAAAACATGTTAATATTAATTAATTATATCAGTTTCTGCAAAAATTTGTCCAAAGGGATTAGGGCAGTGTTTGGTAAAGTCATCTATTTTAATCTCTTACGCCATCCCTTTTTCGTAAAGAAAACCAGACTTGCCTCCCTATCTGCTAAGACAATCTCATTTGGGATTAACAATAATTACATTCTGGACGAGATGGACTGAAACATCTGAAAAAACCGTCTGAAGGACAGAAGGTCTCGTGATGAGCCGGTCTATTTAGGATCATAAATTTACATCCAGTAGCATTGTCGTCTCCGGTCACCAATCCTTGACAATGACCTTTGGACATAAAACTCTGAGGGGTGAAAGGTCTCATCACGATCCGGTTCATTTTACTGTTGTGTAGACTGGTGACTGACATGATTACTATCGGGTTATCAAGCCTGAATCATGGCCTTCATGACTAATAAAAAGAAAAAGGAAAACAGAAGATAATGGTAACAGTTCATTTTGCCCAAAATTGTAGACTTTTCACTAGCAGATGGGATACTGGCAGTTTGAGGGTTTTAAAGTAACCCTGTCGAGGCTATGGACGCCTGCTGGCAGCAGGGCTATGCTTGTGGTATTGAGGTTTTATCTTTTAAGACTGAACCATTTACTGTTGTACTCTTTACAGACTGATTTTTGCTAGAAATCTGATTTGTATCAAATAAATGAATCTGCAATCCTCTGGTAATGTTTAGAACCGTGAGATATTTGAATCTGTTTGAGGTGCTAAAATGGTGTTCTCTATGCAATGGCTTACATTAAGGATTTAATTTCTTTGCTTGCATGATTTCAGGAAAATGAATAGAGATAATTGTTTCGTCTAGCAAGTCGCCATCTGTTGTGCCCCTGCTCAACAGCCTTCTAAAATCATTATTTCATCAAACAAAATTACATTTTGTTTGATGAAATGTTTAAATTTTAAAAGGAC
>LPNX010083967.1:269316-308738 GCA_001517045.1 Pseudotsuga menziesii
CACCAGTGGAGCACCTATACTCTATCCAGCGAAGATCTTCTCATCATTTAATTCCGAATAAATCATGATATTATCATCGTTCCAGGGCCTTCGACCGTCATTTGTGTTACCACTCCAAGCGCCGATGCTTTCGCTCATGTCGAACCCGCAGAAGTATAACCTGCACTCGTGCATGGCTTACCCTACTCATTACCTGGTGTTGCTCAGCCTTCGTTCTAAGTGCTCACAACCTGGTCTTCTGTCTCTGGCCGAATGGTGGTGCGTGTTTTGTGTGTGGTTACACATTCGTAATCGGCCTGTGATGGCTCCTGTCGTGAGGGTTGAACCCTGCGAGATGACCCTGTTAAGCTCAAACCCTAAGCTCACAGAAAAAGTCAGGAATGTGGGGTGGATTCCGTTCTTCGAGAAGTTTTCCGACTCGAACCCTGAGGTTACCAGATTCTTTTCCTTGTCCCTGGTTAATTACCAAGCTGAGGTTGGTGATCTCTGCTTCCGGGTTGATGAAAGATCCATAGCAGCTGCAACGGGTCTGTCTCTGTCAGGGCAAAGGTGGTTCAAATACCAAAGGATGGACATAACCGAATGGAGACGATTGTTAAAGAACCCGATTCAAGAAGTTTCTTTTCGGACCAGGGTAGCAAGTAAGTATTTTCTTAAGGAATGGCATCCAGTGCTTGAGTTAATTCATAGATATTTGACCTGCAAGGGCCGGTTATCTTCGGCATACGTATATCATCTTCGTCTGATGGCTGTCTTTATAGGGTTTCCTATTAATTTGCCTTACTACCTTCTGCACAGTTTATTTAAGATGTCAAATTCCATAAAGAAGGGGCCTAAACATGTCAGCCACAGTATTTTCCATCACGATTTAGTTCGAATGTTGATTGTTCACGAGCTGTTGAAGTCAGGTCGCTCATGGGAGCCGTTTATAGAGTCAAACGGTTTTTCATCCTTCTGTCATTGCATGTTTGACAGTCCTGATGACTGTAGCAAGCATAGAGATTTAGGTTCGACCCCATTCTTGTCTCCGCGCAAAGCTCTGTCAAACCCTAGCTGTAAGGGTTCCGAACTCTGTAAAGAGCCCATGAGTAGTCCAGTGAACAGTTCTCAAACCCCTATAGGTCCTGGGCGTATGAGGAAGATTTCATCTCTGTCACCTGTCACTCCGCCCACCAGTAGTGATAAAATTGGGAATCGTCGAGGAAATCTACCCAAGTCCAAGCTGGTTAGAAGGCTGACCAGAAGTATGGCGAAAGCTAAGATGGTTAAAGCCCCCGTGAGTAATAAGGTTCCAGTGGAAACGGTTGTGATTGATGATGAAGAAACCATTGCTCCTTCGCCTGTTAATGACAATTTGGTTCATCCTGAGCCCGTTGCTGATTTAGCTGATGAAGGTCACCCTATGAGTGACAACAGTATGCGCAAAAGTCCTTCTCTGTCTGTTGTCGAGCCGCAATTTAACCTCACCCGGGATCATAATAATTCTCCAGCAGGAGATAAAGAGGTGCGGGAAGTTTTAGTTGATTGTATGATTGATCCTATAGTAAAAGAAAAGCCGGTGAAAATAACCTCAACTGTTCTTCGTGGAAATGGGGAAACCATTCATCCTCTGTTCATTAGTTGTCTTTTAGACAAGGCTCGTAGGATGGAAGACAGGATGAATGAAATAGTAGCAAGTCGGTATTTTATGAAAGCTAATAATGTGGAGTTAAGGGCAAAAGTTGATGAAAGTGGTCAGCAGCTTTTACGATTGAGGAAGCATAAGAACAAGCTCATCAGGAGGGTTCTAAAATTGCAAGACGTAAACGAAAAGAGTGAAGAAAAGGTGCGTGAGCTCAATGCTCAGATTGCGCTCATGCAATTCAGGGCACCTTCACCGAGTCATTCTAATGGGGTCAATATTCAAGTATTTAATGCACCAGTTAACTTATGATTATGCTGGATCTACTTGTTTTTGAATTTTGATGATCTTATACAGGTATTTGTTTATTGTATTTCATTTGTTATTTACGATTTATTATTTTGATTATTTGTGTTCATTATTTAATTTTATTACTTGATTTTCTACAGGTATTATGGGTACTGTTTACGTCCAGGTTGGATCGCTGTTTTTGGATTATACTCCTCATCGATTGGAACAGACCGCATAACAAGATTGCCAGGTGTTGTTTATTGTTGGAATCTTTGATTCCCCTGGATCGTCTTGATGATTGTGTTTATATTGAAAAATGACACGTTGCACTTGTCATTTTTAATTAGAAATCAGTTGGATAATTCGATCTTCTTCATCTCAAACTTTTAAGGATCTTTGTTTTTGTAAATATGTATTTAAGGGGTAAAAGTTTATGGGATAGGGGTCGGTAGTTTATAGAAGGGAAAAGGACAAGACTGGGTTTGATTTTTGGGACTCTGGACAGCTATCCGTCTGCAGCCTCTATCTTGAGAACTGTTGATACTGATATATATGTTTACTGTTTGAACATTTTGCATATGTTTTTGGTATATGTCAGTCTTGTTATTTCCTTTTTATACTTTATTATGTTTGTTAATATTCTCTGCAGAAGTTTGCAAACATACATTTATTGTGTAATTATCAATTTTCATGCTTTCAATCTTGCTAATATGTCAGGTTATGTAATTGGCAATCGACATTGTTGCTCATATAATTTGTAACTGATTACTGTATGGGACTGGTTAATGTTTATCTTATTTAAATATTACCTAGGTGCACCCATGTGGTAATTCTATTAGCATTAATTGATTTCATGATTAATTTCTCTCTCGCTCCTGATCAGGATAATATATAGTTAGGGTTATATATTGTTTATTTTCTGCTCATTATATTACCTGAAAACCTATTCGTATCAGATTCTGTCTCTAAATGAATTACATCCAGTTTATCCTTTTTGTAAATGGTTGTACAGGATGTATATAGCAGGTTTATGTACAATAATAACTATGTTTATATTTTATCTTGTCAGCTTTTGTATCCTGTATTTATAATTCATTGATTTAAGTTGATTAAATCTGGTAGTTTAACATCCTGTAGCATATAACTTAAATCAACCTTTGTAAATTATAAACATAGGTTTCACTGACAATCAGTAGCAGTAGTTTTAACCATTAGACTGTTAGTGTGCCAGGCCAATAGAGCCTTTAAACCTGTCGGGAACGGCTACCCTAAACAGCTTGGAGCCTGCTCTAAGGATCCCGGTCTGGGTCGTATCCCTCGTTGCGGGCATTGTCAAATACGCCCGTCAACAGAGGGATATAAATTAGAGGAAGATGGACTTATCACTTATAAAGGTAGAATTTATATTCCGGATGTAGCAGATTTGAGGAGAGTTGTTATGGATGAAATCCATCAAGCTCCGTATTCTAGTCACCCAAGATATCAAAAAACAATTGCTACAACTAGAAAGCAGTACTTTTGGCCAGGAATGAAAAGGGATATGGCAGAGTACATTTCGAGGTGTATGAAATGTCAACAGGTAAAGGTTGAGCATCAACATCCAGCAGGTTTGTTGCAGCCTTTGCCAGTTCCAGAATGGAAATGGGAAGTTATTTCCATGGATTTTATTACAGGATTGTCGATGACTTGGAGACAACATGATTCCATCATGGTTGTGGTAGACAAGTTGACAAAGGCAGCACATTTTATACCAGTTAAGTCTACACATAAGACTGATGATATTGCAAAGATCTTCATGAAGGATATTTTCAGATTACATGGATTGCCTAAGGCAATAGTCTCTGACAGAGATGTCAAGTTCACTTCCAATTTTTGGAAGGGGTTGTTTGCAGATTTGGGTACCAAGCTAAACTTCAGCACTGCATACCATCCTCAGACAGATGGTCAGACAAAGAAAGTTAATTAGGTGCTTGAAGATATTCTTCGCATGTACGTGATGGATAAACCAACTAAGTGGGGAGATTACTTACACTTGGTAGAGTTTGCTTATAACAATGGATAGCAGGTATCCTTGGGGATGAGTCTGTATGAAGCCTTGTATGGAAGAAGGTGTAGGACACCTATGACTTGGGATAATCCAGTGAATAGGATTGTGCTTGGACCAGAATTGCTCAGGGAAATGGAGCAAGAGGTTGTAAAGATCAGGCAAAATCTGAAAGCAACACAGGACAGGCAGAAAAGTTATGCAGATAAGCATAGGGTGAATAGGGAGTTCAATGTTGGGGATCATGTTTACCTCAGAGTGAGGGCAAGGAAGATTTCCTTGAAGCTTGGAATTTGTGCCAAGTTGTCACCTAGATACTGTGGGCCATTTGAAGTGCTTGAAAGAATAGGGCCAGTTGCATATAGACTTGCATTGCTTGCTAGCACTAGAGCTCATAATTTTTTTCATGTTTCTTTGCTTAAGAGATATGTACATGATCCTAACCATGTGATAAATTGGGATGTGATTCAGGTGGAACCTGAGGGAGAGTTCTAAATCGAGCCAATGCGCATCCTCGACAGGAAGGTCACAATGCTCCAGAACCGGGCCATAGGGCAAGTAAAGGTGCAATGGGAGCACTACAGACCTGAAGAGGCTACATGGGAGCTGCAGGATGCCATACGGTTGGCACATCCATTTTTGTTCAATTCTGCGGAACACTGAGGCGATACTAGTGTAGCATGTTGTTCAAATTTTGTAAGCATCGAGGACAGTGCTATTGAAGGGTGAGGGGAATGTAACACCCCAATTTTGACCCCGTTGCATTAAATGTACATGATGTATATATTGTAATAATCTTGGTGCGAAGCCAAAGGCCAAGGCCCCACCATTGATTGGTTATGTTATGTTTCGGTTTTAAATTGTCACCGATGGTATATCGGTGCATGCAGCATACATATTGAGTTTTGTTATCATGTAAATATGCATGTTTAATTAAAATAAACCTGACCAGCTACGATCGCAGCAACTAAATTGAGAAGGGGCATGATTTTCACAAGGATAAGGGTGGGGGAAATGTCAAACCTTGGCCAATGGGGGGAAAACGCCATGTGTCATCTTTCCTTGTTTGATCCAACCACCACAATTAATAACTACTGCTGTTAGTTGAGACAGTTATGGATAAGAGTGGAGTGTGGTAGGACTATCAGTCCTTGTCCACACGCACACTCCACCCGTGGTTGACTTCACAATGGCAAAAGAAAACCATCGCCATCACTCCAGGGGACACTGCATTCTCTCCACGATGCCATTCTTTTCCTTGGTTGTTCATCCTCACACAGGGACCATTGTCTGTTCATTATTCTCATGCACAGAACTTTCCTGGTTTTACCCACGTAGTTTTTCCTCTACGGATTTGCGGATGGTGTGGCTGTATCCTTTCCTCACGGGATGATTTATGGGTTTTGTGTTGTTGTCACTCATGCACAGGATGGAAGACTGTAATTTCTTTCCCAGTGTGGTCTGTGTAAGTCTTTTTCCCGATGACTTCATTGTCTGGAACGAGTTGTTGTTCCCCACGTTTATTGGTAATGTATGCTGATAAGTTTTTGGGACTCTTGTTTTCCCCATGTCGTGAGCTGTGTTTGCTGTTATGCTTTGGGGCTGCAACAGATTGTTTGGAGTTTTTTGGCCATGATAGGGCCAAGAATGACTCAGGAATCAATTTCCCTTGTTAAGCTGTAATTGCTGATTAATTGCTTACGTGCAATGGTTGGTCTTCGGACTGTGTGGGAGCAAGGATGGGGGCTTGGTTTGCTTGATAAACCTGGTGGATGGAAACCACACAGACAGAGCTAGAGGGTTGGATTTCTTCTCCACAACCCCTGAATAGCACTGGAAGGGAATGCAGGGCCTGAGGGACTGTGTAGCAGAGAAGGGACTGATTCCTTGTTTTGGGTGTGTGTGGGTGTCTTAGAAGCCAGGCTAGTTCTGGTGTAGGTGTTTTTAGCTCTGTAATGAGCTCACCAGCTTAGCATTTAGCCTTTCCCAACTCCTTAATGGCCTGATAAACCCAACTGTGTTTGCTTGGCTGTGTTTTTGTGTACCCTTGGCTATGTGTAAGCCTGCTTGTTCCCTATTCCTTGGAGAATCATGCCCAGCTCAAGGGTGGCAGTGTTGCTGAGAGATTGATGAGCACGCTAGCCTATGGTTGGGTGGAACGTTGTAGTGACGTAGCTGGTTGTGGAACAAGTTTTTAATAAGATAAGTGATCTTGTCCATTTTACTTGTACAATTATTTTACTGTTAATGAATGTGATGAACATGTTTAATGAATGCTTGTATGAATGTATGTTTTCTTCCGCTGTGTATGATAAATAATTGCATCTGTGTATGTTCCACTTCAATGCATCTTGTTTCAGCATTTTTATTCATGTACATGTTCATGGGGCTCTTAGCTCGGATGGTTAACGCCATGGTCGCGTCCTCTTCGCTAGTCGGAGGGATGGGAACGCTACAGCTTTGAGAGCTACGAAGATGGGGAATGATAATCCAGGGAGATGGGGAGCGGAAACAATGCTCTATAAGCATTGGTGGAAAAAGGACATGGGAGAAACTACGGAAAAGAAGCAGTCGTGGGTTTCCAAGTCTATACTAGGGCAGCGAGTTGAGTGAATGCAAGCGAAACCTAACCCTAGAACTAACCTAGAATAACCCTAAAATAGGTTCTTACTAGCATAAAACTAAAATAACCTAGCAAAAGACCTAAGAACTAACATAAAACTGAGCTAGACTAACCCAATACTAACCCTATACTAGACCTAAGAACGAACCCTAGATTAGATTTGTGAGAAGGAAATAGTGTGAAAACCTAGGGAAAACCCTAGCACAAGCCCTACCTAACCTATGGTTTCTGAGGAAGAGCGCTAACCTAGTGAGGAAGGGTCCTAGGTTAAGCAACTAGCCTAGAAAAACTAAGGCGAAACCCTAGGGCAGTCTCACAAGGAGACATGTTGTCATTTTCTAAAGTGACAAGAGGGAGGTAAAGGCCTATCCTAGGGAAAAGTGCCGCTCTAAGGCCACCACTAAGACTCAGACGTGCACATCCACCAACATCCAACAAAAAGGTAAGAATCCTTACCTTTTTGTGCTTTTGTTTATCCAACAAATCGAAGCATCACCAAAAGTAGAGATTCACCAAAGAATTACGAGAAAAATAGCTTGCATTAACCAGAAAACTTCCTCACAAGGAGCGCATCCATCGAGAGAAACCCTAAGAAGGGTAAAACGAGTGCATAATGATTTATCCCATAAGTTCTCTTTTACAAATGAAAGTGAGGAGATCTATTTATAAGATCTCACACTCACTTTTACAAATAAAATCCAGGTTGACGTGCCTTAAAACAAGTTAATTTGCAATTATAAAAATTTCCACTGAAAATTCAAATTAATTAATAATAAAATATAGAGTAAGGTAGGCTACCTCATGTCTTTGCATCCCCAAGTGCCAAAACACAGTCAAATAAGTGAATCTCTCTTAATGAAAGGTCAAAGCTGACTGGAGGGAGGGATTTATGCCCCACCTAACCCCTAGAATACTATAAAATCCCTCAAACCCCCCTTCAAAGCATGGAAATGACCTGGCATGGAGGATGCCTTCCTCTGAGGAAAGAAGGCCAGGGACAACAAATACCCATTGACTAAAGGGCCAAGGGTGTATGAAGTGGTCGTGGCTGAATACTAGTGTCTCATGGCTGAAGCAAAGGCCACTAGAGCATGCAAGAATGGAATGGAGCCATGAGACCCAATAGTCAACCTTTAGGGTCCCCAGACACCAACCCTAAGGTTAAAAACCTCTTGAATGGACAAACAGCAATGCCATTAAGTCATAGTACCCTTAAAGGAGGACCAGAGGGTCCAGCCATGATCACCATCGCTTAATAGCACCCCTAATGGTCAAACATTCTGGCACTCTCTCCCTGGGGTACACCTGAAGATGCGCTGGGTACAAGTGCAGCGTAACATTGGATCCAATTACGGTACGAGTGCTCTTCTGAGGAGTTCTCAAGAACCTGTGAATATGTTGGTACCTATAGACCTACACACACATCAAATTCTCGAGAGATTAAAAGCATATAGAGGCAGACAATTTTGTCGTACCTGGTTCACAAAATGAGGGACACAAAATAAGAATAATGAAAACTAACAAGATAATAAGAAGACGTCAAATGCAATGCAAAAAAATCTGCCTAATGCAACTAACCTTAGCCTAAACCTGGTATCCAAAATAGGTTAAGTGAAATCATACACCAATGTAACCATTTAAGTAATCAATTCATACATGCCATCTTACCTTTGTCCTTTAGTGTGATCCAAGACAATACCTCATTAATGATATGTTGAGTTTGTACCAGGATATTTATCTTAGTGAGTGCAGGAAATCGTACCTTCTTAAGAACCTGGAAAACTTAAAGGTGGTACTATGGAGAAGCATCACTTTGACAGGATTTGTTGATCCATTCTTCTAGTGGGCTTATGTATGGGACACCTCCACCATACATATCTTCTAAAAAAATATTCTTGAGACTCGCCCATGGATCCTAAACTTGGGAGGCTATTTGTGGAATTGGACTTTGCAAATATCCATATGTGAGCCGCAACCTGTCTCTGCATTTACTCAAGCCCTTTTTTGTACATACATATATATTTCTTATATTTTTCGGAGTCATGTTAGTAACCCCAATAATCCTTGAACTTTTGAAATTGTCAATAATATAATCCATACTTTCATGCTTCAAATGAAAAGACAAATAATAAATATTATAATACTGAGGGATGAAAGTCATGTACCTGTCCACCTACCTTCCTTGGCCTTGTTGAGATGTATCATTAAGGGCTTCCTAATGTAGGGTAGAGCAGGATGAACAACTTCTTTGTGCATATTGAGGGGAACAACTGAGAGTGATGACCTAGGCTCATCATATGTTGAATATTTGCAAAAGAACCCTCAATGCAACATGCTTCCCTGCTGCAGAATGTGTATGATGGTGACATCATGGAAGAATAACCAAAGATACGAGGTTCCAAGTCTTTGAACTTTTCATCATAATGCCCATCTGCATATAAAAACTATTTGCAAATTCTGGTGTTGTTCCATATTCAATTATGGTGCCAAAAAGGTTGATCCACTCTTCATCAGTAGCCTCATAAGGGGAAGGAATGATCATATCTCTTTCAACAGGGTCTTCATAGGTTATGTCCTCAACATCCATGTGGGAGGTGACTGAGAGTTCTTCGTCCCAAATAGTGTCAATTTCTGTCTCTTCCTGAGTGACTTCATCAAGCTGCTCTTCCTCGTTGCAATGTATGGAGAGAATGTTATCTGGTCTTGAGGAATCATATAGAGGTGGACCCATAAATGTCCAATAACCATCTTCCTCAGAATTCCTGTCATTATGTTCCTAAAGATCTAGTATGTCATAAGGAGTTTTTGTATGTTGGAAGAGAGGACTCATCGTATCCTTATGTTCCTCATCTTCTTTAATTATGACTTTCGTATCGTCATATACGGTACCATCATCATATTCATCTACTTGGGAAGCTTCATCTATTGTGCTCAAGATATCATCAGTTAGATCCTGAACAATGGCTACTTCAAACCGATCTTTGTTTTGGGCTTCCTTATTGAATAATCCCTTCGCATGCTTGACATGAGGTATCCATTCATCACGACGCCCTGAATCCCAGTGTTTACAGAACGTTTCCACCAATTCTTCAAATGACGATATTGTTCCTTTATCTAGGCCCACAAACCAAGCAAGGGCCTTTCCTCCTAGGTGAAGGACAAATGATCGCATGTAAACATCTTCTTCTTCTTTGATACCATATTTTGAAGCCATAGTCATAAACCATTCCACATGATGCATGACATTATCATGGTCACCCATGAAGGCATGCCATAATACTTCGGGTAACTCATATGAATAACCTGGGAAAGCTAATAGTTGCAGAGGAGCGAAGCCAATTTCCATTTTTGTAGCAGTCGAATTATCAGGATCTTCAAACTCGAATGGGATATCATCTGTGGTTCTTTCTCTTGCATCATCTTGAGTCTGTCTTTTTCCCAGGGTTTCTTCCCATATTCTGTTGATCATGTATTTCTTTCTTGTTCATTGACACTGTAATCCCAATCCATGTTAAATGTATTAATGAACTTCCTGAGTGAAGAAACACTTTTGTGAGGAAAACCCTCATACCAATTTTTGACTGACAAATTGTTCTCTAGGTGAAGAGATAACAGAAATAGCCTTATCCTGATGTCTTCATGCATGATGTTACTTTCCCAGATGAATTGCATGAATGCTTGCACATGGGATGTTGCATGGTACTTATACTATTGGAACAATGGGAAAGGCTCCTTCCCACCATCTTCAATAGCATGCTTGTGTGAGAATCCTGGAATACATGAGAAGTCCAATATGTCCATCCACAATTCATAATTGGATGTCATCTTTTCAGGCTCCCCTATCTTTATAGAGTACTTCTTTTATTTTTCTTTGATTGGAGTCGCTAAGAGAAACCTGCCAGGTCAATTAAGCAAATTTCTCCAAAGTACTAAATAAAATGACGGTGTACCTCATAGATGGGACAGGCTAAGCTCTTTGTGGAGTCGCCAAGTAAGCCTGTAGGTTACTCCTTTCAAAACATGTATGCAATCATATACAACCAAGTACTTCAAGACTCACCAAAATGTCGTTTCTTGCTTGGATATATCACCTGAATGAATTTGAGTTCTCCGACAATGGTGCCAAAATGTTACCAGTTGAAATGGTAGGTCTTTCCACCGGTAATCATATGCGAGACAAGTGACCAATGTTACCTTAGTTACTTGTACTTGACTTCTTTGGAAGTTGAAACCTCCTAGGGGATATCCCTATTTGGAGAGCCCTATTCTACTCCTACAAAGTAACACAAAAATAGATCTCGCGCATATGTGTGTTAGCAACCTGTTCTCAGTGGGGTCTGAAAAGGTGAATGAGAATGAGTTGTTTATACAGTAGCAATGTGTGTATAGGACTTTTTCATATCCCAAAACACATAAGTATGCAACCATTATTGAATAGTAGAGTAGTATTAGTCTTAATGTTGTGGTAACACGGTCAAACACTGATTCTCATGCTTGTTGTTGAAAATCCATTATTGTTATATTTCGTTAGTATCATGCCAATATGGAGATGAATGAGACACAAATAAATCATTGATTTAAATGATAAGACATAACCTCATAGCAAATCATGGTGTATATGTTTCATTCATTCGCGACAATAAAATCATGGCGGCGTTAGTATTATTTAGTATTTGACCAAACCAAAAACTCATATGTTTATACTTATCACAAATTGAACTGAGCATACAACATATATCACATGTGCTTTTAATTAGTCTAATTGGACATTCATAAAAGCATTGGAGCACAAGCAATGTAATAGAAATATTAGTTATTACATCAATTGGTTGTGTGTTGCAGGTAGTGGAAGGGTTGAGAGACCGCGGATGGAGGAAGAGTCGTGAGAGGAGAGCGGGCTTCCATAGGAGGCAGCATGCGATAGGAATTGTGGCATGTAGTAAAGGTTGTAGGGATAAGTTGTATCAGCTATGATGAGGAAGGTAATATCTAAGTGCGTAGAGGGAGTGGTGGAATATCGGTTGAGGAATGAGAGCAATGAGAAAAAGGGCATTTGTGTGGGATGTAAGGAGCAGTAGAACAAGACTGCTCATAGCAGCAAAGGAGAATATGGGTTTAGGAGATAAGTTGCAAAGGAAAAGAGGCACGGATGATGGACTGTGCTGGGTATAGCAAGGGATGTAGAGGAAAGAAGCAGTGACGATGGTAGGAGGATCGGAGACGTGGTTGCGACGGGTTAGGGTAATGACAAACGCAAGTTGAGAGGGAGAGTAGGGAGTCTTTGAGGCACCAACAAAGGAGAAAAATATTTAGAAAGGGAATGTGGGAAACTTCAGAGGGAAGAACACAGGAGATAGGTCATGGGGAGAGTGAATGCAAGTGAAACCTAACCCTAGAACTAACCTAGACTAACCCTAAAATAGGTTCTTACTAGCATAAAACTAAACTAACCTAGCAAAATACCTAAGAACTAACATAAAACTGAGCTAGACTAACCCAAGACTAACCCTAGACTGGACCTAAGAACTAACCCTAGATTAGATTTGTCAGAAAGAAATAGTGTGAAAACCTAAGGAAAACCATAGCACAAGCCCTGCCTAACCTAGGGTTTCTGAGGAGAAGCGCTAACCTAGTCAGGAAGGGTCATAGGTTAAGCAGCTAGCCTAGAAAAAATAAGGTGAAACGCTAGGGCACCCTCACAAGGAGGTGTCTCTTCACTTTCTAAGGTGACAAGAGGGAGGTAAATGCCTATCCTAGGGAAAAGTACATCTCTAAGGCCACCACTAAACTCAGACGTGCACATCCACCAAAATCTAACAAAAAGGTAAGAAGCCTAACCTCCTTGTGTTTTTGTTCATCCAGCAAATCGAAGCATCACCAAAAGCAGAGATTCACCAAATAATTGCCAGAAAAATAGCTTGCATTAACCAGAAAATTTCCTCACAAGGAACGCATCCATCCAAAGAAACCCTAAGAAAGGTAAAACAAGTAAATAATGATTTATCCATAATTTCTCAATTACAAATGAAAGTGAGGAGATCTATTTATATGATCCCACACTCACTTTTACAAATAAAATCCAGGCCGACATGCCTTAAAACAAGTTAATTTGCAATTATAAAAATATCAACTGAAAATTAAAAGAAATTATTAATAAAATATAGACTAAGGTAGGCTACCTGCGGTCTTTGCATCTCCAGGTGCCAAAAATTGCTCAAATAAGTGAATCGCTCCGAACAAAAGGTCGAAGTGGACTAGAGGGAGGGTGTTATGCCCCATCTAACCCCTAGAATACTATAAAATCCCTCAACGCCCCCCTCAAAGGATGGAAACAACCTGGAATCAAGGATGCCTTCCTCTGAGGAAAGAAGTCCAGGGAGAGAAAGGACCCACTGACTGAAGGGAAAGGAGGGTGTATGAAGTGGTTGTGACTGAAGACTAGTATCTCGTGGCTGAAGTAGAGGCCAACATAGCACGCAAGAAGGGAATGGATCCATGAGACCCAGTAGTCAACATTAGGGTCCCCGGACACCAACCCTAAGGTTAAAAACCTCTTTAACGAGCAGTCATCAATGCCATTAATCCATAGTACCCTTAAAGGAGGACCATAGGGTCCAACCATGACCTCCATTGCTCAATAACACCCCTGCTAGTCAAAAAATTTGGCCCTCTCTCCCTAGGGTACACTTGAAGGTGTGTTGGGTACAATTGCAACTTAACACCAGGTGAAATTCTTAGAAGTTATTATTGATGTTATCTAACCCATTTCTTGACTCTCAATCCCACTTCTTCACCCCTATATGGGCATCGCCTAATATAATGAGTCCCAATTAGATTTCTTCTTGTTTGGAGTAGCAATATTCAATCAGTATGTGGGTATGGTTACCTCTAATGAAATGTTACTTGCAGATGGGAGACTTAATCACTTGAATCTCTTCTAAATCCTAAATGCAATCTTAATCTAGAATGGGGATGTAATCCTATTCTATCCTAATCTGGCTACTAAATCAATCGTAATAGATATTGATTTCAAGCATAAATTTAAAACACTAAAAATAGAAAAAAATCATTTCTACAGCATGGAACCCTACTTGGTTATAAGATTTACAGAAATAGGAAAAATTTCGCATGCAAATATAGACTACATAGGTCTCTTTGACCAAGGAATCCGTGACTAATTCACTATATTCGGCAAATTTGGGAAAATTTAAATAATTAACAAAAATGTACAAGTTATATAAATCAATAGAACATAAATAATTGACACAAATGCACAGTTTTTAAATAGGTCATGAAAATATATCTCCTTGTATTCTAATTTCATAAGTATTTTCTCCATAAGAAGTCCAAGCAACATCCTCCTCATGCCTCCTCCATTTTTTTTATATTTCTAAGCGCCCCTCCCTTTATTATTGTGTGGGTAAGTCTTTCTCCTTCATTTGATGGCTCGAATTCCATTGGCTTTACATTTAGTTACATCATATATTAATTTTCCTTTATGTGTATATTCACATAATCCAAGATCCTGAGGAAAAAAATTTCAACCTTATTAATTTTCAATTTGAATTTCTTCAACTTCAATAATTATTGCTTCATTTTATTTTAACTAATTTGAATATATGAAAGTGATTACTGAATAATACTTAAGTGACTTTTGGTTTATCATATATCCATTTGACCGATAGGAATAGAACATCTTCCTCGTGCTCAAGCAATCCAATGTTTCTCACTCTTTGGCCCTTTAACTGCTTTGATTATTATTATTTTTGGTAAAAAGGAATTGGAATTTCCACATATGAATATTGCATTGTATATTACAAAGATTCATCAAGTGGCTCTCGAACAATACATGAATATTCATTTTGAACTAGGGAAAGGATGCATGGCACTTAATATTATCATATTATTTATGTGCACTAAGAACCATCCTAATTCCATGGACTAATGCATTTAGGAATGATTTCTCTAACAATTCATCCATGTTAATGTTTTGAAATGGATGATTCCAAGTTATAGAATGAGAAAACCTTATTCTTCATCAATCTCTCTTCCCAATTAGAAAACTAGGCTACATCTTTGTTCGCATAGAAAACTATCAAACTTATTTGAAGTAATCAACTTAATCTTGGGCAATCAATTTTATTAGATTGGGATCCATCAGGTGACTGTTGATCCTAGATTTGATATCATTTTTGGCAGTTAAATTACTCATTTAAACATATGTTTTGTTATCTTTTGCATAGTTTATGTCACGCGGATTACTATTCAGCCCCAGGTATGAATGTATTTAAGATTTATGTAAAATCCTTTTATTATTATCATTTTACAATTTTATTAATTAAAATTGACATTGTTTGAAGCACATTTGATTTATTAACTTATATGTATATTTGTTTGCAGGTTATATAGTCTTTTTGGATGAATTTGTTGGCAATATGGAATGTGGTTGTCATTGATGTCAAAAGGATCTCAGTAATGACAAAGGAATAACCAAGGACATGATATGGCAAGATATGATGACATAGCATGAATGATGATGTGGCATGATTGGTAAATGAAGACATGGCATATATGGTTTTTTGGCATGTGATGAGGTTTGAAAAATACATGATGGTGTTCTGGAATCTATCAGAAAGTCATTATAGCAATCTGACATAGTTTTGAAAAATATGGCAATTTGGTGAAAAACAAAAAAATGACCAAGTATGGGAATCTAGTAAAAACTTGTTTAGGAAAATGCCCGCCATAATTTCTAGGAGAATGTAAATGCCCGCACCATAGGGGGGTCTTGTATATTGTAGTTTTAAATACCTTACCATGTCTTCATTTTGTCCTGAAAGTGTTTGAGGAAAAAGTTATGATCCTGCCAAAACAGGTGTTTAGCAAGCAAAAATGAATAAAACGCCTCAGAAAGATGCTCGCCCTAATTTATGGGTGAGAGAAAATTATCGTAGTGTATGGGGGTATTATATCTTGTTAATTGGCCTACCTGACCATGTATTCAATTTTATTTGGAAGTTAATAAGAAATAAAATATGAATTTACCAAAAAGGGGTTTCAGAATAAGTTTTAGAGGAAATTCTGAAATCAACTGTTATAACTGGTAATAAAAGGTCAATTAGAAATGGCCGTCGTGCCTCACAGGTTGATGATAAAAATAAAATGAAAGTATCATGATGTATATTTTTCATAGGTGCACATGACCATGGTCTCAATTTGATTTAAGAGTCTTTGAGGGGAAAATAGAGAATTTCCAAAACAAGGTATTAAACAGTTTTACTGCTTTAATGTTTGAAAAATTAGTAAAACTCGCTTCAGTAAAATACCCGCCAGAGGTTGCTCCTGTACAAATAAATTAGTTAAAAAGGATGGGAATGTTCCTTGTTGAAGTGGCTATCCAGCCAAGAAGTCATTATTCCTCTGGGTGTGCACATGTGTGAATTATGAGACTGCCAAAACAAGAAAAAATGTGTTTCTGATGTTCAAAAAGGTTGAGTAGCTAATTTCAAATGCCCGCCACGTGTCACTCGTGTGCCCAAAAATTAATATGATAACATGAGTGTGTTAATTGGATATATTTCTATCTATCCATGGTTTATTTTTCCTTTATGGTGATCACATGAGGGAGAAATCAACTTGCCAAAATTGAGAAAAATCATATTTTCCAGTTAAAGTGAAATTTGTCTAAATGTTAAAACCAGTAATAAAAAAAGTCATTTTGGCAATACCCGCCACATGTTGTTCTTGTGCCCATAAATTCATAAGATGACATGGATTTGTTCCTTGGTTAATTGTCCAACTATCCATGGTTTCATATTTTAATATGGGGATCACACGTTTGAAAAATCAACTTCCCAAGTTGAATAAAAATTATGTTTGCTATGTCAAATTAATAAAAATAAGTTAATATGGTATGAAATAAAAGGAAGGTTGTTGGCAAAGGACATACTACAGGAAAATAAATGAAGATATAAACAGAGTTTTTAAAAAGGAGAAACTACAGGAATAAATTGGACAGAGATTATCAATGAAGGTTAAATTAACTAATTTAATTTAACAATTAAATAAATTAACAGAATTCTGAAATAAAGATTAAAACAAAGATCCGAAAGGGCATGAGATGGTTTGAAAAAGATGCAATAAATCAAAAATTCCAACTGAAATGAAGTCAACAAAGTTTTATGATGAGTAATACTTTAATAAGTTCCATGTTGTTAAGAATAACAATATAAAAACTTAAAAGATTGTTATAAAACATAAAGACATGTTGTTAAGAATAAACAATATAAAAACTTAAGTGATATGTTATAAAACATAAAGAGGGGCGTATTGTGAAAAGTTATGATGTCTTATAAAAGATAAAGACATGATGTTTTATTTAAAAAGAAAATAAAGGAGGAATCACATTATTATATTAGTTAAATTCTTAATAAAGAGACATGTCCTCTTTCAAAAGGATATCATATCATTTTAAGAGTCGCGATCATTCAAGTTCTAATACTATTGAAGCATATATAAATTTGAAGACAGAGTGTGTCTAAGTGTATCTCGGTGGATTAAATATAATATTTTGGTGGATATTCTATCATTGATATGGACCTTGTGTTCATACAAACAGATTGGTGTATGTAATCAGGTTGGAGCCTGAATGAGGATTGGATTCCTCTCTACATGATGGTTCATGTATGTGTAATGTCCCAAATTTTGCATTGGGTCACAATGGACAAATCACATTTTCCATATTCATGAAATTTGTCAAATGGATGCTAAAAGTCAAATAATTGCCGAGGAAATCACTAGTTTCCTAGGTTGGGGGTGGAAGCTTTGAGATTTGGAATAAGGGGGATAATAAATGATGTTTATACATTAGAAGGGGATAATATTTAATAATTGATATTATTAAATAAATACAAGAGAAAATGGAGGTGGAAATGGAGCATGAAGACACATGGAGACTATGGGGCCCACACTAGCTAGAATTCCTATGTTAAATGGTATCTTTCTCTTGCAAATTCAAATATATGGAAAGCCTAATGTTTTTGGATGTATTATAAGGTTAATATACTTATCCATGTACTTCATAGGTCTAATTTGGGATGAATTGTAACTTACATGGGAGAGAAAGAGCCAAATGGGAGTTTCATGAACACTTGGCTAGATTCCCCTTACATTTATGACTTCTATGACACCAATGATGGAGATTCTATGACAGTTATTACACAAGTTAGATATGAAGTCTAACATACTAACATACTGACATCTCAGGACTGAATAGAGCATCTTAGAGGTCGAATTTGGGAGTTGGAGAATGCCAAAAGGCTCCTACTCAAATTTGGGAGAAGAGGGAAGGTGAAGAGAGAGGCCATGTGGCATAGCATGAGCAACCACACCTGTCACCAATTCTAATAGGATTTGGTTTATGGCTGGATTTGGAACCTTATAAGACTAATAATGTTTATAAAATATAGGGATCAGCCATGAGAAGAAGCTTTTTCTCATTTGTGAATTGTGGGAGCTAGTGGATGACTAGTTTTCTTGCTTAAGCCAATTTCGAGGGTGAAAGATTCCCGTCCTAGTTGGTTTTTGGAAAGGAAACTCAGGTCTTTCATGGAGATTTATTGGAGTCTTATTTGTAGGTTTAATCTATAGTAAATCATGTGGATTCTTCTATTGCAGCACTCTCTCTCAACTATTTCCAGTTTTCACACCATATTCATGCAAATGGAGGGATTGCGCTTTGGGTGAGTTATTGATCTGTTTGGGGAATATTCTAATGCCAATTATATTATGTTATGATGTATATGGTCTTTATTTCATGTTCGGAATACTCTCAAGTTGAAATACCCAAAATAATTCATGTAAAAATGTTTAACAATGAAGAAATAATGTCATTTCCCCACTATCTTGTTGTGAACCATTTCAATGCTGATGATTTTGAATTGGGAGAGCCTTTCATTGTCCATTTATGATTGTAATAAATTCAATATTATCTTTTATTCATTCTCATAAAGTTTCAAGTCAAAATTCCCAAGATTTTTATGCCAAAATGACTTTTGATGAGCAAACAATGACCATTTCCACTCTATTTTGATATATGCCATGGTAATGCTTATTATCTCAAATGGAGGAATGTATCTCTGATAAATGTATGATTTATGGACTGTAATTAATGTTTATTTCAAGTCTCATGTTTAGTACTTAAGAATTGGAAGCCATTTTACTCATTTTTATTGCATTGGGAGAAGATTTGGAGCATTTTCCCCAAGGGTCGAAATTGTGACTTAGGAGTTGTTTTGGAAAGAGTCATAACAGCCTGTATAAACTGAAACATGATGCATATGAGACTTTAAAAAGGTCTCTTACACATACCCAACCTCTGTTCATAAATTCAAGTGGAATTGGGATCATTTGTGAAGCCATTTCCGGCAATTACTCAGGGGGAATTGGAGCCCCAATTTGCTAGTAAAGACTCTTACTTTGAACATAACATTAAACAAGTTTGTAGAAGTAATTGGGAGGTCACAAAACATACATGAGCATGATATTTAATTTATATTATCATTCATTTACCTTCATATAAAATTTGGAAGCATTTGGGTCAATTTGGAGGTCTAGACATCAAAACTAGTCAAGAGCCAAAATTGAGAAAAACTAGGAAAATTGGGCGTTTAAAAAAAAATCCAAAAAGGAGACATTACAGTGGTATCAGAGCATGATCTTGGCACCTGATGTTGTCTGATATTTATTAGTACAATAATTTAGTGACTACCATTATATATTGAAACCAAAAGTGCTTTTGTTGAAGAGGGAAAAAAAAAGTAGGAGAAGAAGGCAATTTTTTGGAAACTATGACTAGGCGTGAAAAGAGAACCTCATATGATGGTGAGGAGATAATAAAAATCATGGAACCTATATTTGAAGACATGACCAAGAATATTATGGAAGGATTTGAATTTTTGGCTATCCAAAGTTGGGAAAAATAGATTGATTTTAAGAAAACCAAGGAGAAAAATGCATTAGCTTGTTTGAAGGAGAAAAAGGAGGAGACCCATGAACCACCTAGTTCTGAAATAGGTGGAGTAGAAGAAGCATTACATGAACATGATTGAAATTCACTCCCAAGTGACTCTGAAAAATATGAAGAGACATCACATGAATATGAAGAATTTTTTATTGAAAATATTGAAGATAATTTTGAGACACATGCTACCTTGGAAATGAAACAAAGAGCATCTACTGATGGATGCTTGAACTTTGAAGGAGTACCTACTAATGGGTGCTCACAAATCTATGTTGGTGACATAGATATCAGATTTCAAAATTTTGCTGCAATCCAAAATTCCATTAAACATGAAAATGAAGACCTTGTAGCAGTTGAGCTTCATGAAGTTGGTCCAAGCAAGAAGGAAGAAGATGAGGAGGTTCATTTGCAAGAGCCTCATTTTATTGAAGGGTCCTTAAATATGAATTAAAAGAATATCCAAGAAGCCCTTAGCATACTCCATGACACTCAAGCATTGGTATCAAATTCTTGTTGGAGAGCTACTTTCTTGGAGGATCCATCCTTCCTTGAAGACATGGAGAAGATCCAAAGAGCAATGTGCAACATCAAAGGTAATTTCATGTCTTTGATTTTTGATAGAAAAAATGTCATTGAGCATATTCAATGGTTACATGAATCCTACTTGAAGAATAATGAAGTTATTCATAAGCTCACAATTCAAAATGAGCAACTTCTTGAAAAGTTGCAAGACACTTGTTTTTCCTCCTACGTTTCACATTGTCAAATGGTAGATTGTTTGGAGGATTCTCATGAAACGGTGGATCATGAGAAATTTGGAAATTTGAATGTACTTGATGTATTTGAATATGTAATTGAAGAGATCCAAACACTTGATGTGGTTGAAGAGGAACTTGAATTGTCTCATGATGAAGGGTATGCAATTTTTAAAGAACATGATTCCTCTACATTGGAACCAATCTATGACAAAGGTTTCACACTCTTGAAGGAGCTGCATAATCCTACCCCTATGGATCCTTCACATTATGACAATTTTGCACTTACTGATCATTTGGGTGAGTTGGTTCTTTCTCCTACATCCTACACTTCTAAATTTTGTAGCAGTCATCCTAATGAAGTATGGGTGAAAGGTTTCTTTTTGATGGTGCCATATGAAGAGCATGGACATTCTATTTATCCTTTTGATGATGGAATTATTAGAGAACCATATTATTTACATTTGTAGCAGCATCCTTTTTTACATTATGATTATACACATCTACATGGGTGCACCTATGATGTTCACTTGAGTCACTTGGAGACTCATGATTTTTATTGGTCCTTTCTTAGTCTATTTGAAGTTGGAGGAACTTCATCCCACACTTGGGTGAAGAGTTATATGATTGAAGAACATTATTATTGGTAGCAACATCCTCTGATGTTACATGATGATATACATATTCATGAGTGTATTGATGAGACTTCTTTGAGCCACTTGAAGTCTTCATGTTTTATTTGCTCCTTATTTGGTTCATATTTTGGTGGAGGTTCTTCATTCACTTCTTGGATGAAAGAAGAAATGGTTGATTATTATTTTGATGCATATTACATTCTTTGGGAGCAGCATTATAGGACATGGGATCCTCACCTATGTCATTGGAACAGATTTTATTGGTCACTTGAATCAAGTATGTACTTGTCAAATGGTAGTCTACTCATTGGGAGGTATAAGTACTTTCATGATTTATTGGTGAGGCACCTCCTTGATGTACATTATTATTATGTTGTTATATACTTTTATGATATATATTATGCAGTCATGATGTTTGGAAGAATGAATACAAGAAAATGGGATCCAGGAATTCTCTTTCCAAATGGTATGGGTTGGAGAGCACTCTTAATTGTTGGAGTGCAATGCAAGCAATGGGACCCTAGGATAGTTTTTAGTCCCATTGATTTCAAATTATTTGGGAAACAAGCAGTATGGGATATGGATTCCCCATTTAATAAGGTGATGTTAATCAGAGTAGCACAGTAGCAATCATGGTGGTTCCTCTCTGAAATCTTCATGGAATCTCAAATATTCAAGGTGTACAGCTCAGTGGCAACTTCAAAGAATCATACAAAAAGCAAGTTCTTCAACAACCATGTTTGAAATTGCTTGAGGACAAGCAATATTGGTAAGGGACAATTTGTAATGTCCCAAATTTTTCATTGGGTCACAATGGAAAAATCACATTTTTCATATTCATGAAAGTTGTCAAATGGATGCTAAAAGTCAAATAATTGCTAAGGAGGAAATCACTAGTTTCCTAGGTTGGGGGTGGAAGCTTTGAGATTTGGAAGAAGGGGGATAATAAATTATGTTTATACATTAGAAGGGGATAAATATTTAATAATTGATATTATTAAATAAATACAAGAGAAAATGGAAGTGGCAATGGAGCATGAAGACACATGGAGACTATGGGGCCCACACTAGTTAGAATTCCTATGTTAAATGGTATCTTTCTCTTGCAAATTCGAATATATGGAAAGCATAATGTTTTTGGATGGATTATAAGGCTAATATACTTATCCATATACTTTATAGGTTGAATTTGGGATGAATTGTAACTTACATGGGAGAGGAAGAGCCAAATGGGAGTTTCATGGACACTTGGCTAGATTCCCCTTACATTTATGACATCTATGACACCAATGATGGAATTCTATGAAAGTTATGACACAAGTCAGATATGAAGTCTAACATACTAACATATTGACATTTAAGTACTGAATAGAGCATCTTATAGGTCGAATTTGGGATTTGGAGAAGGCCAAGAGGCTCCTACTCAAATTTGGGAGAAGAGGGAAGGTGAAGAGAGAGGCCACATGGCATAGCATGAGCAACTACACCAATTCGACTTAGATTTGGTTTATGGATGGATTTGGAACATTATAAGACTAATAATGTTTATAAAATATAGGGATCATCCATGAGAATAAGCTTTTTCTCATTTGTGAATTGTGAGAGCTAGTGGATGACTAGTTTTCTTGCTTAAGCCAATTTCGAGGGTGAAAGATTCCCATCCTAGTAGGTGTTTGGAAAGGCCACTCAGGTCTTTCATGGAGATTTAATGGAGTCTTATTTTGAGTTTTAATATATATGAAAGCATGTGTATTCTTCTATTGCAACACTATCTCTCGACTATTTCCAGTTTTCACACCATATTCATGCCAATGGAGGGATTGCGCTTTGGGTGAGCTATTGATCTCTTTGGGGAATATTATAATGCCAATTATATTGTGTTGTGATGTATATTATCTGTATTTAATTTTTAGAAGACTCTCAGGTCGAAATACCCAAAAGTATTCATGTAAGAATGTTGAACAATGAAGAAATAGTGTCATTTCCCCACTATCTTGTTGTGAACCATTGTAATGCTGATGATTTCAAATTGAGAGAGACTTTAATTGTCAATTTATGATTTTAATCCATTACATATGATATTTTATTCATTCTCAGAAAGTTTCAATTCGAAATTCCCAATATTTGTATGTCAAAATGACTTTTAATGACCAAACAATGACCATTTCCACTCCATTTTGATATATGCCATGGTAATGCTTATTATTTAGAATGAAGGAATGTATATATAATAAATTTATTATGGATGGAATTTTATTAATGTGTATTTCAAGTCTCATGTTCAGTACTTAAGTATTGGAAGCCATTTTACTCATTTTTATTGCATTGGGTGAAGATTTGGTACATTTTCCCCAAGGGTCGAAATTGTGACTTGGGAGTTGTTTTGGAAAGAGTCATAAGAGTCTGTATAAACTGAACCATTATGCATATGAGAATTTGAAAATGTTCCTTACACATACCCAGCCTCTGTTCAGAAATTATAGTGAATTTGGGATCATTTGTGAAGCCATTTCCGACAATTACCCAGGGGGAATTGGAGCCCCAATTTGCTAGTAAAGACTCCTACTTTGAATAGAACATTAAACAAGTTTGCAGAAGTAATTGGGAGGTCAAAAAAAATACATGAGCATGATATTTAAGTTATATTATCATTCATGTACATTCAGTGAAAATTTGGAAGCATTTGGGTCAATTTGAAGGTCTAGACATCAAAACTAGTCAAGAGCCAAAATTGTGAAAAAATTGAAAAATTGGGCATTTTAAAAAAAATCCAAAAAGGGGACATTACAGTATGCAAACTGGGTTTTGCAAGAAAGTTGGGTCTCTCCATCTAGCTAGGTCTAGATAAAATTATAATTTGTAAACAAGAATTTTATTCAATAAAATAAATTAATATTGATATTTGTTTCTTCGTATGTATCTTTATGTTCATAATATATATGACTGATTAGATTAAGTGATTTGGAAAGATATTTTTAAATTTTTAAATAGACACTGATTCATCCCCCTCTCTCAGTGTCTGAGACCTATTTCATCAATTGGTATCAAAGCTGGTTTTCTTTGAACAGCTCACTGCTGGAAGGCCGATCCAAAAGGAAAACAGGTCCATCTTTTAGAGCCAAACACTTAATCTAAAGATAGGTGCCAGAATCATCATTTTAAAAATGGTTGGAAATGAAGATGATAAAAAACCCTTGTTTAATGGAGATGACTATGCCAATTGGAGGGATGCCATGAAGTTTCAGTTAAAGTCCAAAGGAGCACATGTGTGGGATGCAGTAGCAAGCAAGAAATGGTACTTGAAGAACAAAACCAGAATATCAAAAGATGATCAGAAATTCAATTCTATTGCTTTGCAAACTATTAAGAGATCCTTATCAAATGATGTCAAGATGAGACTAGGGCACTGCACCTCTGCAAGAAAGCTATGGCTAAATATGGAAGACACATATCAAGCCCAGTATCAAAGTGCAAGAGAAGATACAAGTCAAAAATTTGATGAAGAAATAAGTAAAGATATGTTGAGCACTGAAAAGAACAATCTCTTATTTGCCTCATCACAAAACAAAGAAAACATTGGGCTAGATGAACTTTCAAATGACAGCTATTATGATGATGAAGTACTCTCTAAGGAAAAGAAGAAGACCTATTAATTCTCAAAGATAAAAGCCTGATTACTAAGAATGAAGACTTGAAGAAGTTGAAGGAAGACTTTCTTATTGCAATTGAAAATACCAAGAAAAAGATAAGTTTTTATCCTATAAATGTTTTTGATAAGATTGAAAACATGTTTATGATCACTCTAAGTGATCTTGAAACTATTTTCAAGATCAATGAGTTACTACATGGATTGTGGATGGAATCCAAAAAATCTAGAAGAACATGCAAGAGTCTAGTAGATACAAAAAATGACTTGAAGATTCTAAAGGATAAGTTCTATGCACTAACCAAGAAACATGAGGCTACTGAGATGATATTGAATGAGCAAAGGATCCAGCTAGATGACAAGGAAAAAGAATTGAAGAACACTTTCTTTAGTTTTAATTTACAATTAGAAAACAAATTAATGAAATGAAAGAGGTAAAGTCTGAATTCTTTAACCTTAGAAGACAAATTGAAGGTAATGAAAGAAGGATTCCTGACCAAGAGAGCCAAATGAAAGGAAGGGAGCCTATAGAGAGGAAAAATTTACTGGATTGGGAAAAGAACCTACAAGAAAGACAAGAAAGGCTTATAGAAGGACAAAGGTCACTAAATCAAAGAGAAGAATATTTGAATATCTCCATGAAACAGATTGAGAAGGAACTGCAGGATGACAAGAAGAAGATTGAAAAAGATCATGCAACCTTAAAGGAGAAAGAGGCTAGGTATCAAAGGATGGTTGACTTAGTATTTAGAAAAGAGGATGCTACTAAAGAAAAATCTATTATTAACAAATAATAGGAAGAATCTACATGTCTCAGAGGAAGTGAGATAAATAAAATTTATGCTAGTACATTCACAAAAGGTGGAGAAAGGAAAGCAATGGATTATCTTCAATCCAAATATATTTCTCCATACAAGGGAAATGAGAAGAGCAATCTATATAATAGTTCAACCATTATAGATGAAATTTGGAGTAGGCAAAGGCCAGCCCATGATAGAACTGGTCTCGGATACAAAAAGGATAAAGAAGTTGAGAATGAGACTCCCCTGTCCATGTTTGAGGAAGGTTCTTTCTCTTCAGAAAAACAAAGTGCAATTACAAATCAGATACCAGATCAGAACTCTTTCATGAGCAGAAATAATGGAAAACAAAGGATAAAACATGAAGCACATCATAAAGGAAGCTTATCATATCATACTGACACTTAGTATGGTAACATATTCAATGACTACTGCTACTCTTGTCACAAACATGGACAAAAGGCAGTGGAATGTGATACTTTTGAAAAGAAAACTCAAAAGAGTTCCTCTAAAAAGACAAAGTGTTGGAGATGCAAGCATGTTGGGCATACAACAAAGTTTTGTCACTCCATAAGGTGTTTCAATTGTGAAGTATTTGGTCACTAAACACAAAATTGCATGAACCCAAAGAAACAATACAATCAAAAGGAGAATGCTCCAAGGAGTCAAAGAAGGGATTTGAAAAGAGACAACATTCAAACTCTAGAAAGCAAGATGCCTCATGACATGTCTTTAAAGATAGAATTTGAGAAAATCCATAAGAATTCAAGAAAGACAAGTCCAAAGAAGAAGATAAATAAAGTTTGGAGATCAAAGAGAGGAGGTCTTAATCCTCATGTCAAAACTGGTGACTCTTATGAAAATGAATCTCTAGAAGAAGACTCTTATTCTGTAAATGATGACCACACCATTGTTAAAGAAAATCCAAGTGTTGAAGAAGACATAGAAATGACACTCTTACTTTGTTAGAAAGAATTTATTGGATATCGGTCCAAGCAAAAAATGTCAAAACCAAGTTGCATCAATTCAAGGGGAGACAGTTAACAATTGGCAATATGGCAGAAATACAACAGTCCAAATGAAGAAAGTTTTTTTAATTTGTTAAAAGAAGTTCTTATTAGATGTTAGTCCAAACAAAATTGTCAAAATTTAGTTGCTTCAGGTAAAGATTAAAAATGGACTTAAAAAAAAACTAAAGATGACTTAGATCAGAAATCAATATGTAATTTTGGATAGGTTAGCAACTAGTGTCCTTAAAAAGCAGAAAAGTCAAGATAGCTCTCTATCCTTGAAACTGATAAGATCTGCCAACTAAAAGGGATGTTATGAATAAAAGAGAATTTCTTAGTTAACTGGTATTACATGTTTAGGAAATAGCGCACTGATAGGGGAAGTCCATAAAAGGTTCTCATTTAAAGAATCACTACAAGAAGGTAAAGAAGGATGCTTCAAAATGGTTAGCACCAAGTCCGAGTTAAACAAGAAGAAGAGAAGACAAAAAGGAAAGGATAATCATATTCGCATAAGAACTGTCAAAGTGGAGAAAAATTATAAACTCTATGTCAAGATGGTTACAGCAAAAGGGCATAATAGGTTATCCTTTGTCATTGTTGTCAAAGGGGGAGAAGATTTAGGTGTTGCCATCAATGACAAAGGGGAATATTGTTGGAAATATGGAATGTGGTTGTCATTGATGTCAAAAGGATCTCAATAATGACAAAGGAATAACCAAGGACATGATATGGCAAGATATGATGACATGGCATGATTGGTAAATGATGACATGGCATATATGGTGATGTGGCATGTGTGATGAGGTTTGAAAAATACATGATGGTGTTCTGGAAGCTATCAGAAAGTCATTATAGCCGTCTGACATAGTTTTGAAAAATATGGCAATTTGGTGAAAAACAAAAAAATGACCATGGGAATCTAGTAAAAAATTGGTTTAGGAAAATGCCCGCCATAATTTCTAGGAGAATGTAAATGCCTGCATCATAGCGGGGTCTTGTAGATTGTCATTTTACCTGCCTTACCATGTCTTCATTTTGTCCTGAAAGTTCCTGAGGAAAAAGTTATGAGCCTACCAAAACAGGTGTTTAGCAAGCAAAAATGAATAAAACACCTCAGAAAGATGCCCGCCATAATTTATGGGTGAGAGAAAATTCCCGCAGCATATGGGGGTATTATAACTTGCTTATTGGCCTACCTGACCATGTATTCATTTTGTTTTGAAAGTCAATAAGAAAGAAAATATGAATCTACCAAAAGGGGGTTTCAGAATAAGTTTTAGAGGAAATCCTGAAATCAACTGTTATAACTGGTAATAAAAGGTCAGTTAGAAATGCTCGCCATGCATCACAGGTTGACCATAAAAATAAATGAAAGAATCATGATGTATCTTGTTCATAGGTGCACATGACCATGGTCTCAGTTTGATTTAAGAGTCTTTGAGGAGAAAAATAGAGAATTTCCAAAACAAGGTTTTAAATAGTTTTACTACTTTAACGTTTGAAAAAATAGTAAAACTAGCTTCAGTAAAATGCCCACCAGAGCTTCCTCCTGTACAAATAAATTAGTTAAAAAGGATGGGAATGTTCCTTGTTGAAGTGGCTATCCAGCCAAGAAGTCATTCTTCCTCTGGGTGTGCACATGTGTGAATTATGAGACTGCCAAAATAAGAAAAAATGTGTTTCTGATATTCAAAAAGGTTGAGTAGCTAATTTCAAATGCCCGCCACGTGTCACTCATGTGCCCAAAAATTAATCTAATAACATGAGTGTGTTCCTTGGATATCTGTCTATCTATCCATTGTTTATTTTTCCTTTAAGGTGATCACATGAGGGAGAAATCAACTTGCCAAAATTGAGAAAAATCATGTTTTCCTGTTAAAGTGAAATTTGTCTAAATGTTAAAACCAGTAATAAAAAGTCATTTTGGAAATACCCACCACATGTTGTTCTTGTGCCCATAAATTCATAAGATGACATGGATTTGTTCCTTGGTTAATTGTCCACCTAGCCATGGTTTCATATTTTAATATGGGGATCACACATGTAAAAAATCAACTTCCCAAGTTGAAGAAAAATTATGTTTTACACAAAATCTGAATATGACAGTAATAAACATGAAAATATATGTTAAACAAGTTTTTATTAAAATTGACCAGCTAAGTCAAATTGATAAAAATAAGTTAATATGTTATGAAATAAAAGGTTGTCGGCAGAAGACATACTATAGGAAAATAAATGAAGATATAAATAGAGTTTTTAAAAAGGAGCAACTACATAAATAAATTGGACAGAGATGATCAATGAAGGTTAAATTAACTAATTTAATTTAACAATTAAATAAACTAATGGAATTCTGAAATAAAGATTAAAACAGAGATCCCAAAGGGCATGAGATGGTTTGAAAAAGATGCAATAAATCAAAAATTCCAATTGAAATGAAGTCAACAAAGTTTTATGATGAGTAATACTTTAATAAGTTCCATGTTGTTAAGAATAACAATATAAAAACTCAAAAGATATGTTATAAAACATAAAGACATGTTTTTAAGAATAAACAATATAAAAACTTAACTGATATGTTATAAAACATAAAGAGACACGTATTGTGAAAAGTTATGATGTCTTATAAAAGATAAAGACATGATGTTTTATTTAAAAAGAAAACAAAGGAGGAATCACAATATTATATTAGTTAAATTCTTAATGAAGAGGCATGTCCTCTTTCAAAAGGATATCATATCATTTTAAGAGTCACGATGATTCAAGTTCCAAGACTATTGAAGCATATATAAATTTGAAGTCAGAGTGTGTCTAAGTGTATCTTGGTGGATTAAATATAATATTTTTGTGGATATTCTATCATTGATATGGAACTTGTGTTCATACAAACAAATTGGTGTCTGTAATCAGGTTGGAGCCTAAACAAGGATTGGATTCCTCTCTACATGTTGGGTCATGTATGCAAACTAGGTTTTGCAGGAAAGTTGGGTCTGTCCATCTAGCTGGGTCTAGATAAAATTATAATTTGTAAACAAGAATTTTATCCAATAAGAGAAATTAATATTGATATTTATTCTTCATATGTATCTTTATGTTCATAATATCTATGACTGATTAAATTAAGTGATTTGGAAAGATATTTTAAAGTTTCAAATAGACACTGATTCACCCCCCCTCTCAGTGTATGAGACCTATTTCATCAAAATTAACAACAAACATGCATTCATCTAACCATGCGCACAACACGTCCAGCTCGTTGCGCAATACTCGTTGGCAGGTTTCCAGGAATTAAAATGTTGTTACTCCAGACATTAGTCCTTAGAGCACCAGCAAACAGACATCACATTTCATCCTAGATATGTGCACAGCATATCCATCTCACGGTCCAGCTCATCGTTTAGTTCACCAAACCAACCGTGCGCTGTTGAAAACTGATTTCAGGCATTAAGACGTTGCAACAGTCTGCAAACAGTTTACTGTCCATGTGTTTAGATGAAAGCACATTCCTCGGTCTAGAAGGATTGCCTACAGACTCCTTTGTTGACACCACACCACCAGTCCATGCGTTGGGTTGATGCAATAACCCGCGCTCTAGAAGACTCACCTCCGTGTGCTCTCCTTTGTCCAACACCAATCCGCCAGCTACGCTGAAGAAGGAGTTGTATGCTACATCACGCACGTTGAAGAGAACCATTCACGTTGAAGAAGGAATGGTGTTGTGCGTTGGAGTTCGATTAGTTAGATGCCATAATGGTTGACTAAATTTAGAGAGCAGTCGATCTCTGTAAAAAGTATATATATTAGCCTCTACATGAGAGCTCAGCTAGCTAGAAGTTTAACCAGTTTATCCTTTGATTCGTTGTTCTTGAGCACACTGTATTTTTGTTCCATATTCTTTAATAAGAGTCGTATTCTTTGTTGTTGATGATTGTGTTTGAGTAAGCGTTAGCCAGGCACCACCCCTGATTGCTAAGAGGACCCCTCATCAACCAGAGGTTCATTCTTTTTGTGTAATTTTGTTCTCTTCTTTTTGTTGTAGCTAGTTTAGTTTATTTTCACTAGATTGTTGTAAATTTTTATTTCATTTATTTCTTGTAATGCATTTTATTTCTGAAGTTAAATAATTAAGTTGCGTGCATAGTTTGCTTTCAAATTTGCTTTCAATCATTTTATTTCAAGTATATTGTTCAGTTTTATTTGCAAATAGATAGAATAGATTACTTTGATCAAGTTAAATAATTTCAATTCTGTTTATTTCCTTTATGTTCCAAGTTTATACAATGTGAATTTCAGTTTGTTTCTTAATAAGCAATCATTTCTTTTATGAATTTGTTTATGTTTATTTCACTATCGAATTTGATTAATAAGTAGGTTTATTTCCTACCTTTATGCATTGTATTTACATCTGCACAAATTCAGCTGAAGATTAGATCATTTAGGTTATTTTCTGTTATTTTAACTGTGCAGACTGTCATTCAGACAGCCTATTTAAACTCATTCAGTCACCCCTTTCAGACCTACAGTTCAGTCTATCATTCAGTCCATAATTTCGTTTTTAGTGTTTTTAATGTGTTTCAAAATTGTTTTAAGTTCTGTTTCTTTACTATTTGAAGTATGCCTTGACTGAAATAGTTGGGTGATAGTTCTATTTAACATTGAAGTTAAATTTAGGTTGTTTTAGGTTATTTATTAAATTGTTATCATTTCCCTACCTCTTTTCACCTTGAACATGTTTTGAACTATGTTGTGTTTTGTTTCTTGAGTTTGTTTCTAATTTCTTTTTACTGTTGTATTGTTTTATGCTCATGCCTTTGGATCAATTTATCCGTTTGCATGTAAAACTTAGTATTAGATGTGTCATCATTAGAAAATTATACTAGTACTTTGTAGACTATTCATTTTCCATTATGTGATTATCGTAAGAGACTTGCAGGATAGAATTCAAAGATATTCCTATTAAGTTTTCTAGTTGTTTTTCTTATTAAGTTTTCTACTTGTTTCTTTTATTAAGTTTTCTACTTGCTTATAAGTTAGGTCTTCCTTGCACCCTAGTTTCCTATTTGAAAAATTAGTTGTTGATTGTATCTTTTTCAGTTTAAAGTTATTTGCTTATGAAAAAAATTATCAATTATTTAGTTTATTATTATGTTCCGGTTCAATTCCCTTAATAGTTGAATTCTTAGAAGTTTGACTCGGTTTTTCATTTTGAAAGATCTTTCAATCCTTTGTTTGTTAAAATATTTCCACGACACCATAGAAACCCCTCTACCTTCGCATATATTTTGTGTCAACTCTAAGCCTACCAACCCCGGTCAATAATTAAATATTAGGTGAATTAATATAGATGATATAACACCCGACATTTTTGGTGTCGTTGTTGGGGAGTTGTTTTGTAAGGTAGAGTAGAATTCCTTATGAAGTTTAGTAATATGCTGGTGGTGGGGGAGCGGTAATACGAGAGGTAAGAACCTGCGCATCTGTTATAACAGGCGCCCCCAAATTCAGTAGTAGTAGCAACATAGGTTTTTCTTTAGTTCAAACTTTTTCATGAGCAGACTTAGAGATCCTCGGGGTATATTTGTTAAGACATGAAAACTTATTGAAATCCCTACTAACTTCTATATGGGACGTAATTCCCCAACTACTAACTCACTAGAAAGGTATTGAAAGACACATGTCAAAGGTAGTTCTACCCGAAAACCTGAAGAGATCCTCTCAGGGGATCTTAGTGGGGAAGCCATAGAGGGAGAAGGAACCTTGACAGGAGGCTCTAAGGAACCCATCCATGAGGAATTTCAAGAAGAATAGCCACTAGGAATATCTAACCCTCCACTAGTTTTGAATACAAATAACACAACTTTTTCACTAGTAGGAGATCTGAACTTCTTTGACTTTGTTGAGCCTGCCCAGGTAAAATCTCGCTTTGGAACCTCCGTAGATCCAGTCATCTCACAAGATTAAACTTCCACATTAGAACCTGCTATCCCTCTAGGATTTAATAAAAACACGGCTGATCGGAGGAATATCTCTCTCGAAAAAGAACGTTGGGACGCCCCATTATCACCTCGAAAGGATCCTCCTAGGTATATTTACATTAAAAATCCAACTTATATGGAGAGACAGGGAGAAAACAAAGATCATGATGAAGTTAGAAATGATGAAGGAGAAGGGGAAAATCGAACTGAGGCTACCTTCAAGTTTCCTATTTTAGACACTATGCAGGGTGTAACTATGAAAAACATCCCTCCTTCCTCCTTACCTAATTTCTATGGAAAAAGTAATGAGAACCTGGACACATTCCTATTCGAGTTCGATATCCTTTGTAGGAGCTATAATTATCTACAAGATGCTCACAAACTAAAACTCTTTCCCACTACATTATAATATTCTTCCTTGAGATGGTTCATGGGATTAGGTGAATTCACTATCAGGACTTGGGACGATATGAAAACTTCATTCAGGTGAAAATATCAAGAATACTGCAAACCTGAGGACTCTCGACATGATATATTCAAGATACAACAACATGAAGATGAAATCCTAGAGGATTATCTCAAGAGGTGTGTGCTAAGACATTACATAAATCAAAATATAGTGACCTCCGAGAAGATGCAATATGTACACTTTTCCTTAAAGGGATCTCCGAGGACTTGTTAGAAAGTCTTAATCTCATGGTGGCTGGTGATATTTCTCATAAAACCTTTGCATAAATCAATGAGATGTGTAAAAATTATTCTAGAAGTAGGGGGGAAGTTGGGAAAATTTTCAAGAGCCTTATAATAGAAATGTAAGAGGAAACATTCCCAGTTCAGGTGGAGTTACAAGAGTAGAGTTAGGAAACCTATTGGATAATTTCAATACTAATATCTTAGGAGCAATGGGTTCTCAACTAGATGCTTTACAAGCCAAGAAAAGGCAGGATGAAGAACGGGCAGCAATGAGCATTTTTTGTCCAAGATGTAGGACCAAACATCCCTAAAGGGAATGTCCATTAAACAACATCTTTGTATGTCATATCTATACAGAAGAGCATCCAACGGATAACTTCCCATCCTTTCCTAGGTTGCAAGCCATATATAAGGGTGGGAATGTAGGTGAAATATCTAGGAGGACTCCTTGGAAACCTAGAGATCAATTAGCATATCAGAACTTTCCACCACAACCCCCAATATATTATCCACCATATCAACCACCTCAACAATGGAACAATTCAAGTTGGTAGAACCGTCCACCTCAGTACCCTCCTCCTCAATTTCCTTAGCAGCAACAATATTGGTCACAAGGGTGGAGAGGACAACCATGCCCTCAGTCACAGCCTATCCCTACACCTAATCATCCTTATCCTCAGCCCCAAACAAATTTCCAGCAAATTTCGCTTGGATTTGTATCTCCAGTTCCTTTCATCACACAAAAACCTCATCACTTCAAGAACACAAATCCTCCTCGACCAACATTATTACCTGCACAACTGATACCTAACCCTAACTAAATACAACAGTATTGAGTTGCAAACTCTTCCATCGTACCTTATTCCAACTGTACCTATACATGAGATTCAATTACAGTCTAGAAGAGTTGTGAATGACAAACCCAATTCATCAGTCATCATTCATGAAGAAAATGAAGAAGAAGAGGATTCAAATGAACCCATGAATGATGTTATTTTGGAGGATGTGAACATTCCAAAGGTTCCAGTACACACCCATCCTCCACAAGGATCTATTCAGGAGCAAATAATTCCTCCATTCTCGGAAAGACTAGTGATCGAAAAACCAGTAGTTCATCCAAAGTATGACATTTTGAATGAATTCAAGAATATTTGTGTCAAAATCCCTTTATTACAAGCTATCAAGGACATACCAATCTATAGTAAGGTGATAAAGGAGCTATGCATTAAACTCTCATGGAAGAAGCTGTTAGAATGATCAACCCATAGTTAGCTACCTTAGACATTAAATTAATCATTTTTGTCTTATTTGCCTAGTTTCATGATTCCACCTTATGCAAGTTGTCATCTACACATCCATAGTGGTCGAACTTGATAATTTTGACTCATGGAGCACCTGGGAAACCTCAAGGAATCAAATCTGCTTTATTCCTGGCCTCCTAGGCGCCCTTCTGCTTTTTCTGCTTTATTGCCTGCTTTTTCAGTGCTTTAAGGCAATTGGGAAAGTTTGACTAGGTGAGGTTAACTAGTTTTTTGTCCTCCACATCCTCCACTCTTTTCTCCTATGAAAAGCATGTATGAGTTGTCCTTCCATTACCTTTTAGCTTGCCTAAGTTCTTTTGCCAATTCATGAGCTCCTTGACTGTTTTGGAAACTACTTTATGCACCTATGCAGGATTTGCTTAATTTTAGTAAGCCTGCTTTTGACTAGATTCGAATTGCCTCCTCATGCATTCGAATCCCTTATGTAATTATTTATTGCAGTAGCCTATGATGTTATAGGGTTGGCTATTGTACACTGAGTTAATACAGTTTAGTGTTCAGCTCCATATTCAGTCTCTTTTGTGAGTGATTTTGCATGTACAATTGATAATTGTTGTGAGTAAAATTGTTCTATCACTGGGTTCAATTTCCACATGGTATCAGATCCATTGTAGATCGATTTCTCTCCTTCAAATTTGTTTTGCAGGTTCGACATCAGTGACTGGGAGCCTTCTACTGACAGCCGGGACAATTTCTGAGCTATGGATCAATCTCAGAAGATCATCTTGACTCCCTTCAACTTCTTTGAATGGAAAGCAGAGATGGAGATACTGTTGAGAGAGAAAGGCCTCTACAGAGTGACTATGGCAACAGAAGCAGAGCCCAATGCAGCTGCAAAGAAGATAAAATGGCACAACAGGAGGTATGAGGCCTATGGTCTCTTATGTCTGAGTATTTCCAAAGACCTCCTTTTCCATCTTGATGGATCAACATCACCGAATGAAGTATGGGAGAATCTTATTGATCTTTTTGGAAAGACAGATGAGATGAGGGGACATCAAATCGAAAATGAACCGATATCCCTGAGTCCAAATAGCTTTGAATCCCTGCAACTCTATTTATCCAAGTTCAAAGCACTTGTTTTGCAGCTAAAACAATGTGGGATCAAAAAGAAGGATGATCAACTGGTCTTGGCCATACTCTCGAAGCTTGGCCCTGACTATTCAGTGTTTGTTTCAACCTTCTATGCCACAAAGTTGATAGCTCGAACCTGGAAGATGCCTAGCCTTGCAGATTTCATGGAATCTCTCACACAAGAACAGGATAAGCTGGTGATGATGGGCACCATCAAACCATCCAAAGACCAAGCTCTGGTTTCTGGAGATTCAAGGGTGGATTCAAAAAGCAAAAATAAAGCTAAAAAGCCACCTGAGCAAAAGAGAGACAAGAACAAGTCTCCGGAGGAGACTCAAGGTTCCAAGAAGAACTACCAGAAAAAGAATAATAAAGGAGAAATGAGAAAGTGTGCATACTGCAATAAGGGCAATCACACTGAAAGCTACTGTATGAAAAATCAAATAGACATGCTGACCCAATTCCTGGAGAAGAATGGCATCTCCCTTCCAGACAGCTCAAAGAAGAGAGAAGCAGGATCAAGTTCAGATGACAGAGAGAGAGTTCATGCATTGGTTGCTGGCACATCAAGCTCACCTAGTTTCATCATTGATTTTGGAGCTTCAAGACACATGGTTTCGACCAAGGAGGCATTCACCTCACTTGACATGTCGAAAGGTCCACCAATAGTACTGGGAGATGACTCTCTCACTAATAGTTTGGGCAAAGGGAGGATTGATCTTGATCATGGTTAGTTCAGCAATGTGTTGTATGTTCCTGGTCTTGTCTCCAACCTCTTATCAGTGTATCAGATGACTCACACTGGGTCTCCAAATAAGGTCATATTCTCCCCTGATGAAGTTGAGATCACAGAGATCTCAAGTGGTAAAGGCATTGCAAAAGGATTTGCAAATCATACTTCGAAGGTATACATGTTCTCACACTTCCTACCCTACTCAAACCCCTCTACTCTTCTGATTCATGCTAATGAGGCAAGCAAGCTTTGGCATGAAATATTTTGCCACCTAAATTACAAGTATATTTCTGATCTTAGTGAAAAAGAGATGGTCATAGGGTTACCCAAGATAAAATTTTCCAAAGGTGTCTGTCAAGGTTGCATCCTAGGAAAACACCCAGAGCATAAATTTGAGAGAGATAGTCATGAGAGAACCTCTGCACCCCTCGAGTTGATCCACAGTGATGTTGCTGGTCCATTCCCTCATATGTCCATGATTCAGGCCAAATATGCATTGACTTTCATAGATGACTTTTCCAAGTATTGTTGGGTTCACTTCTTGAAACACAAGTCTGAAGTTTTTGGCCTCTTCAAAGTCTTTAAGGCTTTGGTTGAAAACCAATCTGGGAGGAAACTCAAGGTCCTCAGATATGAAAATGGTGGTGAGTATTTCAAATATGATTTTATTAAATATTTTGAAGATTCAGCATTCTATCCCTTACACACCATAGCATAATGGTGTTGCTGAGAGGAAGAACAGATCACTGAAGGAGATAGCAACATGCATGATGGAGGCCAAATCTTTGCCACCAAAGTACTAGGCTGAAGCTATAAACTGTGTAGCCTATATCTAGAATAGGGTGCCTCATAAATAGCTTTAATGTATGACTCCTTTCGAAGCATGGAGTGGGCACAAGCCAGATGTGACCCATTTCAGGATTTTTGGCTCAAAGGCTTGGGCTAAAATTCCAACAGAAAAGAGGAAGGCTTTGCAGCCCCAAAGCCAAGAGTGTCTATTTGTTGGGTACTCTGAATATTCAAAAGGGTACAAGTTGATAAATTTGATCACAAACAAATCCTTCATTGAAAGGTGTGTTCAGTTTCAAGAAGAACCCCTAGCAGCAGTGGAAGTTGGAGAAGCCTCTTCACCACCAAATCCTCTGAAAGTAAGTGAAGAGATTGTTGAACATGATGATTCTGATATGTATGATAGTGATGAGTTTATTGTAGATCCTAACATCCCTACAAGGCCAAAATGGGCATCCAAGACCATTCATGCAGCAGGAGAGCTAGCTGGGAATCCTAACGACCCTAGGAGGACTAGATCTCAATTTGAGAGTGCTCTGTGCATGAAGGATGCTATGTTTGCTGAGAAATTATATCTGATGGTGGAATCAGATCCTCAAACATATGAAGATGCAGTAGGAGATCCAATATGGCAAGAAGCCATGAAGGAAGAGTTCATCTCACTCCAGAAGAGCAACACTTGGGAGCAGGTAGATCTTCCCCCAGGGAGGAAGCTAGTTCAGTGTAAGTGGGTTTACAAGACCAAATTTGATGCTGATGGTTCACCTCTGAAGTACAAGGCCAGATTGGTAGCCAAGGGCTACTCACAACTTCATGGCATAGATTACAATGAGACCTTTGCACCAGTGGCAAAGATGGACTCCATCAGGCTAGCCTTAGCCATTGCAGCTGCAAAGCAATGGGAGGTACATCACATGGATGTAAAGTGTTCCTTCCTGAATGGAGATCTCACTGAAGAGATATACATGCAGCAGCCTCAAGGATTTGCTACTAACCCATCTCTTGTGTGCAGGTTGAGGAAGTCATTGTATGGGCTAAAGCAAGCCCCCAGGGCTTGGTATGCCAAGATTGATAGCTTCTTGCTATCACTGAATTTTGTTCGATGCAAATCAGATCCGAATGTCTATTTGAAGTTAATTAATGGTTCATTAATGATCATTTTGTTATATTTTGATGACCTTCTCATTACAGGAAGCTCAAAGGATGAGATTGCTTCCTTGAAGGGTGCAATGAACCAAGCCTTCTCCATGATAGATTTGGGGCTCTTAATCCAATTCTTGGGGCTTGAGATTGCTCAAACCAAAGCTGCAATAAAGGTGCACCAGTCCAAGTATGCCTTGGATTTGCTGAACAAATTCAAAATGAAGGATTGCAAGCCAAGCAAGACTCCTTTCCTTTCAGGAGTGAAGCTAGAAGAAGATGATTCTTCAGCTATGGTAAACAATACACTGTATAGGCAATTGATTGGATGTTTGTTGTATCTTACACATACTAGACCTGATATTTCTTATGCAGTAAGTGTGTCTTCTAGATACATGGATCATCCTCATGAGATCCATTGGAAAGCAGCCAAAAGGATCCTTAACTTTGTTCAGGGAACAAGGACACATGGGATCTTCTATAAAGCAAAATCTGATCTAAATTTGATTGGGTTTACTGATAGTGATTGGGAAGGTGATAGCATAGACAGAAAGTCCACATCAGGATATGTGTTCATGCTTGCAAAAGGGCCAATCAGCTGGTCAAGCAATAAATAGAGTGCCATTGCACTCTCATCTACAGAAGCAGAGTACAGAGGAGTTGTAAATGCAGCAACTCAATGTTTATGGTTGCAGGGGTTACTTGGAGAATGTGGCTTCGAATCAGAATACTCAACTACTATCTATTGTGATAATTAGAGTACCATTCAAATCTGCAATGATCCAGTTCAGAAGCAGAGAACCAAACACATTGAGATCCATATGCACTACATCAGAGAGCTTGTGCATGATGGCACCATTCACCTACTCTTCTGTTCATCTTCAGAACAAGTAGCTGATATCTTCACCAAAGAATTTTGTGAGAAGGCCTTCAGCAATATCAAATCATTGCTGGGGATTGCTGATCATGCTGTGAAGCATGAGTGGAGACAATATTTCCAAATTTTGTTTTACAATCCATGTTTAAGGGAGGATTTTCCCACTGGGTTTTTGCCTCTTTCCTTGGTTAAATGGGCATGCAGTATGTAAAGGGTGACTAAGCCTTGTTTCTAGGCCCTATAATTTTCTGATATATTACTAATAATTTTGGCTTAAGGGGGGGTGTTAGAATAATCAACCCATAGTTAGCTACCTTAGACATTAAATTAATCATTTTTGTCTTATTTGCCTAGTTTCATGATTCCACCT
>LPNX010083967.1:309095-330040 GCA_001517045.1 Pseudotsuga menziesii
GCAAAAGGATCCTCTCACAATTCATGTTATAGGATAGATGTCTGAATGCATGATAGATCAGTCCTGGATTGCAAAATATACAAATCCAGGAGGCCCAATAGTGACTGTAATTATAAACAACACTGCCATAGAAAATACATTAATAGATTTAGGATCCGCTATCAATATGATGACCACTACAGTATTAGGATTTTTACAGTTAGAAAAATTTCTTTGACCTACCCCTTCCATCCTAGAACTAGCAGACCGTACTACGATAAAACCTGTTGGAATCCTGGATGATATTATCCTATCAAAAGCCTCATGGGAATACCCTATCGTCTTTATGGTCGTAGAATCAAAGGATCCTTCTAAAGAGAATCCTATTATCTTGGGAATACCATGGTTAGCTACTACCAATGCTTTTATAGGATGTAGGGTTGGAGAGATGACTATTTCCCATGGGTTGTCTACACATAGACTTATTTTATACCCCCAGCACAACCAATAACTGAAAAATCATGGTGGTTAAATTGCTCTTTCGGGGATGAAGACTTTGATTATCTCTCCCTCCCTAGTGATTTCTCCTGGGCACTTCAGGAGTAAACCACTGAGAATGTATTAAACCAGTTTGTTTCTTTGACAACTTGTATAGATCTTCCTCGGTCTTTTGCTCAATTTGACAAGATTTTCAGAGACGAGTTTCAAGAGAATATGGCTCTCTCAATGTTTACAGAAACACCTTGTGTATTTACGATTGAATAGCATATAGGACCCTATACCATACCTTGTGAGGTTGTCCATGAGAATTTTTTACATATAAATGCAGGGTTAAGTGAAAACCAACAAGCACAGTTGCTAAAGTTCTTAAAAAACAAGTTGGAGCATTCGCATGGGAATACACTGATATGAAGCATATACACCCTGACACTTGTATTCACCATATTTACATAGATCCAAATATGTCACCTGTAAGGTAGTCACAGAGGAGGATGAATCCTACTCTAAAGGATATAGTGAAACAAGAATTACAAAAAATCCTCATTGTCGGTTTCATCTATCTTATATTTGATAGTAAATGGGTGTCTCCCTTAGTGGTAGTCCCGAAGAAATTCACAAGGAAATGGTGCATTTGTGTTTATTTTAGAGAACTAAAGAAAGCTACACTTAAAGACTACTTTCCTTTACGCTTTATTGATCAAGTGTTAGATACCCTATTAGGCAAACAGTATTTTTCCTCTCTTGACGGATATAGTGGCTACAACCAGATTTTAATAGCACTTGAAGATCAAGACAAGACCACTTTTACATGACCTTGGGGAACATACACTTATAGAGTTTTTACCATTTGGCCTATGTAATGCACCTGCCACTTTTCAATGAGCAATATTAGGAATCGTTTTCGATCTTATACATGACTGTGTAGAGGTATACATGGATGATTTTACAGCCTATGGTAATACTTTTCAAGCATCCCTTGACAACCTCGAGAAGGTCTTGATCTGATGTCAAAAAATGAATTTATCCCTTAGTCATGAAAAATGTAAAATGTTACTAACAGAAGTTATAGTTTTGGTACATCATGTTTCCTCCCAAGGAATTAAGGTAGATCCTGCAAAGATCGAAGTAATTGTTGGCCTTCCCTCTCCCAACACTCAGAAAGAGGTAAGAAGATTTCTTGGTCATGTAGGCTATTACCGCCACTTTATTGAAAATTTCACTAAAATAGCTGCACCAATGTTTAAATTTCTTACAAAGGATGTAGAATTCCAGTGGACAGAATCTTGTCAAAATGCTTTTGAAATTCTAAATGCTAAACTATCGGTAGCACCAATACTTAGGGGTCCTGATTGGTCCCTTCCTTTTCATATATCCATCGATGCCTCTGATACGGAAATAGGAGGAGTCCTGGGCCAAAAAGAGGGACAAGCACCTTATGCCATTTATTTTATTAGTAAGAATTTGACTCCTGTCGAATTAAATTACACTGTTACTGAAAAAGAATTTATGGCAGTTGTTTATTCTATTAATAAATTTCGCCATTACATTATAGGTTACGAATTTTTTGTGCATACTAATCACTCCGCCATTATATTTCTAATGAATAAACCAATCACCAATGGTAGAGTAACCCGGTGGCTCCTCCTATTGCAAGAATTTAATATCACCGTTATTGACCGACCTGGTAAAGAAAATCTAGTAGCAGATTTCAACGTGAAGACAGTACTAAACCTATTGATGACACTTTTCCTGATGAACGTCTATTTGTTGTATCTGATCAAACCCCTTGGTTTGAAAATATTTCCAATTATTTAGAAACTGGGAAAATGGAAAACCAGTTGTCCCCACATGAGAAGCAACGTATTCTAGTTCAGAGTTCCAATTATTCTTGGGTTGATAATGATCTCTTACGCACTAGTCCAGATCTTATTATTCGATGATACGTGTGAGAGGATGAAATGTCAGACATCCTCCATGCATGCCATGATGGACCATGTGGAGGACATTTTTCTGATAAGAGGATGGCTTACTAAGTATTACATTCTGGTTATTATTGACCAAGAAGTTTTAAGGATGCTGCCAAATATGTCAAAGGATGCGATAGTTGCCTAAGAATGGGTAGACCTACGTCATCTGATCAGATGCCCCTATAACCCCAAGTCATGATTGAACCCTTTGAGAAATGGGATCTTGATTTTGTAGGACCAATTTCTCTGATGTCTTGTAAAAAGAAATATATCCTGGTTTGTACGGACTATGTCACCAAATGGGTAGAAGCTAAAGCTTTGTTTAGGGCCATAGCGAAATCAATGGTAGAATTCAATATGAAGAAATATTTACCCAGTTTGGTGTACCTAGAGAAATTGTTACAGACCAAGGTACTCAATTTACTTCCAAATTAATGAAAGAACTCATTACGAAATATGGCATCCGACACTGCAAGTCTTCACCTTATCACCCTTGGGCTAATGATCAGGTAGAATCAACCAATAAAGTATTAGAAGCCATTTTAACCAAAACCATTCACTTCCATCATAAGGATTGGGCAGATAGACTTTCGGAAGCTTTATGGGCCTATAGGATAACATGGAGAAAAACTACCGGAAATACCCCCTATGAGTTAGTGTATGGAAAACAAGTCCTTTTACCTATTGAATTTCAAGTCAAAACCTTTTGTATGACAGCACAATTAGGCATGGATTTTGATGAGGCACAGAAACAACAAATATTACAGATTAATGAGTTAGATGAGATTAGACAAGATGCACTCTAAAGAACAATTCTAATACAAAATCAACAAAAGAAATGGCATGATAAATTTATTAAGAAAAAGCAGTTTAATACTGGAGATTGGGAACTACTGTTCGACTCACGGTTTAAAAATTTTAAAGGAAAATTAACTACCATTGAATGGGCCCATATGAAGTAGTTATAGCCTTTGACAATGGATCAGTAGAAATTAAAACAGTTGATGGCTCACAAGTTGCCTTTGTAGTAAATGGACATAGACTCGGACTTAATCACCAACCAACCTTGAAACCCTTTCATGCGATGCCTTGGGTCTTGAACCCATACAATTGGTAGTTTGTTGATGGTGATGTATGGTCCTTCTTGTGGTTAGATGGCTATTAGGATGTTGATGGAGGTGGAGCCCATGGACATGTCTTGATATGTTCTTGAAACTCTTGTAGTCATTAGAAGAAATTTCAACTCAAAATGGACCTCCTAAAAAAATTCATAAAATAACAGTTAAAATAATAAAATAATATTTATTAATTTTGGAGGAAGAAAAGAAAAAAACTACTTTTTTGTTTGTATTTTCGACATATCTATCGGTGTTTTTACTCAAATTTCGATTGGGAGAGCTCGTTGGATGCGGAATTAAAAATTCCACATCCAACGATCTCTCCCGATCGAAATTTGAGTAAAAACACGGAGAGATATGTCAAAAATACAAACAAAAAAATAGTTTTTTTTATGATACCTATCCCCACATTTATATTAAAAAGGTGTTTTACGACCTATACGGTATTTCAAATTTAAAGCAATTTCATTGGATAACACATGATGACTTGGAAATTGAATTAAAGTTAAAATGCCCATTTTGAGTTGAAATTTCCTCGTGGTGTGGTTTTTGACACCTTTAAATGTGGGGTCTTTGGCATCCTGAACAAATTGAAGAATTTAAGGGTATTGAAGCATGTATCCATAATATGATGGTCCTCATCAAGCCCCTCCCATTGATATGTGTAGCGTCCACTAACTCCTCATGATTAAAGAGATATGAATTTTTGAAGTTAGTGTGCCAAAATTACCCCAACATATGAGGTCAGTCTGATAATAAAAAGGGGGTTATTTTATCATCTTAAATATGATTTTCAAGCTCGACCAGTTAATGATTTAACCCTCAACGACTCGATAAGCAATATAAATATGAGCCTTCTCAATCTCCAATTAAAGGGTGTGATGGTGAAGCTCTGAAATTCGAGTATACAAGAGACTGAGGTAGAATTCGTTGGTAGTAGCAGTTGAAGGTGAGGTGTTTGAAGGATTTTTTGGAGGTCACGGTTCCAAGTCTACTGGAGATCATCACAAAAACAATATTATTTTTAAGCATTGTTATCTCTAATAGTAAATTCGTGGGAGAGATAGAAACTACTGATTGTTTACATTAATTTATCTCCACTCTTGCACAATCACGAGTTCTTGAGGAGACTATTGTTGCGTCAATACCCAAGTTTTAAACAGAAAATTCATGGGGTTGTCACAGTCACATTTTTGGAGAGGAGACTATTGTTATCTTAATCCCAAGTTTTGAAGGATTCTCAACCTATCTCAGTCCCGAGTTTATGAAAGAGTTTCCAGTCATGATCCAAGGTTACCACATCACAGTTTTGAAGTCACAGTTCCAAGCATGCAGTCATGTTTTGACATATGTTGATTGAACAATGAAAGGTTTGATGTATGGTGATGATGTTGAGGATTAGAAGCATAAGGATGATCTAGCGAATGTACTATAAGCAGGAGAAGAACCCAGTGAAAGTAGAAGATAGAGAAGGAAATAGATGATGACCGGTTATCAAGGGTAATGTTAGTGCTAAAGTTAACTCTCGAGTGCAAGAGATACAAGATTAACACATCTTCAGCTCTAAGGCTTGGATAAAATCTGAATGGGTTTGGTTTTTAATAATAGAAGAGGAAATGGAAAGGGTGGATGGATGACTAATACCCAGGAATAAAATAGGTACTGATAAGTATATAGAATGGATGGTAAACAAGGATGATGTAGAAGTATATGACTACAAATAGTAGATATGTAAAAACCAGCTTGGGAATCAAATATATAACCACGAACAATTGATTAAATATCCAATAAATAAATACCCTAAAAACAGAAAAACATTATGTGTAAAAGGAGAATACAAACACATATATCTGCAATGAGAAACTAGATAAAAACACTATCAATCGTAAAAATCATCACAAAAATATAAAAAAAATTGAATAGTGTTTGTATTTATTAAAACTAAGGGTGGCTCATAAAATATTTCTCATCCTTGATACAGTCCCCCAAAATACACTTGCAAGGCTATAAAAGAAACATCAAACTGATAACTCAACCTTTTACAATCCTCTCACAACCTCTCTCGGCTGGAATCTCCTTGCCTCATTCAAAATCCTTGGATTTAAAGCCATTACAATCTTCCATCTATCACTAATTTTTTGGATGTAAATCCTATCAATAAACTAAAAATAACAAAATATCCTTCAATTCAGTTACGAAAGATTTAGAGCTGGTAGAGCTATTTGCTTTAAACTTTGCCAATAAACTAAAAATAACAAAATATCCTTCAATTCAGTTACAAAAGATTTAGAACTGCTAGAGCTATTTGCTTTAAACTTTTCCATTTGGTAGATGACTGCTTTAACTGATGCCTTGAAATACTCTTCCACCTACATTTAATCAAGAATGAGCAGCACAACTCGTACCCTGAAATCTGGGATTGATCATTTTCTTCTTCTAATATGGAACCCATTAAACCCTTCCCTTCATGTCTTCTGCCTTTCGAAATATTTTGATTTCCTTTTAATTTTGGAGCTATTCAATCTTATTCTTGAAGATAAGTCTACTGGAAAGAGGATATGTGCACTTATCTTTTTTCCTTCAAATCCGGGATCTAAAATTGGCTGAGAATCATATGGTAGAATAAATCAACGCTTGTGACTAATACTCCATCTTATAAGGGATTTGTTTTTACTCTCAATTTCCAGATGAAGGATCTTTTTTTTATAAACCTCAATCAATAAACAATTCTTGACCCAGGAATAGAAGCAAAACATGATTGACATGTCCTAGAAGATCCGTGCTTCCCCATCGTGCCTTTCCATTTGAAACTGGAGGTGCTTCCCCATCGTGCCTTTCCATTTGAAACTGGAGATACTCAGTTGCAGATGTATATAGACCACTTTAAATTGTATAAGCAGAAAATGAGTTTTACTTAGCAGTCAACGCAAAATGTAATGGTTTGTCAAGATCTTCTTGGACATTTCTGAGTCTTAAGGCTACTAGATGATGACTTTGTTGATACGTTGGTTTATTCATGTCTATAGACCCGTTAGATCCTTTGCTTCCTTAACACCTGGCTTCTTGTTAACATTGGAGCCAAACTTAACTTTTATCAACAGCCGACGTTGAGCTCTGGAATTTTGACATTTGGATATAATATGTTTATTAACTGGATGCATTCTCCTTTGGCCAGCAAAAGCAAAACACTGGTGTACACTGGTCGCATTCTCCTCTTGCTTCAAATATTCTTGACAACTGGGTGTTTGTCTTGATCATATACCTGGTTGTATTCATAGTGTATTGCAGCGTTATTCAAATATTTGGGCTCCTTGTGGACTCTGCCTCAACCTAAATTCTCCATGCCGACTCCTCCTCATGGAACTCGGTATGGTATCGATCAGCGTAGGTGTTGTTAAAGAAGTCGTTCCTTGAAAATTTTGAATGACAGAGCACTCTGAATAACTCTACATGTGCTAAGAAAACATGAACACGATAGTATTCTAATTTCAATGCAGATTCCAGCGCTAATGGTCATTTAAAGAATGCTTCAATAAACGCCATAAATACTGAAATTTATTGTCAACTCATGCAATCGGGACAATTACATCTGGATCATTGCATGCCTTTCTTGGGTTTTCTTCAAACCTCAATCTTCCCTTCTACACCTACAATGTTTTCTTCTTGGCACCTGGCTACCACATCCCATAAACATATTAATATTTATATATGCCAATAGTTCCATTATGTTTCGACGCGTAGAGCAAGAGGGTGCCCCCTCGTGGCCTTCTCCATGTGGCTTGGTTTGGCGCTTTTGTTTTAAGGCTTGTGATGTATTGCGTGACTTGTAATTGCTAACCCATGTTGAATGTTGGTGCAGTTGATTGCCTCACTCGATAACTGGTGCTGATGAGTTTAATTGAAGATTTGCCCTTAAGCCCATATTTTGCTAAAATAAACATTAAACCTATAAAGGAAACTCAAGACCTGTAAAAACTGTCCACAGAAGTCAAAATTGGCTTATAAAGATTTTTTATTTGCCCAAAAGAACACCAATCCAAGACCATCATACATTTGCATGTAAACCGGGACTAGTCTCACAAGATTTTTGGTAAAAAAATGACAGTAAAAGCTCATTGAAACTAGATGAGAAATTTATAGGTTATGACGATTTGCAAAAGAACTGAACGTTTTGGCAAATCTAACTATAATTTGATAAAGGCGCTTTAAGATTTTGATGGTACATTTTGAGCGCTAACAGGTAACATAATCTAATTCTTCATGTTATCAAGAAGTATTGAGCATCAGTTGATTGAACACAGAAGTCTTTCTTGACTGGCAAGATGAGTCTTGCAACCTTGGGGATTGGATTCCTCAACCCTTTCTTAGTTGGAGCTAAGAAAGCCAGGATGAGCCTTGGAATAGGAGTTGGTGCTCTTCAGTCAGTTGGTGCTGATGTAATCAGAAGATTGAAGTCTTCATTGTAATTCATATCCAATTATAAATAGAGTTTACTATACTTGTCTTGTGATGTGTCTCTATGATCTATGATTGATGCCATGCTAAATTGATGTACTTAGTAGCTTAATATGCAATTGATGAACTATGTCTAAGCTTTTAAGTGAAAATTGTTAAGAGTGCTAACACACCGATTCACCCAACGCCCCGCTCCCCCCCTTAGTGTGTCACTATGTCCAACATATGGTATATTTAATCACAAACATAAAATTATACTTGACATGGAAATAAACAATGATCCAATGAGCTAATACATTTGACCACCAACATTAGAGTGCAAATAAACGCTTTCTATTAAATGCAAGTATAAAACGCAATACTTATCTTTCACACTTTATCCTTATGATACTCAACCTTGACACTTCCTTGGAATCACAACCTAATATCGTGTACATGTTTGAAACAAGAAGCTTGCCTTGTGAATTCCACAAAAAAACTTATCTTATTGCACCTGCAACTTCTACAATTCATAACCTATATTGTAGAGTACCTTTTAACTTGCAACATTGAAATTTGTCCCTTGAATGGTTGAATGGAGAAGATGGTATCCTCTCTACCCAAGTTCAAATCCCACATGTGACATGTTTGGTCTTCATGAGATAATTGTTTCTTGGGGTTATTAAGGTACCAAAAATCTCATTCTCACCCTCATGTTGGAGGGTGGGACAAATGGTTATATGTATAAAAAAAATCCCCTAATCAACAAAATGGATGTAGTCAAGGAAAGATGGATAATTGCATGGTATGGTTATCCATTGAAATGGAGGTATTACAATAAACATATAAAATATATTAGTTCAATAGAGGAGTGGTAAAGGATGGTTGTTTATTTGTGAAAGTGAAAAAAAAAACAAAATTGTTTAGATTAGGATGCTTCGACTCAACACTATCTACTTGTAGTGTTGGATATCCTACTCATGATTAGTCATGAAAATTCAATAACATTATTACCCATTTGAACCCATGCAAATTCATTGACAATATTGCCCATTTGAACTCATCATATCCACACGAGAATAAAAAAGAATTGAAAACCATATTTATCTGCAAAAGATTATACCCATGGAGCAAAGATAAATCTCAACATTTAATTAGCAAGCTTGTGATTGTGGTCCTAATGCACAAAGTACAAAAACATATTTAGAGTAAGGTTGTGACTACTCTAATGAAGGTTAATAGAAGAGAGGCAAAGAACTCCATTTTGCAACTAATAATAGTTTTAAATGATGAAGTTGATCTATTTGTTTCTCGTGTTGTCTTTCCTATATGAACTTTAATGAAAATGATTGTGTAAGAGATTTTTAAGCTTTGTATTATATGCAAACTTAGAGCTCAACAAAATGTCAACTTCTCACTAATATTTGAATTCTCGATTACCAACCAAAGATCGCTTCTTCTTCATGTATATAGTATATTTCAATGAAAATTTATCTCTAAACTTTATGTTAGATTTAATATATTCAGATTTGAAAAATCCCTACTAATCCTTAACATTTTGACTAAACGATTCATAACACTTCTTTTTGTATTTTAGAAAACCTAATACTTTCTTAATTATTAAAGGTGTGTTATCGATATCCCTTTAAAGAGTACATGTGATACACTATTATATCCAAAGAGAATGAGCCAAACAAAAGTTCGCTCACATGCATACTACCAAAATATTTGGAATAATATATAAAAATCAATTTGTATAAAAGAATATATGTATAAAAGTATAAGATAAGATATATGATTTACATTTACATTAGTAGGACTTTATATAAGCCTTATCGTGCATTTTCAAATGAAAGGGTACATCTCTTACTTTTTCTAATTAACTAATTAATCATTAATTATTATTAATATATATTAATATGAATAATTAATATTTATATATTTATATATTATGTTATATTTTTTATATAACACTACATCTCTCTTAGAAAGGCTTTGTCCTCAAACCCTTATAATGTTGTCGCATCGTTCCTTGTTACATAATAGCTAACAAAACATGTCGATACGAACTTCTAAGTGTAGAGCATAACATTTGATATGTTGACAGATCAATCCATCTCAAATTGATTTGTTGTTGACTATTGGGATTCCCTAATGATCTGACGTCAGGAGCTTTGATCACACTAGTACCATTCTCTTTCAACATTTCCCCATTTTTAGGATATCGGCTTTTATGACTAGGGTGTCAATAACGAATTTTCACAATGTCATTTTCTTTTACAAGCATCGTCTTTTGAGCATTGATATGCGCTGGAAGTTGTATTTTCATCCCTCGAGGTTTTAATGTTTCATTTTGTATCTTTTCCAACTTGTTTTCTAATTGCATGTTGTCACTTTGAAACTTCTTAATCAATTCTACTTGCGACTTTCTGTCATCTTCGGACTTCTTAAGTTGTTCCTAAATATCTTTGTTATGATTTTTTATGCAAGTATTTTTTTCCTGCTTGTCTAGAAGTTTTCCTTCAATGTCTTCTGTAGAATGTTTTGCCTTTCGACTATTTTTCAACTTCTTAATTTTCATGACTAACGTCTTATTATGATTCTTTAATATGGAAATTTTTTTGGATATATTGGATAATGTTTTATTATTTTTTGTGATCTCCAACTTGTGTGCATTTTTAGAGTATTCATTTTGTTGTTGAAGAACTTTCATCTGTTGTCGACACTAGCCAACTTCTAATTCTTGATCTTTTAATTTCTATTGTACCTGTGTTAGTTCTTCATCCTTGTCATTAATGATTTTGTCCAAGAGTATTATTTCTTCTTTATACTTGTTTAATTGTTTTTTTATATCCGGATTTTTTAATCTCTGATTGAAATCATTTTCATCTTTTAACTCCTCAATTTTCACAAACATTTTTTCTATATCATCGTTTTGGATGGAAATTTGCCGTTCTTTGAACTCCTTTTGAATCTCATGTATTTTAATCCTTATTTCCATTTTTGTATTCATGTCTCGCAATTCATCATTGTCTCTTTGATAACGCCTTAATTTGACCTCCATGGTCTTCGACTTCTTTAATGATAGATAGTCGTTCTTTTGATATTGAATTCTTTGAAGATCCTTCAATTGACTTTGACATCTTCGAAGATTCTTCCTTTGATTTTGACTTTTTCGGTGATAAATTGTCTTCCTTTGACTACTTCGTGTCTTCTTCTTATTAGGTTAAATAACATTTTTTCATTTTCCAAAAATAAGTATTATTTCAATAATTATTATTATTATTATTATTATTATTATATATTTTTTCTTTTATGTTTCCCAATAGTTATTATTAAAAATAATAACTATATCTATAATAAAAATTATATTTTAAAATTTCTATATTAATAATATGAATATTATTATATAATATTGAATTTATTAAATTGCATGTTGTTTGTTGTTGGAAAAGAAACTATGTATAGCTCTTTTAAGAAACCATATGCGGTTTCTATATTTTATTTTTTATTTACTTCTTTTAGCTCTTTGTTTTTACTTTTTTCCCTTTTTTTTACTTTCTTTTAACTCTCTTTCTTTTGAGTAAGGTCAAAGACCTAATTCAATGAAGCTTTGACAATTTTGGCCACAAGCCAAAATTAGATTGGTTTTGATACCAAATGAGCAAAGCAAAAGTTCACTCATACACATACTACCAAAATATTTGAAATAGTATATAAAAATCCATTTGGATAAAAGAATATATGTATAAAAGTATGAGATAAGATATATGATTTACATTTACATTGGTAGGGCTTTATATAAGCCTTATCGTACATTTTCAAATGAAAGGGTGCATTTCTTTATTTTTTCTAATTAACTAATTAATCACTATTAATCATTAATATATATTAATATTAATAATTAATATTGATATAATTATATATGCATATATTATGTTAGATTTTTTATATAACAGAGACTCTAGTGCAAGTGCATGCAATCTCATCCTATGTCTAGCTTTCTAATGATCTTTTGGCATGGCAACTATTCTTGCTAAACAATGATTAATTGTTGCGTTCAAAATAAAAATTGTTAATTACGTTATCGTGTTTTAAGAAAAACTCCAAACATTCTAGCACCTCTTTAGCCACAAAAAGTGGAGTGTGACCATCTTAATCATCTATTAGACAATCTAAATATATTTGTGACATCAATACAGAACCCCAAGAATGGCAACGTGGTAGTGAGTTGTGGCATAACCATACTTGTAAAAAGGCCTTGCATACAAGTCAAACTTCTTAGCAAATGCTCATTTCCAAAAAAATGTGGCCAACATCTCTTAGGTTCCCAATCCCACAATTATTGCTCTTTTTCCATATGTTAATCTTGTTTTATTTAACTTTCCTTTAGTTGGGTACACCATGCATAAAATCAAGTAGAAAATAACCCTCAATTTAATAGAAATCCTTACATCCCAAATAACTTGACTCGTTTGTGTAATTTAGGCTCCTCGTCATTGAGATTCTACCTATTAGGTTTAGCTTCAATATAAGGTTTAGGGATCACCTTCTCATACAATTATTGTCTGATATATTGAGTTAAGGACATGAAAATTCGATTGTTGAGACAAAGTTCAAATCTGAAATAAGTCATTATAGATACACTATAGATCCAAAGGCTTAATCGTTATTTGATTTTATTATGTTTGACCGAGGAGGTAAGTTAAGACCTTAGAACCCTAACCTAAGTGAGAGATATCGATCTTGGAACAACTAAGCGTAAGGTCCGGTCCTAGCTTTGTGAACCTTTGTTTTGGTAAACACCTTACTTGAGTGATCCCTCTCCCTCTTCTTATTTTGAGAGAGCAACCACGTTTCTGTTATCACATATATAGTAGCAAGGCTACCATATTCTATTTTTCAGACACAGTACATTTTTTAGCCAGATCTCTTACATATGAGACACTGAGATGAGCAGTTTTGACGAATCATTATTGTATTAGTGGACTATTGTACTCTCCCTTGTCAAAACTGAGTCTCAAGACACTCAGATTTGAGGGCCGATGTAGCCATTTAGTCATTACAGAGCAGTTATTGATGCCCAGTTTTATATCAGTGCTTTCTCATTGGACAGATGATGTTTCAGATGGATTATATTGCATGATTATGACTCAGCTTTTTATATTGTGTTATGGTTATCATTGCTCTTATACTGATTTTTGTAACATGTATTAACTTGTGGTATCATGATTTGGCAGTCATAATTATATGGACTTGGATGTATTTTGTACTATGTATTGATGTCCCTACTTAGACTTGGAAGTTCTTGATCTATACTCATTGGTTTTACCCTCCTTGGGGAGAATAGAGATAGTCATTCCCGCCATTGTTTTAGCTTGCTAGCGTTGGCTCCATCATTCATTGTCTTCACCCATCCATTACCTTCCAATTTAGTTTTCAACCCGACTGACTTTTTGACTTATGACATGGAGGACCTTTTTCCCCGCTAGAACTTTTGTTGGACAAGCCTCCCTATTTATATTGTGTCTCGGCTCCGAGTAGGTGACAAAACTTGCCTTTGGTAAGTTGGATTGTATGCCTAAATCATTCTAGTCGGTTGTCCCGATGTTTGGCACTGTGCAGAACTCCCCCTCATCACTTGAGATGTTGTTGGCTAAAACTGAAAGCTCATGTACAACCTGTATTGAAAATATTGAATATGCGCCCATGGAAAATAAAAATTATAAAACTATGTTTCTTAACATATGTAAAGAGGGCAAGAGCAATGAAATGTTAAAATACTCCTTGAAGAGTATAAGAAAAAGTCCAAAAAAGCAATGGCTAAAAAACATGCTATATCCAAATATTGCTAAGCTTATAAAAATAAATATGTCCCGGATGAAAGCTCCGATTAGTTGTGCTTTTAAGCACTGGTGAAGTCCCAAAGGGTCATATAGGCCAAAAAGGCCATGGAATAAAATGATGATCCTAATGAACTTGGATCAAGCTTGATGTAGTCATGATGCCTAAGTTGAATAAACAGTCTCTAAACAACTCACCCATTTGTGAGGCACTGTCATTCCTTGTGTTGTTGTTTGTCTGACATTGGTTATAGTGAGTATTCCCTTTCCATTATCCAAAGTGTTATGATGTTGAGCAGGAAGTCATCCTTTGCTTTAGCCTTGTAAATTTGATCCTTCACCCTTCACTAGCAAATTGACTACAGCAATGAAGTGAATATAGTCTTGAAAGTCTAAGCTTGAGTAATAATAAATAAAGCCCTATATATGTAATGGTTGATGTACCGCCAGTGAAATGAATGCTACTTGTTGTGATTGTTGCTTGAATGATTTGTCGAGCATGTCTTAGCCTTTTAACACTTGCAGTATATGGATGATAGTCTGAGTCATTATTGGTGTCTGATCATTTACAGATGGTTATATTGTTTATTGGATATGATTGATAATCAGATAGAGACCTGTGAGGGGTATGAGTATACACCTTAGATAGATTTGGACTCTCTAAGTCTAATGAGACAGTTTATTTCTAGTTCCGAGCACTTGCAGATAGGATCAGGCTCATTCTGTCTTTTTTATAGCAGTTTTTCTTCACGGGTTGATATGTCTGAGCAGGGAGATGTTTTAGTTGGATCTCCTAAGGTGTTGTATGGGCATAGGGGGTGCAGCCACTTGTTTGTACCATAATACCCCCATCCCAAAGAGCCTGGTGGGCTCGGTTTGACAACGCGGGCATCCTAGGAGGCTGTTTTGGCATAATCACGTTTCCCGAGGCAGATTAAAAAATGATTAAATGGCTATTGAAGAAATTGATTTGGGCTACTAAGGCAAAGAAATGACATGGGATGAGTCACAATGATGAGAGTGATGTCCTCCACACCTTCTCCAGCAGTTGCAGCACCTGATTGGGCCCACACTTATTTTTGGGCACTTTTATATTATTTTCTGCAGCTTTTGGGAGGCTCACGATTTCCTCAAGGAGGCACAAAATCAAAGAATTATATTATTATATTATTTTATTGTGCCATGGGGACACCAAGATGGAGTTAGTCAAACACTCATTGGACCCACCATGTGCTTCATTTATTTCTTGTTGAGTGGGTTACCCTCTTTATGGGTGATTTAGTCCACTTTGGTACTTTATGGTTATATTGATCCATGTATTGTATGTTGAGTTCATCTCAACCATTGATTAGAACATTTTATCTTTTAATCTTAGCCACTCATTTTGAAAGTGGTTAGGATTCGGTTATGATTGTGGTTCTTTCATTTCTATTTTAAATGAGAGAGTTCATTTGTAAGGGGTCTTTGGCTCTTGGATCTGAATAAGAGCAAAGCTTTTTTGTGGATATTTTTGAGATCTGCTTTGCATCTGATGTTCTCAAATGGTGATTGGATAGTCTTCTGTTTCCTAGCATTGTGGAAATTCTTGTGAGAACTATATTTTTCTGATGTTATTGTTTTTCCTACATGAGGGCGTTTTGGTTGGAGCATTTTTGCAGGGGGGCCTCAACTCGCTCAATTTTCTTCGTCTTCGATCAGGGGGTTTTCATTAGTTTCATTATGATCTATGATTACTTCATTTTACTTTCTTGTAGCATTTGGTTTCTTTATCTTGTATTGACAAATCGTATATTGTTGACGTTTGCTCATGCAAGATAAGGGGCGCATTGGTGGCTTGTGGCTTACATCCTTCATAGAAATCATTTGGATCTTCCAGAATTGATCGAGATAGCAAGGATCATCATTGCTAAAGACTTCTAAAAGCGTTTCAAGGTAAGATCTAACAGGTAAGTCTCTTCTCTTCAGATCTTAATCCATTGTACCTTGCTTTACTTCAATTTTTCTGAAAACTCCTAAAATACTAAAAACCCTAAAAAACACTAAATCTAGGAACCGTCAGATCTTTGGCCAAACCACTTCTGGGTTTCATAGATCATGCCTCCCCTTCACTGAATCTACTGAAACGCTGGTCAAATTCCTGCTGGTTTGACCTAGATCTGATTTTTAGCCAGAAAACTGTATAACACCCCACTAAAAATTGGACCTGCTAGGGTTTTGAGTTTTTCTGATTTCCAACTTCATAGACGGATAGATCGGGTCCCACACAGTCCAAATCACCCTCAACGCTGTCCAAATTCTTGGCAGTTTGACCTAGATCTGAGTTTTTGACTAAAACAACCCTAGCACCCTCACTGAAAACTGGACTTTTCCGGAATTGACTTTTTATGAAATCTGGCAGGCTAGGCTGATAGATCAGGGCCTGAGCACTCCAGAACACCCCCAATGTTGAGCTAGTTCCTTCCAAGTTGCCCTAGATCTGAAAAAATTGGTTTTCAGCCTCCCAGCCCCCCTCATCAGATTTTGACTTTTCCAAATCTAATCTTTACTGAAATTTTCTAACTTAGGTTTGTAGATCATGCTACCCTGATCCCATTTCCCCTTCAATGATGAGTTGATAGCTTCCTGGTGGCTCTAGAGCTGTAGATCTGCCTCTCCAAACCCTAGCGCTAGCCCTCCATTGAGCTAGTTTTGATGTAACCTAAACTTTCTGGGCCAAATCCTTTTTTGGGTCCATAGATCAAGGTATATCCCAAGTGGGTTCACTGAAACGTTGTGTTGATGCCGACTCCAATGCCCAATGTATTGAAGGCACTAACCGCCTATCTCTAGCGCTAGCCCTAAATTGAGCTTACTCTCATTCTCTTTTGCCAACATTCATTGATAACTCAAGTTACCTATCTTTCACTGAGTCTGTTTCCTTAGTACTAGACAGTCCCAACTCTGTCCTTGATCACCCCGTCACAGTTACGTTTCCCAAGATAGTGGTCATCTCCATCAATTGCTAGATCCTAAACCCTAGAGTTAGGGTTTCTATTTACCTTACACCTTACATACCTTAAAGCCACATTTGATCTGTTCTGGTGTCTAGGTCTGATCTCTCCTGTCGGGAGCAGATCCAGGTCCTCCTCGTTGTTGTCTTGGACTAGGATAACATAAAGTGAAGGCTGCCTTGATTGGTGTGACAACCATCAATTTGGGAGTCTGGGCAGTCTTGGTTCCACCTCCTTAGTTGCTTGCCCCTCTACCATCCATCATGGATCCACCTCACACAGGCAACTACAAGGTTAGTGATAACAGTTTCCTTATTATGGATAAAAAGAGAAAGGGAGTGAAACCTAATCCTAATTTATGCTCCATCTAAAAAAAGTGCCCATAACACTATCTCATGAAGCAAATCTTAGTCTTCTCTTTTTGGAAAAAGGCTTTGCAAATATTTAGAAAAGTGAGTTTGTCCCCCAATAACACTTTGTTCCTAACTATATTTTTTGTACTCAAACCAACCTAATTTTTGGGGTTCCCAAAGGTCCTTTTATTTGTTAATATGCTTACTATTAAGTTGCTCCCTCATACTTATCCAACATACCTTGTGAGTCTACGCTAATTGCAAAGAACCCAATTTTTTCGTTACCAATGGCAAGCCCTCTAGTAGATCTCTTTCCAAATTCAAAGAACCTCTTTTGAACCTTTCTAGATTCTCTTTAGCATAGGATTGGCCTCTACCAAAATCTCTCAAATAGGTGGCAATATCATGTAGATTTAAGAGTCCCTTGATACATTTCCCATGACTTTCATCTTCTACCTTGTATCTAATAATGAATTCCAACTTTTTAAGTCGAAGCATTTTTCCTTAAACTCGAATATCCATAATACCTAGCCACCTTTAGGTCTCACAAAGTACCATCTAACAAAGGAACTACAAATAAGCCTTCAAAAACAATCTTTGTACTCAAAATCTTCTTTGCATCTTTTCCAATAAAGCATAGTTCACATTAGATGGAAACAAGAAGCGGAGCAATATATATGTCCAACCTCCAAGATCCCAACTACCAAAGTGATTTGACCATTATGAAGAAGATTGCAGTTATACCAATTTTAGACATTTTTAATATAATAACTATCTTTACATGTATTTGCTTTCTATCATCAATAACTTCCAAGTTTATTTAAGTTTTACAAGTATAATTAAACTCCTAGAACATTAATTTATTTGATGTACAACCGTGGTGATTAAGTCTAGAATTCATATCAAACAAGAAGGATTCAACATTGAAGCCAGCATCTTACGTTGATGCAATAGCGAAGACCATCTCAGAAATAAAAATAAGTCTGAAAGGTAAACTTTTTTAGTGTGGTCCAAAGTGGAACTAATTGTAAAAATATTGAGAAATTTATCTGTTTTCTTTTTAACAGATAAAACTAAGGTCAAATTGCAACAAAAAGATTCGTTGCTCTATATTTGATTTATATATATACAATGTTTATATATACTCAAAAAGAAGTTAATATAAATATTCAAATGATAATCATTACGGACATAATTTCAAGGTAGAAACCCAATGAAACTGCAATAGATAAATATTTCCGTATGTCTTGCAGGTCATTAGTAAAATAAGATTTGGCTCTTACAGCAGGTCTTTCGTGAAGGAAAGAAATCTTGAAGAATCCGTAGAAGTTAGAAACCTTATTCAAGACATCATAATAAGGCTACCATTGTGCACTGAGGTTATAATTGTTCATTGCAATTGAGCTACTGGGAATAGAGATACAAAGTCATCCTCCTCTCATCAAGGATATAGCATAATATATCTTCCATGAGTGGAAAACATACCTTAACTTAGGTCTAACCAGGCATATGAAATATCAACTTCAGTGGAAACATTGGTGCCTATTTTCATGAATATCAGAAATTCGCTGCAGGAATGGCTATCGTTCTCTATCTAACAAAATAAAGGACCAATATTGTAGGAAGATCTTGGTAGACAGAGGAACTCTTATAATTATTAACTTTACATCATAATTTACTTCCTCTCCACCACCTTCAAGGAAATCGTTGCTATCATTCACCATATCAATGTTGTGACTTGGTCCTTGAAAAAAACTCAGTATGTGATTCACGGAAACCTGCAAGGAAGACCATATAAGCAACCTGCAAGTCAGACCATATAAGTCATGCTAACCTGCAACAGATTGGTGTGAGGCACACTGAGGTTTGCAGGGCCTGCCCTGCAGTTTGCCCTCATGAAAGCATAGAAGTAGTTTATAACCAGTTTTTTGAGAAACCATGAATCCTTTCTAGCCTTGACATCTCCATGACCAACAAGATATACAACTCCTGATTCTTTAGCTTCACGCAGAGATGAAAGATCATACTCAAGACTTGGATCTTCATCTGCAGACATAACACTTGTGGGTAGACCTGATGATGTGCTAGCCCCAGATTGAGCCCTTGATGGGACACTGTATTGTGTCTGTCTCTGGTCTGCCATCAAAGGTGTCCTAAGGGAGTCAGTGAAACCATTTGAAGGTCCTGCTCCTTTAGAATTGACTGATTCGTCCTCTGAGTCTAGGTTGATACTCTCGTTCTCAAGGGCAAGTTCTAAAGCCTCCTTTCGAAGAAACTTCTCAAGGCTCTCAATAAGTAATTGTTCAAATGCCTGATAATGTTCCTTGCGAATGTCTTTGTACCCATATCTAGCCACGCACCGAAATATGTTATAGTCCCTTGGACAAATTCTCCTAAAGAGAAAACGCTCATTTTGTGGCACAACAGGAACTGGTACATACTTTATACAAACAAATACAATGGTCGAATGTATTGCTGGAAGGCTTGTTAAAAACTGCCCAAAAACTGCAGGTACTCCACGTACAAGTTCACTATAAACCAACCCAATTCCTGGGACTCGTATTGTCCCAAGGTTGGATCCTAGTTCTAGCATCAAATCCATTGACATCTTTTTCCTCACCTCACTTTGATACTTCAAAACACTTCCATAGTTCCAAATGTACATCACAAGAAGGAAGCAGGTGGCAAAAGCCAGTGGAAGCCAACCACCTTGCCCCACTTTCATCAAGACTGCAGAAAAATAAGTCAGCTCAATTGATCCAAATAGAACAGGAAAGCCAATTGCAAGGAGTACGTTTTTCTGCCATATAAGAACCATGACAAGAGTCACTAGGCTTGTAGTCACCATCATCACCCCTACCTCTGCAATGCCTGCAATCAAAAAGAAAATCGATAAGCCAAGTTCTCCCAGGATCAAGGCTCTAGATAAGAAGTGAAGGTATACATTGATATTAATACCTATGTCATGTGTGAGTAATTAATTCATGATACTCAATGTTTAACCAACAATTCACAAATTTTGTCTGCTGACAAGCAGCCAAACCTCCATTACATAAACTACACAAACAAATAAACAAATTTTGCACTAGATTAAACAGTGCCATCTCTCCATTACTCACCATATGCATTTGATATCTCGGTGGTGCTCCTAAAACCGGCACATACTAAGACGCACATTATCATTAGGAACCAGTTGATGACAGGAATGTAGATCTGACCCATAAACCGCCGTGATGTGTGAATTATTTTTAACCTAGGAAAGCATCCTAGGGACATGGCCATTTTGATACATGAAAATGTTGCCGAGATCATTGCCTGGCTTGCAATCATGGCAGCCGCAGTAGCTATCACAAAGACTGGCCAGAAAAGACCATCTGAATAATCACAGATAATGTGAAATATATCAAACTAAGATTTGGCAATATAACCCTAAAGTTCAAACCATTATCAATATATTCACAAGCAAACAAAATAAATATGAGTTAGAAGCGACTCAAGAAGTTTTACCAACAAAGCATATTCATAAATAAAAGAATCTGAGACAAATAATTTGGCAGCTTCATCTCCAAATTCTAAGGGGCATTAATTCAGTCAATCTAGAAGCTGATGGAAGCTTGCCTGGAATTGAAGCATAAAATGCCTTCTCCACTACAGTGGGATGTTTCATGAGGTATGCAGCTTGACCCATGTAAGCCAATAGCAGGCATGGGAATACTACACATGAGAAAGCTAACTGCAAAAACCATTTATATGTCAAGAA
>LPNX010083967.1:330086-468773 GCA_001517045.1 Pseudotsuga menziesii
ACCTTTTCTATGCAAATTTATAATCAATTCAGACCAACAATTAACGATATACTACAAACCTAGTGTAAGGGCAATGATGAAGATTCCTAAAGCCTGTCTCAGAGATTTGTCAGCATTGCCAAAAGTGCTAAATACAGAGTTTATTGGATTGTGTGAGATGCAGAGGCTTCCAGAGCTATTTTAGGGAAAGAAAGTTTATTACTAATAGTGCCAGATAAGAAAACTCCTTGGGATGTGGACAAGGCAGCAAGTATTATACATGTGAGGATATGGCTGCAGTGACCACTGGCCAGTTCAAAGGTTTGCATGTGCTTATCTGAAAAATTCACAATTCACAGATTCAAAACTCTTAACAGCTTTTTGGCTTTCATCTTGGTATGAGCATAGTTATCAGAACCAGCTGGTCCGGAGTAGTTCACAACAAAAGTGGCCCAAACTTGCCTCTGGGATTGTTCGGCTAATTCTGATAGGGACGGACATCATTATGTCCAAAAACAATTATAAAAATCAAGCAAAAATAAAAGGGTGCCCTCTCTCCCAAACTGTAATGCATCATTATATAATGGTGCCCCCATCTTCTATATGAATCACACATTTCTTATTGTGTCATCTTTTAGCATTTCAAGATTGTAGAGCTGCGGTGAAGAGAGTTGACTCAAAGTGAGCTAGGAGCCAATTTATCATTGTTTGTGGGCTGGGATGATTTTGATGATATATAATTATTTTTCATAACAAGATCTTTTATGGGTTCTAGAAGCCATTTATAATCTAAATGTTTATGTATTTTGATTCAGATATGTATTGCACTTGGTGACATTTTATATTCACCCTTACATGCCAAGTCTAATCAATGCAAAAAAGCCATCCAGTAGCAAGTATAACCAAGTACTTCAAACAAGTATGACCATTGACTATCATTCACCATCATCATTCAAAAGTAAGCATCCCATTAACCAATCATTCTCCAATAAACAATATCTGATATAAAATAAACAGTATGACAGCCAACAGTACAACAGTAAGTAGTGACAAAAGGAACTACCATTCAATGTGTCTCAGTAGTATACAGTACCCAAATGAAACATAGTTATTTAAGGCAATTATTATCTAATTATAAAGCTGTCCATCCAAAAGAATTAGAACAATTTATGTATGCAAAATGGAGTCTGTTTGCACGCTGTTCAATGCACTTACAGGCCTGGGAGTGAGCCTGTTTTGGCTTTAAACAGGCTGCTAAAGGGGCCAGCGGAAGCAGCCTTAAAGGCAATCCACAGTCCACAAGGGACTGTAAAAAGGCAAGACCGAGCCCTACAAAGGCTGGTTGAGGAGGTAAAGGGGATGTCTGAGGTAGGATGAGGGCAGCCGAGAGTAGGGGAGATAAGCTAGTAGGAGGCCTAGGCCTGGGAGAGGGTGGCTAAGAGCTGTGAAGGTAGGCTGAGCCCCTTAGGAGCAGGCCGAGGGTGAGAGGACTTTAGGAGGGAGGCCAAGCTCAAGAAGAGGTGGGCGAGGGTTGGAGAAGGAGGAGGAAAGGGGGACGAGGAAGAAGAGAGGTAGGGCGAAGGTAAAAAGGGGAAGGAAAGAGAGGCCACTAAGGCAATTTTGGGATTTTTTAGGGTTTTCAAGCAAAAATGTAGATCTAACTAACCTAGTCTAACATGCAAATGCAAGATCTTAAGGTATGAGAGGGTTTTAGGACAAGGGATTTAGGATTTACCCTAACCCTAGGGTGTCTAAGGAAGTAACTAGCCTTCCTTTTGAGAAGATTATCCTAGGTTTGACAACAAACTAAAGACCTAAGCCTCCTGTTATCACATCCATGTTAGTTGGAGCCACCATGATACAGATCCAATACCAGAGCATAGAACCAGTCCTTACATGAGCATGAGCAAAGCTATGAGACATTCATCATCAGTAGTGTGCCCCAGATTTAGAGATTATTCAGTGCATACTTCGGGCTCCCAGGTCACAGTTGTTCCCACATGACCCCACTCTTGGTGAAGTTTGCTATGTCATGGGTCGCATAGCTATTAGCAGATAGTAGTGTTGGCCATTCGTTTGCCTATCAGTGTCAAAGATCATCATCCAGATTCAGGTAGCATAGCAGGTCATGTTGTTGTATTAGTAACTTCGAAAGATATTTTGATGTATATTATCATTGTATGTTGTTGTACCCCCATTGGAGATGTGTTTCTCTCCTTTCGGGATGTCATTATTGTGTATGGTCCTTGAGGTACAACCTCCGTTGTAAGACGGGGCAATAGTCCCCAGTATAATATAATGTAATGTACTTTCGAAGTCTCTCTAGGAGAAGTCATCCCTGTTAGGGTTAGAAGTCGACCCAGTAAAGTTGGGAGGTCGATCACTTGAAGAGTATAAATAAGGAGGCTCCCTCCCTCATTTATGTTAAGATTTCATATGCTAGACTAGATATCATTAGTGTTCAATTCAATTTCACAGCAGTAGCATATGCAGAATCACCGAAAGAAACACAATCACAAGATAGACACATTATTATTCCTGGGAAACCCTCAAGGGAAAGAAAACCCAACCAAAACTTCCTCTGTATAAGATGAATAAGATAAAACCCCAAAACAGGTATTCTTCTCCTTGTTGATATGTCTCTCTCTCTCCCTATGCGCTACTCAAGTGAGTGAGTCTGTGTTCAAATAAGAATCACAGCTCTCCTATTTATACAACATTGAGCCAATTAACTTTTATCCTAAACAAGTCGGCCACTAAAGTGTCTGGGCCGACTTCACCTAGGAAGACTCAAAACAGTATTTTATATTATTCACTAGGGTACTAATGACTCGACTTATAATGGAGGCTTTACCTCATGACTCTTTGATGACCAATTACAATAGTAACACCCTGTCGGAGGAATAATAACATCTCCCTTGGGTTACATCAGTAAAATACATTTAGAATATCCTTTGAAATTACAATATTTCAACACTCCCCCTTAACAAGAAGGTTATTCTAATAACAACATCATCAGACTATAGGAAAACAAAGAGGCAATATTTTCAGGAGTATCGAGGTAATAAATCCATTTGTCATAGGAAGTTTTCATAATGTCTTCATCTTCTGCATCACACGATCACTTGATCCTTTTGCAGCAATACTTAGATATTTCGATCCTTCGTAGAAGCACTTCGATCTTCTTGATCCTTTGCAACAGTTCTTCGATCTTCGATCCTTTGCAGCACTTTCAATCTTCTCGATCCTTTGTAGCAGCACTTTGATCTTCGATCCTTTGTAGCAATACTCTGATCTTCTTGATCCTTCGTAGCAGCAACACTTCGATCATTTCGATCCTTTGCAGCAGCACTTCAATCTTCTTGATCCTTCGCCGCCACGCTACCTACAATACAAATGATCTCTTTACGAGATGATCAATCCCTATCACTTTATGTAATATCCCAAATCCTGATATTTTCTATTTCTATGCAATTTTACTGAAATAGTCGGGCATGCAAACTGCCATGCAAAATTTCCCTATTTTATAGCTGAAATTAGGGTTAAGGTTTGCAGGATAGAATGAACACTTACCACTTATAAGCTGGCTGAAAAATGCTCCAGAGAGAATACGCATGCAAGATGAGCTGAGTTGATGAAGAAATGACCTGGTTTTCTACTGCAATACCCCAGTTGGATGAATCAAACAAGTGTGACGTTTTTGCTGAAGGGATGGTCAGTTTCAGCTGGAAATAAGTCGAAAGGAAGGAGTGCTCGTGCCGGAGAGGATGACCAGAGCATGCAAGAGTTTTGACCTCTCCAGATGCCCTAGCGAATTGATCTCCCAGACTGCTGCTCACGTCCCCACAACCCTGTAAACTGCTGCTAGCTACCTCGGATGGACAATCTAATAGCTGATAATCACCCAATGCAGTAGAGTGATCCTATCAGTGAGGATGCAGGCTGCATGTGGAAGAAATATGGTGATCCAGAGTCCTAGTGAATGACTTAGGGTTTCCCAGCTAAATGCCCCCAGCTGTACGGATAAATCTGCAATAACCTTCGAACTTATACTGGATAACTGGACAATGATGAATGCAATAGATACGGTGACAAACCTGGATGGTTTATCCTGAAGGAGACTAGGGCAGATGTCTCACTACCAAAATCCCGTTAGCTGAAGACGCCGTCTCCAACCACAACTGCTCTGGCCGCACGCTGTGCTGCTTCTCAAGAGCTCCAAAATAATAATAATCCAAAAGTAAAGTCTCCATTCACTTTATCTTTCTTCTATAACTTTCAACTGTAAAAACCCTAACTTTTGACCTAATTAGGTCACTTTAACTTATAATTTGCAGTTGACTTGCATGCATGTGCATGGAGACTTAATTGAGTGCATGCATCATTAAATAATGCTTAGATGTCATGCATGTCACTTTTAGGGTTTGCATGTCACTTTCAGGGTTGCATGCCACTTTTAGGGTTTGCATGCATGTCATTTTTAGGGTTTGCATGCATCTCACTTTTAGGGTTTCCATGCATGTCACTTTTATGGTTTGCATGCATGTCAATTTTGGGAACATTACAGTCCTCCCTCGCCAAAGATTGCTTGTCCTCAAGCAATGCCAACGCAACTCCACAATCAATCAACTCAACCAACTAAATCCGAGGATGATCCCAGGGTCTCAAATTATCCTAGGAGATCTGTAGCACCCTCTGCTCAAAACACTGCACTGTACGGTACCATCACCAAAGACCTCCTGAAAGCACCCTCTAGCGATCACTAAATTGTTGGTCACTATAATCCCAGGGTCCCAAATCAATCTAAGAATTGCAGAGGTGAAAATGCATCCACCGCTACCCTACGTAGTATCGACACAAGGAGCATCATGTAGACTCCCAAGTAACGCCATCAGTAAACACTGTATCCATCCCTCATAAGGTCTTCCGCCTGGATCCCAATGCAAACTTGTGCATATTTCATCCCAAATATCTAAAGGCTCTTGTGGGACTATACCCTTGGCTAGGAATGTCTTCCCAAGAATCGCCCACTCAATAGGACACCAACTCTTAATCTCTCTCCAATCCAACCCCCGAAAAATACCTTATCCATAAGCACCATCACAAGGAATAATCCTACCAAGTTGACATTCTACCCTTCTGATTTCAACAAGAATGCTCATATACTGCTGGTCAATTTCTCGATCCTGGCCAACGTGTAAAAACCATCCACCATTATGCAAATGTGGACTCAAGCTACTGCAAGCCCTGTCTATGTACTCCTTAAGAGGACTGCTTTGAAATGCAATTCTTCTACTGCCCCATCAAGGAATCCAACTGCTCTTCAATACTAGACAGCCTGACCTCTGACTCGGTACATACAACTTGAAGAACTGTAAGCTCAATATCTCGCTGTACTATGGTGTCTCGGAGTATATTGGTCCTCTCTTTCATTGCTAGAATGCTTTCTTTAACTCGTTCAATCTTCTTTCGGTGACTATCATCTGGAAGCTCTATCTCATGCATGTATAAACTCTCCCTAACCTCCATGTGTGACTGCTCACTGTCTCGACTGCTGTGCTCATTGCCTTGCACCTCATGTATTTCGCCTGTCATAACTGTCTGGATTCCTGCTGTAGGTGATGAAGAGTGTACCAACTCCAACTCATCACATGGTTTGTCCACAATCTGACTAGCAAATGTGCTTGTGTCGCTAGACTCACAAGATGGCTCTAATGCTATCTCCTCATGCACATCCTCATCGTGTATTGTTAACTCCAAATGAAGCTCACCAACAACCTGTACTTCATGCTCATCTTTCTTCTCTTCCCCAATTATGCCTTTAAGGAGATCCTCATCCAAATCCTTGGGCTGGCTCCCGAACTGGATGGTGTAATAATCTTGAAAGGACAATAACACACATACCTCATCACCCAAGGCTAGATACTCTTGATATCGAGGCAAGTATTGAAGTACTGCTAACCTCTGCCAATTTCCAGTCAAGATCATTCTCATTGTCTTCATGTTCTCACAAGCTGGCAGAGAAAAACCTTTGTTCTGACATGCACTTCACCAACATCACCGACATGCATTTGCATGTACACGCATGTATCAACATGCACTTTTATTCAATTGCTATGTGCCCACAACTAGCAAGGATCATGCTCTGATACCAATGTAATATCCCAAATCCTAATATTTTCTATTTCTATGCAATTTTACTGAAACTGCCATGCAAAATTTCCCTATTTTATAGCTGAAATTAGGGTTGGGGTTTGCAAGATAAAAAGAACACTTACCACTGATAAGCTGGCTGAAAATGCTCCAGAGAAAATACGCATGCAAGATGAGCCGAGTTGATGAAGAAATGACATGGTTTTCTGCTGCAATACCCTGGTTGGTTGAATCAAACAAGTGTGACGTTTTTGCTGAAGGGATGGTCAGTTTCAGCTAAAAATAAGTCGAAAGGAAGGTGTGCCCATGCCGGAGAGGATGACCGGAGCATGCAAGAGTTTTGACCTCTCCGAATGCCCTAGCGAATTGATCTCCCAGTCTGCTGCTCACGGCTCCACAAACCTGTAAACCGTTGCTAGCTACCCTGGATGGACAATCTAATAGCTGATAATCACCCAATGCAGTAGAGTGATCCTATCAGTGAGGATGCAGACTGCATGCGGAAGAAATATGGTGATTCAGAGTCCTGGTGAATGACTTAGGGGTTTCCAGCTAAATGCCCCCAGCTGTACGAATGAATCTGCCATAACCTTCAGACTTATACTGGATAACTGGACAATGATGAATGCAATAGATACTGTGACAAACCTAGATGGTTTATCCTGAAGGAGACTAGGGCAGATGTCTCACTGCCAAAATCCCGTTAGCTGAAGACAACGTCTCCAACCACAACTGCTATGGTCGCACGCTGTGCTGCTTCTCAAGAGCTCCAAAATAATAATAATCCAAAAGTAAAGTCTCCATTCACTTTATCTTTCTTCTATAACTTTCAACTGTGAAAACCCTAACTTTTGACCTAATTAGGTCACTTTAACTTATAATTTGCAGTTGACTTGCATGCATGTGCATGGAGACTTAATTGAGTGCATGCATCATTAAATAATGCTTAGATGTCATGCATGTCACTTTTAGGGTTTGCATGCATCTCACTTTTAGGGTTTGCATGCATGTCACTTTTATGGTTTGCATGCATGTCAATTTTGGGAACATTGCAGTCCTCCCTCGCCAAAGATTGCTTGCCCTCAAGCAATGCCAACGCAAATCCACAATCAATCAACTAAACCAACTGAATCCGGGGATGATCCCAGGGTCCCAAATTATCCTAGGAGATATGTAGCACCCTCTGCTCAAAACACTGCACTGTACGGTACCATCACCAGAGACCTCCTGAAAGCACCCTCTAGCAATCACTAAACTGTCAGTCACTGAAATCCCAAGGTCCCAAATCAATCTGAGAACTGCAGAGGTGAAAATGCATCCACCGCTACCCTACGTAGTATCGACACAAGGAGCATCATGTAGACTCCCAAGTAACGCCATCAGTAAACACTGTATCCATCCCTCATAAGGTCTTCCACCTGGATCCCAATGCAAACTTGTGCATATTTCATCCCAAATATTTGAAGGCTCTTGTGGGACTATACCCTTGGCTAGGAATGTCTTCCCAAGAATTGCCCACTCAATAGGACACCAACTCTTAATCTCTCTCCAATCCAATCCCCGAAAAGTACCTTGTCCATAAGCACCATCACAAGGAATAATCCTACCAAGCTAACATTCTACCCTTCTGATTTCAACTAGAATGCTCATATACTACTGGTCAATTTCTCGGTCCTGGCCAACCTGTAAAAACCATCCACCATTATGCAAATGTGGACTCAAGCTACTGCAAGCCATGTCTATGTACTCCTTAAGAGGACTGCTTTGAAATGCAATAGTATGTTACTTCTGCTGCCCCATTAAGGAATCCAACTGCTCTTCAATACTAGACAGCCTGACCTCTGACTCGATACATACAACTTGAAGAACTGTAAGCTCAATATCTCGTTGTACTATGGTGTCTCAGAGTATCTTGGTCCTCTCTTTCATCGCTAGAATGCTTTCTTTAACTCGTTCAATCTTCTTTCGGTGACTATGATCTAGAAGCTCTATCTCATGCATGTATAAACTCTCCCTAACCTCCATGTGTGACTGCTCACTGTCTCGACTGCTATGCTCATTGCCTTGCACCTCATGTATTTTGCTTGTCATAACTGTCTGGATTCCTGCTGTAGGTGATGAAGAGTGTACCAACTCCAACTCATCACATGGTTTGTCCACAATCTGACTAGCAAATGTGGTTGTGTCTCTAGACTCACAGGATGGCTCTAATGCTATCTCCTCATGCACATCCTCATCATGTATTGTTAACTCCAAATGAAGCTCACCAACAACCTGTACTTTATGCTCATCTTTCTTCTCTTCCCCAATTATGCCTTTAAGGAGATCCTCATCCAAATCCTTGGGCTGGCTCCCGAACTGGATGGTGTAATAATCTTGAAAAGACAATGCCGCACATACCTCATCACCCAAGGCTAGATACTCTTGATATCGAGGCAAGTATTGAAGTACTGCTAACCTCTGCCAATTTCCAGTCAAGATCCTTCTCATTGTCTTCATGTTCTCACAAGCTGGCAGAGAAAAACCTTTGTTCTGACATGCACTTCACCAACATCACTGACATGCATTTGCATGTACACGCATGTATCAACATGCACTTTTATTCAATTGCTATGTGCCCACAGCTAGCAAGGATTATGCTCTGATACCACTGTAATATCTCAAATCCTGACATTTTCTATTTCTATGCAATTTTACTGAAACTGCCATGCAAAATTTCCCTATTTTATAGCTAAAATTAGGGTTGGGGTTTGCAGGATAGAATGAACACTTACCACTGATAAGCTGGCTGAAAATGCTCCAGAGAGAATACGCATGCAAGATGAGTTGAGCTGATGAAGAAATGACTTGGTTTTCTGCTGCAATACCCTAGTTGGCTGAATCAAACAAGTGTGACGTTTTTGCTAAAGGGATGGTCAGTTTCAGCTGGAAATAAGTCGAAAGGAAGGTGTGCCCGTGCCGGAGAGGATGACCGGAGCATGCAAGAGTTTTGACCTCTCCAGATGCCCTAGCGAATTGATCTCCCAATCTGCTGCTCACGCCCCCACAACCCTGTAAACTACTGCTAGCTACCCCGGATGGACAATCTGATAGCTGATAATCACCCAATGCAGTAGAGTGATCCTATCAGTGAGGATGCGGGCTGCATGCGGAAGAAATATGGTGATCCAGAGTCCTGGTGAATGACTTAGGGTTTCCCAGCTAAATGCCCCCAGCTGTACGAATGAATCTGCAATAACCTTCGGACTTATATTGGAATATTGGACAATGATGAATGCAATAGATACAGTGACAAACCTGGATGGTTTATCCTGAAGGACACTAGGGCAGATGTCTCACTGCCGAAATCCCGTTAGCTGAAGATGCTGTCTCCAACCCCAACTACTATGGCCGCACACTGTGCTGCTTCTCAAGAGCTCCAAAATAATAACAATCCAAAAGTAAAGTCTCCATTCACTTTATCTTTCTTTTATAACTTTCAACTGCAAAAACCCTAACTTTTGACCTAATTAGGTCACTTTAACTTCTAATTTGCAGTTGACTTGCATGCATGTGCATGGAGACTTAATTGAGTGCATGCATTATTAAATAATGCTTAGATGTCATGCATGTCACTTTTAGGGTTTGCATGCATGTCACTTTTAGGGTTTGCATGCATATCACTTTAAGAGTTTGCATGCATGTCATTTTTAAGGTTTGCATGCATCTCACTTTTAGGGTTTGCATGCATGTCACTTTTAATGATTTGCATGCATGTCAATTTTGGGAGCATGCATGTCACTTTTAAGGTTTGCATGCATCTCACTTTTAGGGTTTGCATGCATGTCACTTTTATGCTTTGCATGCATGTCAATTTTGGGAACATTACACTTTAGGAAATAAGTCCAAGGACGATGCAATCCTCCATCATCCTAATCCATAATATCGATTAGTTGAATCGTCTACAACTGAATGTAGATCTTGACCGCACCTAGATGCAGGCCTTGTCATCCGTGAGGACTCATCATAGACCATCCATACCACTAAGGTTAGGACCACTCCTAAGTGAGTGTTATACTACGGTATCTACACTTACGTGTGTTACCACCTAAGTTGTACTTAGTCAGTGTTATCAAGTGAGCCTGGTGAACCAGACAGATGATTTGTTCGGACTTCAGAAGACCTTCAGACTTGCTTCTAGGAAGTGTTTGTTTTACCTACCACATGTTCATATTCCCTTGGGGAGTTGTAATAAAATGTTGTAGCATGGTAGTGTCTGTAAAAGACTCGGTCTCTTGGACTTTATTTGTCAATCCGATCAGCCCAGAGTGTTTTTTCTTTTGGTTATTATTGGTTGTTGAATAAATAACTAATAATTTCTGAGTTTTTCACTAAATACCTCCAAAGTTGGGGTGGTCAGCTTGTCATTTAGGCCTATTGAGGTTATTAGAGTCTGTGTGTCCATGTATAAACATGCTAGGCATTATGGTCGAGTCATATGAACATGTGCTAAGTCCCCCTAAGTTTTGTTTTGTTTTATTTTTAAATTTTAATTTTTCCACAAAACTTAGGCTATTTTTTAATAGTCTAATTGGAAAAATTGGTCTTGTAATAAAAGTGGGGTTAAAAGTCAGATTCAGTCATGGAGGTGCTCATTTTCTAACTCAGAACACTTGGTAAACCCATAAACCCACTTTTCCTAAGTTTTGAGTGATTTTTCCATCACTCAAGTGAGAAAATCCAAAAAAAATCAAATATTAATTAATTTAATTAAAAATTAATTAAATAATGGAGCAAATCCAAATTCCTAAATCAGTGGATTTTGCTCCGATTTGACTGAAGTCAGTCTCATCGACTTCAGATTGACCAGGAGTTCCCATTCCTTGGCTGAAGGCATGGATCAAGACTGAACTGGTGCTTAACAAGCTCATGCAGATCTAGGGTGGTGCCCTCCTTTCTCTCTCCTCCACACGTGTGGATCAAGTTGGGAGTTGTTTGTTGGTTGGTTCAGATCACTGAGTGAGGTGTCACTCCGATTTGCAATTCTAGTCTAGTTAGACTCAGTTCATCCAATTAGACTCAGTTCATCATCAGATCAAACTCAGTTCACCATCAAATCAGGGTCGGCTTGACCCTCCATTAACTGCAGTCTCTCCTTCAGTCAGGAATGCACCCTTTCTTGGCCAGTTTGGCCATAAATAAAGCAGCATTTTCCTCTTCCAAGCTAGTTAGAGCTGGGAAGAAAGGCTTGCTATTGTGTACTACTGTATTGTTCATCCTTTTTTGAAATAAAGAGAAGCTTTGGAGGCTAAATTGTGGAGTACTTTTCATGTGTGGATCATCATTATCATGCTACTTTTGAGGTGAACTGCTATTTTTTCAATTTTTGCATTAAACTGTTGTCTACCTGAATGATTATTGGAATCTTAGGAATAGATCATTGTAAGTAAGTTTACTTACTCCTATTTTGCTACATATTTTTGAATGAGCTAATATTGGCATGCTAAATAAGATTATTTTCATGCTATGTCATCTATTTCTCATATGTATCTTCAGATTTAATGGTTTTGTTTGTAGGATTTGTTGTTTAGCTTGCAAATTTTCCGTGATTCGAAGAGTTGTGGTTCAAGTTTGATTCCACTGGTTTTCCAACAAAGATTGCGAAGATTGTGCCCCTCGGTGCTTCACTGACAAATTTCTTTTGCAGATCTGTTTCAGCAACAAGCACTTCTCTTCTCCTCTTCCTCCTTCATAAAAATTTAAATCTTATTGGTTACTTGGCTTTTATATTTTAGATCTGTTGTTTCAAAGCTGATATCTTTCTAGATCTGAACATATAGGAGCTGAATGCATAGATTTAGTTTCATTTAAGAAAAAGATTCAAGTCCTTTCTCTTTAAAAATTAGATCTAGCAGTAAAAGTCTTTCATTTTTTATAAGCAGCTTTAAGCCAAATCAAAAGCTTGTTTAAAGTGAATAGTCTTTCTTTATCAAAAGTTAAATCCAACATCTAAAGTGCACATTGCATTGGCTGCCCCAAAGCTAGCCAAGATCCTCAAGAGGCCTTGTCCTCTTGAGTTATTTTTATCTTTTCTTAAAAAGTACTTTAACTTAGTCTTTTTCGGTAGTTTTTTAGGGGTTGTCCAAAGACACTTTTAAAGTGTTTTTGGGCACTTTACACTAATTAAAGCTTGTTGGTTTTTAGCAGGTCCATCCGAAAAGAGGAGGAGGTGTTGTCCAAAAAGCGATTTTTGGGCCATTCAAAACTCCCTAGGGGTCTCCCCATCATCCGTAATCATTATTGTTGTACTTTGTAAGCCCTTGGGTTCATTCGATATAAGAACCAAGTGGCATTTTTTCAATTAATTTGCTGATATTTGTAACCATTAATAATAAAAAGAATTACTTCGAGTAGGCTCTTTCGAGCCCGCTCCCCATCCTCCCAAGGGGGATCCTGCGTTTTGTGTTTTTTGCACTTTTTCGCTTTTTTCTAGTTTTGTCTTGTATTGCGCAGCATTGTATACTTTGAATTATAAGCATTTCAATATCTTTCACAAATTCAAAGTAATCATACTACTTACCCCACGACTTCTCGATTGACCCGAAAGGGGAAAGAGATGCGTGGTAGGACTAATTAGATAACCTGTGAGTTGTGTTTTGATGTTTGTTTTATTTTAATTTTTTATCATCTAAAATTAACCCCTCCTTGCTTCTCCGATTGAGGTCCACTTGGACCGAAAGAGATTCCTGGAGGTTTTCCTTTTTTAACAAAGAACACAGCTTAAAATTTCCTATAATTGACAAGACTACGGTTTGTATGCTCTGCACTTGGCTGGGGTTCGTCCGATCAGTCAAGCTGTATCAAAAGCAACGTGAGTGACTAGAATAATTAGAATTCACTTCCCCAATTAACCACCTCAGGCAAAAATACAATGCCTCAATTAAACAGTAAACGATGGCAAAATACCCAAAGGAAGTGGGAACTACTGGATAGTGACCTCGAGGCGCCGATCTCTGTTACATCCTAACAGGTGAATTATGAACACAGTCTCAGAGACTCCATTTGTTAGGATTATTAATCCTTCCTTGTCCAATTTGGTCATATGTCTAAATCAGGAGTCATGTCTAAATCGGGAGTCAATCCAATCTATTTTTAGTCACTAGCACCATTAGGTCCACTTGGCCTAATTGGGGCACATGTTTTAGTTACTAAAGTGTGGGGAACACTAATTGAGGCCTACTACCATTGATTGCACTTACATGCATCAGTTTAGGAGCCTCCTAGACCAATCCCTACAATTTAGGAGCCATTCGGAGTGCCAAAACCAACCAAGGTCAGTTCAGTTCAGTTGGTGACTAGTCAAGCTAAGTTAGGAGTCAGTTACATTCAGTTCTAGTCCTCTACATTCAGTTAACGCTAGGTTTACATGGCTACACTCATGAGGGGCGCATTTCTCACCTACCACAGTCAATTAGCCTTAGTCAACACTGAATGTACCACTTGAGTTGTGTTTTAGAACTTCGATGAACTCCGGTTATGGTTTAGACAAGGTCAGTTAACTATTGAGTCCTCTGATAGTGATTTAGACAAGGTCTTAGTTACCTACAGTCAAGTAGAGTCTAATCAATTTGAATTTCCTCATGTGGATTCGAATTGCATGTGGCTATTAAAGCCATTGTACTTCATTGTAATTATCATCTAATTACCTTTTTGATTAATGAAAGCATTCATAGCTGCAAGCCTTTTTTGCACTGTTTCATTCTTCAATTGTTGAGTAAATTGTGTGATCTTTCTTGTGAGTTGTGTGTTTGTCCACAGATCTATGTGCTCAATTTAATATGGTATCAGAGCCTCGGCGGACAAGACACCTCTCCTCCTCAGATCTCCAGCTAGATCATTTTTTTTAGCAAAATTGCTCCTTCCAGTATTGCACCAGAAGTGGAGAATTTACCACTTAATATCCCAAGTTAGGAAATTGTTGATCAAGCTTGCTTGATCAACTATGCTGGGTGTGAAGGAAATTCCAAAAGTGCAGACTATCGACCTTACTTTGTATGTTTGATTGTGTAACAGGTTATCAGCTCTTCTTACAGCATTCACTACAAGCAGTCCCTTCTTCTCACTGAATTCACTACAGCAACTCAGTCCTTCTTATTGCATTCAAAATGGTTCATCCAGTAGAGCCTCTCACTCCCTTCAACTATCACCAGTGGAAGGAAGACATGGTGGTAATGCTCTGCACCAAGCAGCTCTTCAGACTCATAGAAGAAACAGAGGCAGTGCCAGCTTTAGATCATGACAAAGAAAAGTAATTGAACAGGCTTGATGAAGCCCATGGACACTTGTTCTTCTCAGTTTCTCGAGATCTTCGATTCCTGATCCAAGGATTGAAGACTCCCAAGGAGATTTGGGACAAGCTTACCTCCTTATTTGATAAGCAGGATGAGATGAGGAGCCATCAGCTAGAAAATGATTTGATCACTCTTAATCCATCCAACTTCGAATCACTGAATGAATTCTCCACAAAGTTCAAGAACCTGATATATCAGTTGAAGCAATGCAAAGTGGAGAAGGATGAAGATCAGCTCATCCTTGCCATTCTCACAAAGCTCAATGCAGACTACTCAGTCTTTGTATCCGCCTTCCAAACAGTAAAGCTCACTACTCCAAATTTGAAGATGCCCACTCTTAATGCCTTCATCCAATCTCTCATTTCTGAGAATGATAAATTGATCCAAATGGGGATCATTCGATCTTCCAAAGATCAAGCTCTGGTTGCAAGAGGAAATACCGTAGCGAATGACAAAGGGAAGCAAAGAGATGAGTCTCCTGTGAAGAAAGAACAGTCAAAAGAGCCTTCAGGTTCGAAGAGAAGCAAAAAGAATGGCTAAGGCAAGGTCCTCTGCTCTTACTGTGGAAGGGGCTTTCATTCAGAAATCTCCTCTATGAGAAGACAACTTGATGAAATGGCTCTTCTTTTGAAGAAACATAACATTTATGTACCTACTAACGCAAGGAAGGATGACTCTGAAGAAGAAGATGAAGAATACCAAAGGAAAGGCCATGCACTAAAGGCTTGCTGCACATCAGCACATGTCTTCCTCATTGATCTGGAGCTTCCAACCATATGGCTGCATCCAGAGAATCATTCTCTTCTTTTCAGTCCTTTGATGGTCCTAGTATTCAGATGGGCAATAACAGTAAAGTCAAAACAAAAGGGAAGGGCTCTGTCAAGCTTGAACATGGAAGGTTCAAAGATGTGCTATTTGTTCCCTCCCTAGCTTCAAACTTGTTATATGTCTATCAGATGACCCATACTGGATCTCCAAAGCGAGTGATCTTTGGTCCTGACTCAGTGGAGATCACAGATATCTCTACTGGGAGCATCATAGCGAAGGGTGTTGCAAATCATGCTTCAAAAGCATATGAGTTCTCACATTTCATGCCTCCTTCATAACCAGTGCACTCTCAGCAGCCACTTGCAAGGGAAGGTAAAATCATTGCATCTACTTCTTTTGCAGCTTCTACTAATATTGCAGATCCATCTTTATCAGTTTATGAGATTGAGATTCAAGGTGACTCAGATCTAGATTCAGTCCCTACTTCCAAACTGGAAGCTAGGAAGATGACTGGAAACTCACCTAACACTCAAAAAGGAAAGACCCTTGCGCTATGCCATGCAATCTTACCTCCTACAGAGAGATGCAATAGACTCCCTGTAAGATGCTATATGGCAAGGGCTCAGTCTCACTACATTCAGAAGAATGGATATGATCATACACCTCTTCATCCAGCAAGAGTCAAAGGTTACATTCCTCCTTCCTTCCATCATCATTTTTGGAGAAGGAGAAGTCTACATCGCAGGCCCCAGAATACCTATGCACAGCACACCATGCATGTTGCTTCGCTACCTCATAGAGATGAAGATTGCAGCAACATATTTTCAAGTTTTTCAAACTTGAGACCTGATTCTACCTGCTTAGATAGAAGGGGGGCCTTTTTCCCATGCGGTTTTTGCCCCAGCTCCTTGTATTAAGCAATTACTTTATTTTACTTGATGTAATGGGTGACCTATGGTCTTAGTTACCAGGGCCCACAGATTGTCCAAGTTAGCATTCAAGGGGGGTGTTAGGATTATCAATCCTTCCTTGTCCAATTTGGTCGTATGTCTAAATCAGAAGTCATGTCTAAATCGGGAGTCCATCCAGTCTATTTTTAGTCACTAACACCATTGGGTCCACTTGGCCTAATTGGGGCACATGTTTCAGTTACTAAAGTGTGGGGAACACTAATTAAGACCTACTGCCACTGATTGCACTTACATGCATCAGTTTAGGAGCCTCCTAGACCAATCCCTACAATTTAGGAGCCATTGGGAGTGCTGAAACCAACCAAGGTTAGTTCAGTTCAGTTGGTGACTAGTCAAGCTAAGTTAGGAGTCAGTTACATTCAGTTGTAGTCCTCTACATTCAATTAGCGCTAGGTTTACATGGCTGCACTCAGGAGGGGCGCATTTCTCACCTACCATAGTCAGTAAGCCTTAGTCACACTGAATGTAACACTTGAGTTGTGTTTTAGAACTCCGATGAACTTCGATTATGGTTTAGACAAGGTCAGTTAACTATTGAGTCCTCCGATAGTGATTTAGACAAGGTCTTAGTTACCTATAGTCAAGTAGAGTCTAATCAATTCGAATTTCCTCATGTGGATTCGAATTGCATGTGGCTATTAAAGCCATTGTACTTCATTGTAATTATCATCTAATTACCTTTTTGATTAATGAAAGCATTCACAACTGCAAGCCTTTTTTGCACAGTTTCATTCTTCAATTGCTGAGTAAATTGTGTGATCTATCTTGTGAGTTGTGTGTTTGTCCACAGATCTATGTGCTCAATTTAATACCATTCAGCCCATACATTCCTTGCGGGTAGCCGTAGCAATTATTACTTTTGGACATACTCCAAGTACCCCCTGGGTATATCTGGAGTCCCCCCGCCTAAACTCATCATGCATTAACTTAAAATTTGACCAAGAGCACTTGCAACTCCCATTTGTATTTCAACAGCAATCTCATTTGTGGACTTCATTATTGGCACTAATCTATTTGATATTATCATATGTTTCCGCATTACTGCTTATCAAGTTTTGATTTCTATGCTGTTGTGGTATAACAAATCTTGCAAATATCTTGTGTCGAATTCATTTGTCAAAACTCCTAAAAAACTTATTTAAAACCATCATCATCTATGTAACCAGCCTTAGTAACTTGTAGGGTCTACCCCCCCTTGGCTTCGTTAGGAATTTTCTTAAACAGAGGAGTCAAGAACAAGGTAATAGCCTTGACTCAAGACTTGCCCCCAAGGACACACCAAGTGGCTTGAAGATTTCTGCCACATTCCCCCCCAAGTGTGTGAAAGGCGGCAACAACGTGTAGGCACACTCTTCCATGCAAAAGTATTGTCTGCAGAGCAGATCTCGACCGCATACAAAATGTCAGCCCTCATCGTAGAACATCCTTACCACTGAGGTTAGGACCACTCCCAAGTAAGTGTTATACTACGGCGTCCATGAGGACTCATCATAGAGCATCCATACCACTAAGGTTAGGACCACTCCCAAGCAATTGTTATTCTATGGTATCTACATATGAATGTAGGCATACTCTCCATACAAAGAGTATTGTCTGCAAAGCAGATCTTGACTGCATACAAAATGTCAGCCATGTTGTAGAGCATTCTTACCACTGAGGTTAGGACCACTCCTGAGCGAGTGTTATTCTATAGTATCCACAAAAGAATGTGGGTACTCTCCATGCGACAGTAACATTTGCAGGGCCATCCTTAGTAAGGACCACTCTCATGAACAGAGTGTTATACCTGCCATCCTTAAGAGAAGATACCATTGTCCACAAGTGAATGTCGGACCTTGTCATCATCACTGTCATCCCATCATCGATGTCAGTCTTATCAACACTCCCCCTTTCCTGGGAAGTTCCATATTATCAACCTCCTCCCCCTTTGTCCGAGGAGGGTTCATGTCTTTGACCTGATCTTCCTTTCCGAAGAAGGTCCATATCTTTATCATTGTAGTACCATCAATGTTCCTCCTTGCGAGGAAAGTCTTTTCGAGCTACACCAAGCTTGTCACGGAAATATTCAAACTTTACTCGAGATAGAGGCTTGGTCAGTACATCACCAACTTGCTCATCGGTACTCACATACTGGAGCTTAATAGCTCCCTTTTGTACCATATCCCTTATATAAAAATATCAGATTTCTATGTGCTTTGATTTATCATAGAACACCAGATTCATTGGCATCTTTATGCAACTCTGGTTGTCACAAAGAATCACTGTAGTGTCCAACTCTACGTCAAATAATCCTGACATAAGTTTCCGAAGCCATATTGCTTCGCAACTAGCGGAGCAAGCTACTATGTACTCTGCTTCAGTTGTACTGAGAGCAACACTAGACTGTTTCTTACTAAAGCATGAGATCATGGCGGATCCCAGACAATAACATCCTCCTGAGGTGCTTTTCCTGTCTGAGGCACTTCCTGCCCAATTTGAATCCGTATATCCATATAAATTGTAGTCATGATCTCTACCATAGTAAAGTCCCAAGTCTATTGTACCTTTTAGGTGTCTCATCACATGCTTTGCAGCTATCAGGTGAACTCGTCTAGGTTTGACTAGATACTGACTTAAGGTGTTCATAGCAAAGCATATATCTGGCCTGGTATTCGTCAGATACATCAATGATCCAATGATCTATCTGTACTAAGTCATGTCCAGTAACTCTGATGACTCATCAGATAACAACTTCGGGTTGGTGTCCATGGGTGTGGCCATGGCTTTACAATCCAACATATCAAATCTTTTCAATATTTCTACTGCATACTTTCCTTGGTTCAGAAAGATTCCTTCTGGGCTCTGCCAAACTTCCAGCCCTAGGTAATAATGCATCAATCCAAGATCTTTCATCTCAAATTCTTCAGCTAGCTTCTTCTTGCAATCTGTGATATGTTTCCCATTTCCTGTCAGAAATAGATCATCCACATACAGTAATAGTATGACAGGTTCATCATCCATAACCTTCATGTAAAAGTTAAGATCAGCTTTACTCTTGGTAAAGCCCAAGCTTGTAAAGAAGCTATCTATTCTACCATACCAAGCTCTAGGAGCTTGCTTTAGTCCATACAAAGCCTTTTTCAACTTGCATACATGAGCCACTCGGTCTTCAACTTCAAATCCTTGTTGTTGTTCGATGTAAACCTCTTCGTCAATCACACCATTAAGGAAGGTTGTCTTTACATCGATCTGGTGTAGATCCCACTTCATCATGGAAGCAAGTGCCATGATGATTCTGATAGAAGTGTACCTTGCTACAGGAGCAAATGTTTCTTCATAGTCAATTCCCTCTTTCTGAGAGAATCCTCTAGCCACAAATCTTTCCTTGTACTTTTCAATACTTCCATCAACAACATATTTTATCTTGTAAATACATTTCAAAGATACCACACTTTTGTTTTCTGGTTTGGGAACTATATCCCAAACATCATTCTTCATTACCGACTGGTATTCTCCCGTCATTGCTTCAACCCATTCTTTCTTCTGTGCAGCTTCTTCATAGCTAGTGGGTTCTTGATCTACAAGGTCACACATCAAAGCTACATAACTAGAGTATGGCTTTGATCTTTTACTTGTTCTTGTGGAGCCTTCTGGAGCTCCATATCTCTTTGCTTTCTGTATGATTTCTCTCACCCAAGCAGGTTTTCTCTTTCAAGAGATATCCATAGTAGGGGGTTCCTGAGGTTCTAGCATATCATGATCTTCAGATGCTACTATTTCAGGAGAGGGTTCAGCTTCTACCATTCTGGGAGGTACATCCTCTTCATGTACTTCTTCAAGCTGACACCTTCTAGATTTCTTAAGAGTTGTCTCTTCATCAAATGTTACATCCCTACCAATCTCGATATGATGGAATCTTGAGATGTATATCCTAAAGGCTTTGGAAACTTCATAGTATCCAACAAATATTCCCTTCTTTCCAGAAGGATCCAACTTGGTTCTCTTCTCTTTCAGATTATGTACATATACTGGGCAGCTAAATATCTTGAGATGGCTCACTTTAGGTTTCTTTCCTGTATACATATCTTCAAGAGTCTTGAATCCAAGAGCACTGTGAGAAAATCTATTCTCCACATATACGGTTGTTCTTGCTGCTTCAGCCCATAGGTGCATGGGGAGGTCTTGGTCTTGAACCATGGTCTTCACAGCTTCCATAATAGTTCTATTCTTTCTTTCTGCAACACCATTCTGTTGGGGATTATAGGGAGTGGTTAGTTCCCTCCTGATTCCTGCCTCCTTGCAAAATGCTTCAAATTCCTTTGAAGTGTATTCTCCACCATTATCTGATCTCAGTGTCTTGATTCTTCTTTCTCAGTGGTTCTCTATCAAGGCTTTGAATTCCTTGAATTTCCTAAACACTTCACTCTTGTTCTTCAAGAAGTATATCCAAGTCTTTCTTGAATAGTCATCAATAAATGTGACATAATAGTCATATCCACTTAATGATATGGAGGGCATAGGACCACATACATCAGAATGAATTAGTTCCAACGTACCTTTCGTCTTTGTATCACTTTTCAGAAAGGGATTCTTGATGTTCTTTCCTCTTGCACATCCTTTGCAAGTTCTCTCATGATCGATCTTCAGATCTGGTAACCCTGTTACCACCTTGCTCACATAGGGTAGTGCTTTGTAGTTGATGTGAGCAAGCCTCCTATGCCACATTTCACTTGAGTTGGTAGTCCCATGGACAAGGGTAATCTATGGATGTCCTTTGAGCTTGTATAGTCCTCCTTCTCTAATGACCACAGCATCTTCAAGTGTCTTTCCTTTGGACCACATAAGTACTCGTCCATCTATAAAAGCAACTCTATATCCTTTCTTATCTAGAGCAGAGATGGAAAGTAAGTTCTTTTTCAAACGCCGCAACGTGGTACATATAGTACTTCCTTCATCTTCATGGAAGTCCCAGAGTCAAGCTTGTAGCTCGATTCACCAATACCTTTGGATATTGATAGTCATCTCCCAATGATACCTTCTGAGGAGAGTTCTTTTCTTCAAGTCTTGACAGAGTTTGCTTCTTCCCTGTCATGTGCTTTGAAGCACCACTATCAATAAGCCATGTATCTTCTCCAGGTGTTACAGACCCAGAAAGTGCAAAGAATAACACATATTCTTCTACATCTTCACCTCTAGTTAGTCTCTTTCGAGGTCTTTCTTCTTCTTCATCCTCATCTTCAGCTAGATCAGCATGATGTCTCTTGTTGTTCTTCTTCTTCTTTGGTGATGGACACTATCTGGAAAGGCGTCCTATCTTATGACAGTTGTAGCATTGATACTTTGAGTAATCCTTCTTCTTCTGAAACTTCTTCTTTGAAGGTTTGTGATTACTCTTCTTGAAGTTTGATTATTTTCTTCCTTTAGTATAGATGGCAAGAGCCTGATCACCTTCTTTGAGTAGAGCTTCTCTATTGGCTACTCTAGCTTCTTCTTGTATGCAATTTTCCCATACTATGTCAAACTTCATACTTTCTTTTCTGGCACATAGAGTCTGTACGAATGAGTCCCAAGGTCTAGTGAGACCATTGAGAGCAATCATAACTAGTTCATCCTCATCAAGGGTGTCTCCAATAGAACTTAGTTGTTCTCTGAACTGGGAGACCCTTGTGAAGTAATCTTGAATTGATTCTCCTTTGCTCATCTTGGTGCCCTTCAGTTGAGCTCTTAGATTCATCTTTCTATTGATGTTCCTTCCCTCATACGTTCTGGAAAGTGCATCATACATTTGCTAAAGTGTCTTCTTAAATGACACTTGAGGGATCAAGTGAACTTTGATAGAATTAGCAATGATCCTCATTGCCTTGATTAGGTCCTGTTCATGTTTCTCCTTAGCTTCATCTTCTTTAGGTTCTGCAACTTCATCCTTGATGTACTTCTCAAGGCCATTCTCTTTCAGAATGAGACCAATCCTATACTTCCAAGCTAGGAAGTTTTCTATTCCTTCTAGCTTGTTTTCAAGCTTAGTGCTTGGGGCCATCTTGTCCAGTAGGTCACTAAAAAATGAAATTTCTCAAAATGGAAAGTTGACCTTAACAAGAGATGCGCTTGACTGAGGCGAGTTGGTTGGTCCAACTGATTTCTGGAGATCCCAAATCTTCACCCTTCAAATCCTACTTGCGAGGTTGCAGCTCTGCAGAATTTCTGGTTCTGGTTTTCTGCAGTTTTTCTGGTTCAGGGCCAAACTAGGGTTTGGCTTTCTCGGAGATTCAACCACCCAAAAACTTTGATCATGGGCTCAATAGATGTGCTCTAGGGAGACGCAACTTTCTATGCAAGCAAATCTTCCAAATTCCAAATTTTGCAGAAACACTAATTTCTTCCAAAGAGGGAGGAGAGAGTTTCACCTTGTGAAAGTTGTCCTATTCAGGGTAGCTCTAATACCATGTTAAGATTTCATGTGTTAGACTAGATATCATTAGTGTTCAATTCAATTTCACAACAGTAGCATATGCAGAATCACTGAAAGAAACATAATCACAAGATAGACACAGTATTATCCTAGGAAACCCTCAAGGGGAAGAAAACCCACCCAAAACTTCCTTTATATAAGATGTATAAGATAAAACCCCAAAACAAGTATTCTCCTCCTTGCTGATCCCTCTCTCTCTCTCTCCTATGCGCTACTCAAGTGAGTGAGTCTGTGTTCAAACCAGTGTAGTCAAACTCGGACTCGGCAAATACTCGGCTGGCTTGGGACTCGGCAAACTCAGTGACTCGGATAAGACTCGAATAAGACTCGGCAAAGACTCTGCACATATGAAAAAACTTAAAAATGTAGCTACTTAAAAAATAATATATAAACATATATATTAAAAATTAAAATTTAATATTCAAGCATATAACAGTTCAAAATTTGATAAAAAGACATAGCAATGCATTTTAACGAGAAGTGTTTTCTCACTTGAAATCACAAACTATAATTATTAATTACAAATTATAAAAACCATAAAATTATTAAAAATAAAGACAATTAAAAAATTTGATTAATTAACAATTATTAAAAATATTAAAAAAATGAAAAAGCAAATTGTAAAAAATACACTATCATCATCCTATCCTAACCACAAGCAATCACATTCTTCAACCAAACTACTGATGGTAGCGTCATCGCCTTACATTTATAAAATCCAAAGTATAGAAGTTCAATGAAAACAATAAAAAAATTGAAAATGCTCAAACCAATCACATCCTTAGTGCTTAGACTAGTGTTAGCGACCTTCCTCGGTGCACGCACACTCCCAAAATTCCAAGCACACAAACAACTGATAAATTGATAATAGCTAGGGGGCAAATGAGAACAACTCGAGGGAAGCCAAACTATTCAATGAGATGACAGTGGAGAACGGTGTAGTTTCGGGGATTTATTCCCTCCCTGTGTTCCCTCCAAAAAACAAAAGCGACGGTCAAACAGTCAACAGACTCGCGAGTAAGTGACGAGTTCAACGAGTAAATAACGAATGTTGCAAGTAAATGACGAGTTCGGTCAATGGCGAGTTTACCTTGCGAGTATGCCAAGAGTACTCGTCTTGGTGGTCGCTCGGCAAGACTCGCGAGTATTCAAAGAGTCTGACTACACTGGTTCAAACAAGAATCACAGCTCTCTTATTTATACACATTGAGCCAACTAACTTTTATCCTAAACAAGTCGGCCCCACTAAACTGTCTGGGTCGACTTCACCTTGGAAGACTTAAAACAGTATTTTATATTATTCATTAGGGTACTAATGACCCACCTTACAATGGAGGCTTTACCTCATGACTCTATGGTGACCAATTACAATAGTAACACCCCGTCGAAGGAATAATATCTCCCTTGGGTTACATCAGTAAAATACATTTAGAATATCCTTTGAAGTTACAATATTTCAACAATTTATACACACTCACACTAACTCAAGTTCGCATGAGGAGAGAGAGAGACAAGGAGGAGAGAGAGAGCTGCAGAAGACTTCTTATTATTGGGTTTTTCCATCTTGTGATATTGTCTTAGTGACGAAACTATTTTGAGGAAGTTTGTGGGGTTATCTCCTTTATTGTTTCCCCGAGGAAAATCTGTGTCTTGTGTATCTGCTCTATCTTATGTATCTTGATGTGCTTGTTATTCTTTCAAATAAAGATCCTAATCAAGTTGAATTAGATTAGAAAAACTAACATGATATCAGAGCCTCTCTAAAAGAAGGCACTTTGCAACAGCAAAAACTAGGGCTTCCTAGTTCAAGGTATTATCTCCACAGATCATTAAGAAAAGAGGGCTAGGCTAACTCGCCTTAGAAGGGTGCATCTTTTGGTGGAAGCAGAATCAGATTTGAAGAAGTTTCATTTTTTACCTTGACATTGGTGCTAGGAGAAACTAGGGTATCAATTTTTAGAGGCTTCCCACCTCAGTCTTCAGAAAAGAACATTGTTGAGCAACTCGCCTCAAGGAGGCGCATCTTTCTATCTAGACAGAGTTCCCAAACTCCAAGTTTGGAAAAATAGAGTTTCTCTAACAAACCCTAGGTCAGCCAGCTCCAGAACTAGGTAGAAAACCTCAAATTGGTTAGATATAAATCTTTGCTATTTTCATTTGATGTTCTCATTTGAAAATGACTCATCATACTCAGCTTGAGGACAAGCTTGGAGGAGCTGATAACCTTTGAGCATGGAAGTACAGGATCTCCCTGATCCTTGAAGAAAATGATTTGGATCAGTATATCAATGAAGAAGTTCTAGAGCCAAAGGGAGATGAGGCTATGGCTTCTCATAAGAAGAACTTGGTTAAAGCCAAGAGAATCATTGCAGATACTATTAAGGATCATCTCATCCCCCATGTGTCATCCTTGAAGACACCAAAGGAAGTGTTTGATAATTTGACAAAGATGTTTGAAGGAAAGAACATCAATCAAAAGATGACACTGAGGAACTAGTTGGAGAATGTGAAGATACAGAACTCAGAGACTATACAGTCCTACTTCACAAGGGTTGCTCAAATCAAGGAACAACTTGAAGCAGTTGAAGAAAATGTAGAACAAGGAGAGATTGTGATGACTACCTTGAATGGCCTCCCAAGATCATGAGATTCATTCATTCAAGGAATCTGTGCAAGGAGGCTGATCTCTTTCAACAGACTCTGAGAAGAATGCAGACAAGAAGAAGCTCGGCTCATAACAAGAGAAGAGAAGATGGGAGCAACTGAAAATCAAGCTCTCACAGTTTACACGAGAAGAAACTACAAGAAGAAGGAGAACCACCATCACAACAAAAGGAAGGACCATCATCATAAAAAGACAAAAGAAATTCACAAAAGATTCCTCCAACATTTGATGCTACACTTCTGATGAGAAGGGGCACTACTCCAGAGATTGTCCCAAAAACAAGGACTCCTTCAACGAGAAGAAGAAAAGACATCATGCTCACACCACTGAAGACAATGAACCAACAAATAAAAGATTCAAAAAAGAGAAGAATGATTCTGATGAAGAGTATGTTCTAATCTCAGCACTCACGGGCACTATCTCACATGGAAGCAATGATTGGCTTGTGGATAGTGGGGCATCTAAACATATGACAGGATACAAAGAATCATTCGTCAATATGTCTAAGCATGAGTCACCTCACAAGGTGAAACTTGGAGATGATTATCAATACCCAATAAAGGGAAGTGGAGAAGCTTCATACAAGCTAGACTCCGAAAAATCTTTGAAGATGAAAGACGTGCTATATGTTCTAGAATTGAAGAAGAATCTTCTCTCCATCTCTGCACTAGATGCAAAGGGAATGAGAGTTGCATTTGTTGATGGCCAAGTTCTAATGTGGCCTAAAGGAAAGATGATTGATTATGCAACAGTAATTGGAGAGCAAGACGAAGAATTGTACAAACTGAAGGGACAACCTGAAAAAGCATTGGTTCATGACTCAATAGACCAAATGAGCTATGGCACCGAAGGCTTGCACATGTGCACTACAAAGCACTACCGATTGCAAGCAAAGCAGTCTCAGGACTTCCAAAAATCCAAGCAAAGCATGAAAGCGTTTGCAAAAGATGTGCGCAAGGAAAGAATGCAAAGAGGACATTTCCCAGCAGTTAAAGCAAAGCAAAAGGAATACTGGAGATAGTACACTCAGATGTATGCAGGCCCATGTCATCCAGCTCACTAAGCGGGTATGTGTACTATGTTTCCTTTATAGATGATTTCTCACGTAAGACTTGGATATATTTCTTGAAAGGGAAAAATGAAGTGTTTAGTAAGTTCAAGGAATTCAAAGCCTTGGTCGAAAACCACACTGAGAAGAAGATCAAGACTCTGCGGTCGGATAATGGCGAAGAGTTCACCTCAGAAGAATTCAAGGAACTCTGCAGAGAGTCTAAGATTAAGAGGGAGTTGACCACTCCATACAATCTCTAACAAAATGGCGTTGCGAAACGAAAGAACAGAGCTATAATGGAAGGAGCGAAAGAAATGCTACATGATTAGGATCTTTCGATGCACCTTTGAGCAGAAGAAGCGAGGACAACTGTGTATGTACAGAACCATACTCCTCATCGAGTACTCGACAACAAGATTCCTGAAGAGGCTTTCTCAGGAGAGAAGCAAGAAGTCATCCATCTCAGAATATATGGTTGCCCAGTATACATACACATCCCAAAGGAGAAGAGAATCAAGCTTGATACTTCGGGGAAGAAGGGAATATTCGTAGGATACAATGATACTTCAAAGGCCTACCGGATATACTTCCTAGAATTCAAGAAGATTGACATCAACAAAGATGTAAGATTTGATGAAGACTCAGCATACTCCAGATCCCGAAAATTACCTATTGAAGAGGTTGAGGACCCTGAAGGAACTAGAGTCTAAGATACAGCAATGGTAGAGGCAATCCTAGAAGACCATGAAGATCACGACATAGCAGAACCACAAGAGCATGTAGAGACACTTCATGAGAAGAACTCCCACAAGAGAAAACCAACATGGGCACGAGAGCTAATACAAAAATTCGATAGGTATGGTGCTCCAAACGAGATGCATAGAGAAAGGAAAAGACCAAAACCTTACAGCAGCTACGTGGCCCTACTATGTGACATCATTGACAAAGAACCTTCCAACTATGAAGAGTCTGCAAAAAATAAACAATGGAAGGATGCCATGATCGAGGAGTACCAGTCGATTACGAAAAATGATGTCTGGGAGATAGTTCTGAGACCGGAAGGGAAGTCTGTTGTGCTTTTGAAGTGGATCTACAAGATCAAGCACGTTGCAGATGGTAGCATCGAGAAACACAAGGCAAGATTCATGGCACATGGCTTCTCACAAAAATAAGGCATAGCCTATGAGGAGACATTTGCACTCGGAGCAAGGTACACTTCCATTAGATCTATACTTGCATTGGCTGCAGTAATGAAATTGAAGATACACCAGATAGACGTCAAGACAGCATTATTGAATGGTGTATTCGAAGAGGAAGTGTACGTAGATCAGCCACTGGGATTCGAGACACATGACAGGAAGACTCATGTGCACAAATTGAAGAAGGCCTTTTACGAATTGAAACAGGCACCCAGGACATGGTACGACAAGATGGATAGCTTCCTAATGGAGTTAGGCTTTACCAAGAGTAAAGCGGGCTCCAACCTTTACTTTAAGGTTAAAAGCGGATGACTGGTACATGTCGATGACTTGTTTCTAACAGGAGAGGATGCACTCATTGTAAATGCAAAGAGGAAGATTGCCACTGAGTTCAAGATGAAAGACCTAGGGATGATGCACTACTTCTTAGACATGGAGGTGTGGCAGAGTGCGGATGGAATTTTCCTTGGTCAAGGAACGTATGCAGTGGAGCTTTTGAAAAGATTCGGAATGCGGGACTGCAAGGCGATAGCCACACCAATGGCATCGAACTTGAAGCTTCTGTACGATGCTTCATCAAAATCAGTTGATGCCATGATGTATCGTCAGATGAGTGGTGCATTGATGTACCTGACGAATATGAGGCCGAACATATGGTTGCTGTGAACAACCTAAGCCAGTTCCTTACGAATCTAAGACATGTTCACATGGTTGCTACAAAGCATGTATTGAGGCACATGAAGGGTACAGTCGAGTATGGGCTCAAGTATGATGCGAATCAGAAGATTAACCTACACGGTTATGTTGATTTAGGTTGGGCAAGTAGCACCACTGATAGGAAGAGCACTTCGAGATGTTGCTTCAGTTTGGGATCCGGCATGATCTCCTGGTTTAGCAGGAAGCAGTCCTGCGTGGCGTTAAGTACAGCCGAGGCAGAATACGTTGCATTCCGCTCGGCTAGTTGTGAGGTAGATGGCTTCGAAATCTACTATCTGATTTGTTTGATCTGACTTACATTTTTGTATGGTGCAGAGAGGAACAGTGAAGCTCCAGTACATGGCATCGGACAAACAGATAGTCGATGTATTGACTATGCCGCTAGAGAGAGTGAAGTTCGAGTACTTCAGAGAAATACTTGGTGTGATCCAAAATGAGGCCTTTAGAAAGAGGGAGTAACAAGTTCTAGCATAGTCGGAGCTGCAGGTTGTCTTGGTGACATAATCAGTCTTGGCATGCTCCTATGCTACAGATGGCGAGAGACCAGAAGACGTAGATGCATGAGATCTCACATGGGAAAGTAGACAGGTTGTCCTTGAGCATAAAAGATCATGGCGTGGTATGCAGGTTGCTTGGGCATAATCAGTCCTAGTACGGGTTGTCCTGGAGCATAAAAGATCCTAGCGTGGTACGCAAGTTGCTCGGACGTAATAAGTCCTTGAAGGTTATCCTAGAACGGAAAAGAGACGCAGGTTATTCAGATGTAAGGAGTCCTTGAGGTTAACCTAGAATGGAAAAGATCCTAGCATGGTACGCAGGTTGTTTGGTCGTAATCAGTCCTTGTATGTGTGGGTTCCCATGTTGGAGATGATGAGGTCACAAGGCACTTGGTGTGCACCTGGGCAGTTCTCACATAGTGGTAGACGCAAGTTGTCTTGGTAATGTAAATAAGTCCTAGCATGCTCCTATGTTTGTAGAACGCAGGTTGACCGTAGTGAGAAGTAATGCACTTGGTGTGCTCCTAGGCAAATCTCGCATAGTGGTAGATACAGGTTGTCTTGGTGACATTATGAGTCTCGGTGTGCTCCTATGTTGGTAGAACGAAGGTAGTCTGTGATATGCATCTGGGTTGTGCTCTGTGTGTTTGATGCAGGATGATGAGATGATCTAGATACGACGAGATGACGGAAGGAGACGTAAGTGATTGCAGTGCAATGTAATGATTGATCCTGGGTTGTAAGTATGCGATGGCTTGCTCATGGATATGATGAAGACCTCGATGAGGACTAGGCTTACACCCAGCATGAAACAGGGCTGGCTTTGTAGAAACTTTTGATGGAAAATAGTACTATTTGATGATCGACAAGATGAGGACTATGGCAATAGCTCTGATGATGACTCTGTGATGATGACTTGACCAGATATGTTGATGACTATGGCGAGAAAGAATAACTTACTAGTTAAGAGGGAGTGTTATCGTATTTGCAACTTCGGAAGATATTCTGATGTATATTATCATTGTATGTTGTTGTATCCCCATCAAAGATGTGTTTCCCTCCTTTCAAGATGTCATTGTTGTGTATGGTCCTTGAGGTACAACCTCCATTGTAAGTCAGGGAAATAGTCCCCAGTATAATATAATGTAATGTACTTTCGGAGTCTCAAGGAGAATTCGGCCCAGTTAGGGTTAGAAGTCGGCCCAGTCAAGTCGGGAGGTCAGTCACTTGAAGAGTATAAATAAGGAGGTGCCCTCCCTCATTTATACACACTCGCACTCACTCAAGTTCGCATAAGGAGAGAGAGAGAGAGCTGCAGAAGACTTCTTATTATTGGATTTTTCCATCTTGTGATATTGTCTTAGACATGGAACTATTCTGAGGAAGTTTGTGGGGTTTTCTCCTTTATGGTTTCCCCGAGGAAAATCTTTATGTCTTATGTATCTGCTCTATCTTATGTATCTTGTTGTGCTTGTTATTCTTTCAGATAAAGATCCTAGTCAAGTTGAATTACATTAGTAAAACTAACAGGTCATTCAAACATAGATTCCTCAAGCATGGGCGACCCAATGGTATCCCATATAGATGAAGAGCATGAGTGGTACAAGGATGTCATCTTTTATTTGAAGAACTTATCGTGCCCTAATCACTTGGTCGATCACCAAAGAAGGGCTCTTAGGCTTGAAGCATCTAAATTTGTGCTCACACGCGATGGTTTAGGTTGGAGAAACCCAGACGGGATTATTTTGTGATGTGTTAGCTCGAATGAATCTCAAACCATCATTAAGGAATTACACTTTGGGTTATGCAGGGGACATTACGCTCCAAGGACCACAACGTCCAAAATCATGCGCGTCGGATACTATTAGCCTACTTTGTTTAAGGATGTACACACGTACGTCAGATCTTGTTAGGAGTGTATGCTCTTCTTCGAAATGCCCAAACTTCTCGCTTTGTCGTTGTCCCCTGTTATAGTAGAATCTCCTTTCTCGCAATGGGGAATGGATTTCGTCGAGCCTTTCGATCAAAATTCATGTCAGGGATACAAATACATTTTAACATGCACCGACTACTTTACTAGGTGGGTTGAATCCATTCCCACTAAAAAGGTGATAGCAGAAGTAGTAGTTAAATTCTTAGAAGAACACATAATATGCAGGTACGATTGTCCTTTGAAGATCACCACGGACAATGTCAAATCCTTCAGTAAGATCAAAATGTCTACCTTTTACCTAGATCATGGTATATTTTAATCCCATTCTTCAAATTATTGTCCTCAAGGAAACGGGCTAGCTGGGTCTAGTAACAAAAACCTTATTAGACTTTTAAAAAAAATGGTTGGAGAAAACAGGCGAAGTTGGGATAGTAAATTGAAATATGCTCTATGGGTAGATAGAACGACGGTAAAGAGGATAACGGGTAAAGCCCCATTTGAGCTTATCTATGGCCAGGATTGCAAGCTCCCTATAAACCCTCAAATCCCAATCTATGAGTTGCATCAATGCACTTCTGACCAAGAAGCTATGCAAGCGAGGGTGGATAGGTTGGTCGAATTAGATGAAAAAAGGTAAGAAGCTTGGGACCGAACTATAATAGAGCAAGAGAGAAAAAAAGGCACGCTCGACCAAAGAACCAGAAACGTGAAATTCAAAGTTGGGGATGTAGTATTACTATGGGATAAAAACAAAGAAAAACCTGGAAACCAAGGGAAATTGAAAAAGTTATGGATGGGGCCTTACCGAGTCAATCGAATTGCTAGCAAAGGATTTGTCTGGTTGGAAACGTTGGACAGAGACAAGTTGGAGTTTCATGTAATGGATGGCTCCTCAAGCATTATTTTCCACCAATAGATTGACCCGCTCCTCAATTTTGGTTTTAGTGTAGGTTTGAATTGTTGATTTTGCTTTATAATTGCTTAGATGATATCTTAAAACAATTAGCCACAAGCACAAAAACATAAGAACACAAGACCACAGAGATTTTCCTCGGGGAAACCACAAGGGAGAAAACCCCGCAAAACTTTCTCAGTATAGAACTCAACCAGTGCAGTGTAAAACTCAGACAACAGCTTCTTCTTTCTTTCTGGCGCACTACTACTTATCTCTCTCGCTAAGAACAGCTTGAGTGAGTGAGTACAAATGAGAGGAGGCGTCTCCTATTTATATTCTTCTGTTGACTTGAATTCTAACTTGGTGGGGTCGACTTCACTAGTTGTCAGGGCCGACTTGTCCCACTGGACATTACAAATAGCATTTCTTATAATGACACTTGGGTACTAATGACCCGACTTACATTCGGAGGTTTACATTGCTTCTTTCAATGACACTGACAAGACCAAACTCATTTCCCGAAGGAGGAATGCAATGCTACTAGGAATATCTTCTAAAGTTACAATAAATTAACACTCCCTCTTAACTAGGAAGGTATTCAACATCTGATATTACAACTGTACAACTGTCTGGTGAGACTCTATATGTCATAGCAAGTTTTGGAACATAGTCTAACATCTTCATCATCAATCTCAGCCGGAACATCTTCTGTAATCTTCATCTTGTAGTCTTCGTCTTTCGTACATTCTCAAACATCTTTTGTTTGTCTTCTACATAACCATCTTCTAGATCTTCTTCTTGTAGTCTTCATCTTTTGTACATTCTCGAACATCTTCTATATGTCTTCTACTTAACCATCTTTTGGATCTTCTTCTTGTAGTCTTTGTCTTTCAAACATTCTCGAACATCTTTTATATTTCTTCTACTTAACCATCTTCTGGATCTTCTTCTTATAGTCTTTGACTTTCGAACATCTTCTATTTATCTTCTTCTTATAGTCTTTGACTTTCGAACATCTTCTATTTATCTTCTTCAATATGTGAATACTGAATCATCATATGTCTGTATCGTCGTCATGAGCACTAGATATCAGTATGTGAATACTAAGACATCATCTTTATCTGCAATATCTGTGTAAGGATATTGATAACATCAACAATTTTCATCAGCTTGTCAACAAATAACAAATGCTAGAGCATCATCTGCATAATTATTAATCAGCATAGAGATGTTGAACCATCGATATCATCATCAGTATAGGAATACTGAAATAACATGTAACTACAATCATTAGTGTATCATTACTGATACGGACTCAATCAATCACTGATAAAGAAGCAAACAGACATCACAACAATAGCATAATAATCATCATATCAAACAATCATCAAGCATGGCATCAATCATCAACAACAAGCAGTATAGCAATACTGCATCAATCATCAAGCCTCTCAGTAATCAACAATCATCAACTACTAATAGTATAGTAGTACTATAACAATCATCAAGCTTTTCAGTAATCATCAACAAGCATCGCATCAGTCATCCACAATCAGTATAGCAATAATGTAACAACTATCAAGCTTTTCAACAATCATCAACAATCAACAGCATAGCAATACTGAGGATACATCTTGCCCTTCACCTTCTTCGGAGCAACATCACGATGAGTTATCTGGTAGATCCATCTGAGCATTTTGTCTAACTTACTAACTCTTTCAAGCCAAACAAGCCTTGTTAGACAGATGGATCTCCCTGGGGACCAAACAAGCCTTGTCTGGCTTGCTAACCCTTTCGGGCCAAACAAGCTTAGCCATACATACTAATCCCCCTAGGATCGACAGGTCTTTAGTCTAGCTTACTAACCCTTTTGGGCCAAACAAGCCTAGCCAGACGTACCCTCCCCTATACTAACCTACTCACCACTGCATCCAACATCTTCTGTCACTCCCTCTTTCGAGAGAGGTCCTTTCGGATTACACCAAGCTTGTCTCGAAAGTATTCAAACTTTACACGAGCCAGAGGCTTATTCAATACATCTGCTGCTTGTTCCTTGGTGGGAACATACTTAAGCTTTACAGCTCCCTTCTGCACCATATCCCGAATGAAATGATATTTGATCTCTATGTGTTTCGACTTATCATGGAATACGGGATTCTCTATCATCTTGATAAAACTCTGATTATCACAAAGGATATCAGTGACATCTATCTCTGCATCGAATAATCCTGACAACATCTTTCGAAGCCATATTGCTTCGCTGCAAGCTGAACATGCTGCAATGTATTATGACTCTGTTGTACTCAGTACAATACTGGTCTGCTTTCTACTGAAGCAAGAGATCATGCCAAATCCCAAACTGAAACAGCATCCTGATGTACTTTTTCTATCTTTGGCACTTCCTCCCCAATCTGAGTTTTCATATCCATACAACTTGATCTCTCCACTTGATGTATATCTGAGCCCATAGTCTAGAGTTGCCTTTAGATGCCTCCTCACATGTTTTACACCAATTAGGTGAATGTGTTTAGGATTGACCATGTACTGACTTAAGGTGTTTACTGCAAAACATATATCTCATCTCGTATTGGTGAGGTACATCAACGATCCAATGATCTGTCTATATAGCGTGGCATCAACAGCTTCTGAGGTGTCATCATTCAATAGCTTCAAACTAGTAGTCATCGGAGTGGTCATGGCTTTACAATCTAGCATTCCAAATCTTTTTAAGATTTCAACAGTATAGTTTCCTTGATTTAGAAAAATCTCATCTGGATGTTGCCATACTTCAAGACCTAGAAAGTAGTGCATCATTACAAGGTCTTTCATTTCAAATTCTGCAGCAAGCCTCTTCTTACATTCGGTAATCGACTTATCTTCACCTGTCAAAAACAGATCATCTACATATAGTAACAAAATTAAAATTCCATCTTCATCAACCTTGTAGTAGAGGTTGGAATCTTCTTTACTCTAAGTAAAGCCTAAGTTATTAGGAATCCATCGATCCTTCCATACCATGCTCTGGGTGCTTGCTTTAATCCATACAATGCATTCTTTAGTCGGCACACATGAGTCTTCTGATCATTAATCTTGAATCCTTGTGGTTGTTCAATATAAACTTCTTCTTCAATCACACCATTTAGAAATGTCATCTTTACGTCCATTTGATGTAGCTTCCATTTCATGTTGGAGGCCAAGGCAAGAACAATTCTTATAGAGGTGTACCTAGCTACTGGGGCAAAAGTCTCTTCATAATCAATTCCCTCTTTCTGAGGGAATCCTCGGGCTACAAATCTAGCCTTGTATTTTTCTATACTTCCATCTGCTGAGTGTTTGTTTTTGAATATCCATTTAGAGGATACCATTGACTTGTCCTTTGGTCTAGGTACTATTTCGCACACATCATTCTTCATAATGGATTGGTATTCCTCGACCATTGCATCATCCCACTCCTTTTGTTTTATTGCTTCTTCAAAACAAGTTGGTTCTTTATCGACTAGATCACACATCAAGGCCATGTAACTGGGATATCACTTTGGCTTCTTCCTCTCTCGGATGGTTCCTTCGGGAGCACCAAGTCTTTTTGCTTCTTCAATTGCTTCACGAGCCCAGGCAGGTTTTCTCTTTCGAGAAATCAGTTCACTTGGTAAATCTTCAGGTAGCTAAGGTTCTGTCATATCATGCTCTTCAAGTATTGGGTCTTCTTCTTTAGGACTTTCAATAGTTTTGGGAGTTTCATGCTCCTCTTCATCTTCCGTGTCATTTCTTGATTTTCTGAAGGCTGAATCTTCATCAAATGTAACATCTCTACTAAGTTCAATTTGATGGTACCCTGGGATATAGATTCGATAAGCTTTTGACTATTCACTATATCCTACGAACAATCCTTTCTTTCCTGAAGGATCTAGTTTTGATCTTTTCTCCTTGGGAATATGAAAGTATATAGGACAACCAAAAATATCTAAATGACTTACCTCTGGTCTTTCACAGGAAAACATTTCTTCTGGAGTTTTATTCCCAAGAGCACTGTGAGAGATTCGATTCTAAACATATACTGTTGTCCTTGCTGCTTCTGCCCATAGGTACATTGGGAGATCTTGATCATGTATCATGGCTTTCACAGCTTCCATGATGGATCTGTTCTTTCTCTCTGCCACACCAGTTTGTTGTGGATTGTAGGGAATGGTGAGCTCCCTCTTAATCCCAGCCTCTTTGCAAAACTCATTGAATTCATTTGAAGTAAACTCTCCTCCATTATCTGATCTTAGAATCTTGATTTTCTTTTCAGAAAGGTTTTCTATTAGGGCTTTAAACTCTTTGAATCTTTCAAACACTTCATCCTTCTTTTTCAAGAAGTATATCCAAGTCTTTCTGGAGAAGTCATCAATGAATGAGGCATAGTAAGAGTACCCACTTAATGAAGTGGTTTGCATTGGCCCACGGATATCTGAGTGAATGATATCTAGGATTCCTTTTTCCTTACTATTACTTTTCGGAAAAGGATTCTTAGTATTCTTTCCTTGTGCACATCCCTTGCACACTCCTTCATGTTTTATCTGAATTTATGGTAAACCAGTTACCACCTTGCTTACAATTGGAAGAGCTTTGTAGTGAACATGAGCAAGCTTTCTGTGCCACAATTCACTTGGATTGATGGTACTGGTTGTTAATGCAGAATCTGTATGTCCTTTTATAGTTTGTAGAGACTTCCTTCTTCAACTCCAATCTCTACTGCATCGTCAATAGTTTTGCCTTTGTTCCACATGAGGACTTTTCCATCTACAAAGGCAACTCTGAAGCCTTTCTTGTCTAAAGCTGAAATGGAAAGAAGATTCTTCTTTAGTCCTGGGACATATAGGACATCCTTCATTTTCATAGGCTTTCCGGAATCCAATTTATAAGATGCCTCTCCTAACCCTATAATGGGATATTGGGAACCTCCAAGCATTACTTTGTGTGGAGATTCCTTTTGTTCAAGGCATGAGAGTGACTCCTTGAACCCAGTCATGTGCTTGGAGGCACCACTATCAATCAGCCATGTATCATTTCCTGGTGAGAATGGTCCGGTTAGGGCAGAGATCAAAACATACTCTTCACTGGAATCTTCATCCTTCTTTGCTTCCTCTTTCTTCTCGATCGCTTTCTTCAGCAACATGTCCTTGAAACCTTCTCATCTTCTTAAGTCTTTCTGCTTTCATGGGACAGTTAATTGCAATGTGTCCTAACTTGTGACAGTTGAAGCATTCAAAGCTTGAGAAATCTCTCTTGGATATTTTAAACCCTCGAGTCTTAGGAGGATGGTCATAACTCTTTCTTTTTCCTTTGGTAAGGGCAGTTAAGGCTTGATCCTCATTGTCATTTAGTTTTTCTTCTCTGGTTTCTATCCTCTCTTCTTCTTAGACACATTCTTCCCATAACTTCCGGAATTTGGTTAGTTTCCTCCTTGAACAAATTCCTCGAATAAAAGCTTCCCAATCTCTTGGAAGGCCATTCAAAGTTGTCATTACAACTTCTGCTTCTTCAACCATGTCACTAACGGCTTCTAATTGATCCTTGATTTCAGCTACTCTTGTAAAGTAAGATTGCATAGTCTTTGACTTTTGAGCTCTTACATTTTTGAGTTGATTTCTCAAGGTCATCTTCCTATTAATGTTCCTTCCTTCAAATAGCCCTAATAGGGCATCAAACATTTCTTTGGAGTCTCCATAGAAGATACTTGAGGAATCAGATTGTCTTTGATTGAATCAGCTATGATTCTTTTAGATATGATCATATCCTTCTTGTGCTTGGTTTTGGTTTCAAATTCTTCTGGTTCTTTCACTTCCTCTTTCACAAATTTGTCTAGATCATTCTCTTGGAGAATGAGCATGATTCTGTTCTTCCAAGCTTTGAAGTTTTCAGCCCCTTCAAGCTTTTCATCTAGCTTGGTATTCTTTGTCTTATTTAGAAAACTAAGAACCTCAAATGGAAATAAATAGAAGGATACTTACTTGCAGAAAACAACTCCCGACTCACCTTCTTCCTGAGGCCCTAGGGTTTGGGGTAGAAACCCTAATTTTGGAGCTGGGATCACAAGTGGAGCTGAGTGGTGGAAACGATGCGCCCTCTTGAGGCGAGGTAGACTATATCTTCCTTTTTCTGAGATTGATTATGAAACCCTGGAAAATTGAAACCCTAGTTTGTCCCGGTAGCTGTAACAAGTCCAAAACTGAAAATGCTTCAACTTTAGTTCTGTCACCACAAAAAGATGCGCCCTTCAAAGGCAAGTTGGAGGAGCCCTCTTTTCTAGTTGATCTGTCGAGAGATTTGTGAAGAACAACAAACCCTAGTTGTGCAGTGTCTCCTTTCAGGGTGGCTCTGATACCATGTTGATTTTTCTTTATAAATGCTTAGATGATATCTTAAAACAATTAGCCACAAGCGCAAAAACGTAAGAACACAAGAACACAGAGATTTTCCTCGGGGGAACCACAAGGGAGGAAACCCCACAAAACTTCCTCAGTATAGAACTCAACTAGTGCAGTGTAAAACTCAGACAACAGCTTCTTCTTTCTTTCTGGCGCACTACTGCTTCTCTCTCTCGCTAAGAACAGCTTGAGTGAGTGAGTACAAATGAGAGGAGGCACCTCCTATTTAGATTCTTCTGTTGACTCGACTTCTAACTTGGTGGGGCCAACTTCACTAGCTGTTACGGCCGACTTGTCTAACTAAACATTACAAATAGCATTTATTATAATGACACTTGGGTACTAATGACCCGACTAACATTCGGAGGTTTACATTGCTTCGTTCAATGACACTGACAAGACCAAACTCATCTTCTGGAGGAGGAATACAATGCTACTAGGAATATCTTTCGAAGTTCCAATAAATTAACATGAATAAGCTCTCGGGAGCAGTAGCCTTTTACTTTTGTCTTTATCCTTTGCGCCTTTTCATTTGTTTATCCTTTGCTTTCCTATTTTAGTTTTGGCATGTTTGCTTGCTTGTGTGTGCGTGTTTTCTTAATTTTCTAAATAAAACAAAACATCTTTATTTCCAGTTGTTAGAGTAGTTTTGCTTTCAGTTTTTAGTTAGTCAACATTTCATTTTTATTTAAATATATTGGGGCAGTCTAACTCTTGATCTGCAAGGATTGGTAGAGTATTTGTGTATGCAGGAACAAGTATTGATCTATAGTGCAAGATGTTGATGGTCTCGGTGCATTTTCGTGGACATTGAGAAGTGCTTGGACTAGAGATTTCTGAGGATCTCAAGCGTTCTCTCCCTTAGAGCACTCATCCTAGCTGGAGCCAGATGTTATCACATCCATGTTAGTTGGAGCCACCATGATGCAGATCCAGTACCAGAGCATAGAGCCAATCCTTACATGAGCATGAGCAGACCTATGAGACATTCATCATCAACAATGTGCCCCAGATTCAGAGATTATTCAGTACATACTCCTGGCTCCCATGTCACATTTGTTCCCACATGACCCAACTCTTGCAGAAGTTTGCTATGTCACGGGTCACATAGATATTAGCAAATAGCAGTGTTAGCCTTTCCTTAGTCCATCAATATTAGAGATCATCGTCCAGATTCAGGCAGCATAGCAGGTATATGGTATGTCACATTTATGTTATGTTTTCTCTACTTTATTTATATTAGTAACCTGACTTGGTGCTAAGTGATTACCTATTATGATCATTTGTCCATTTGTTATTGTCACAGGCTAACCTTTTGAATGGTCATGATGCCTTGATTGCAAGACTCCTCTATATGCACACTTGTTCCTTCCCCTTTCTTGGTATAAACTTGGTCATATTTGTCCCATTTGCTAGCTTTGGTATCATGTAATATCCTAGATACGAATATTCCATTGTTTTCTATTCTAGGGCTTGCTTAAGCCTCCTGATTTACAATAATACTGAAATAAACTTGCATGCAAAGTGTCGGGCAAATGCCCCTATTTTATAGCTAACTAGGGCAAAGATTTTACTATGAACAGATCAACACTTACCACTAATAATCTGGCTGATAATGCTCCAGAGATAATACGCATGCATCGAGAACTGATCTGGTGAAGAACTGGTGCTCCTTTCCTTCGACGTTGGTGCTCCTTTCCTTCGACGTTGGTGCTCCTTTCCTTCGGCGTTACCGCCCAACAGCACGAACCCCTCAATCAACTAAAGGTGACGTTTTTGGTGAAGGAGTTGTCTGATGAAAGTGAGGATTTGCAAGAATGGTCTTCCTGTGCCGGAGAAATTACCTGAAGCATGCAGATATTTTGACCACTCTAAGCATGCTAGCGAATTGGTTTGCTAGTTTAGCTGCTCACGCCCCCAGCTATACAAAATTGCTGAGAACTACTCCGGATGAGCAAATGGGAAACTAATAATCACCTGGTACTGAAGGATGATCCTGATGATGAGAATGGTGCCAGTATTCAGAAGATAAACTGAGATCTGGAGACCCAGCAAATGCTTTGGGGTTTTCCAGCTAAAAACCCCCCACAGCTGCACACGTGTCCCTGCAAACAATCTTCTAATGGGTGTCGGATAACTGTATATGGATAAATAAGATGAAAAGTTGATGGTGGACCTGGATGGCCTACCCTAAATGAAACTAGGGCAGATATTTCACTGCCGAAACCTCGTTAGCTGAAGACGTCGTCTTCAACCCCAACTACCATGGCCGCACACTGTGCTGCTACTCAAAAGCTCCAAATCAATAATAATCATAAGTGTCCTTCTCCATTCACTTTACCTTTCTTTTATAACTTTCAACTGCAAATAACCTAACTTTTGACCTAATTAGATCACTTTAACTTCTAATTTGCAGTTGACTTGCATGCAGGTGCATGGAGACTCAATCGAGTGCATGCGTCATGAAATAATGCTCAGATGTCATGCATGCAGGTGGCCTTTGGCTCTAGTGGCCCCCTTCTACCCAATGATGATATAATATTGATGCCCTAGATCTTCTTATATGGCATCAGTCTATAGTTGATTCCCTGACTGTCAGTGCCCACTCGAACCTATGGGAATCATATAGGTTAGTGAGTCGATCCTCAATGCCTAAGCAGAATACGACATTACAGTCCTCCTCGCTTGAATTTGCTTGTCCTCAAGCAATTGTAAAGCTCGGTGTTGTAACACCTGTTCTCCTTCCCAAGTGGCTTCCTCTATAGGCAAATCTTTCCACTGAACCAAGTAGTCTCTGATGATTTTGTTCCTCAATTTTCGCTCTCGCACCTCTAGGATGCGCTCCGAATTCATAATCAATTGCCCCTCATCATCAAGGCGGGGAAGCTTGGAAGATGTAACAATTTGTTGATTGACTGCCTTCTTGAGGTTGGAGACATGAAATATGTTGTGAATCTTGCTCTCTGCGGGTAGCTTTAGCTCGTATGCTACCTCTCCAACCTTCCAGATTATCTTATATGGACCATAGAAGCAAGGTTTGAGTTTTTCCGCTCCTTTCTTTTTAAGAGATGACTGTCGGTAAGGTTGGAGGCATAAATAAACGAAGTCTCCTACCTCAAAACTACGCTCAACCCTGTGCCTGTATGTTCTCCCTGAGTATCTTGAGGATAACACGACCCTCCTGAATCCACTCTTTGGCCTCGAGGGCCCTGCTATCACCGAATATCCAGTCTACGAAAGTGGAAGCATCATACCTATACAGAGCTTGAAAAGGGGTCATCCCAATTGTCATATGGTGGGTGGTGTTGTAACAATGTTCACCCAAGTGTAGCCATTTGATCCATGTCCTCTGCTGACCTGCTACGTAATTTCTCAAGTATCCCTCAATCCACTTGTTGACAATCTCTATCTGCCCGTCACTCTGTGGATGATAACTTGTGCTCATGGCTAACTCGGTTCCCACTAACCGGAAAAGCTCTTTCCAAAAGGCTCCTGTGAATTTATTGTCCCTATCACTGACAATAGTCTTGGGTAACTCGTGGAGTCTAAATACCTCTCTGAAACATAGTTTTGAAACCTGTGCTGCTGAATAATCTGAAGAAATGGCAAAGAAGTGAGCTAACTTGGTCAATCTGTCCACTACTACGTACAAGCAGTCTCTTCCCTGAACCTTGGGCAACCCACTAATGAAGTCCATAGAGATGCTCTCCCACTTCTGCTCGAGAATAGGTAAGGGATGTAGTAAACCAGTTGGGTGGGTGTGCTCTACTTTTTTTGTTGGCACAAGCTACACTCTCTCACATGTTGTATCACATCATTCTTGAGGTCGTTCCATGACAACCTTTCCCTAATCTGTCTGTAGGTCTTGAGAAAGCCCCGATACCCTGCTAATGGTGAATCATGCAACGCCTGCAAAATCTTCTTCTTGAGGGGAGACTTTGGAACTAAGAAGATTCTGTTCTTGTAGTATATGATGTCATCAATTACCCGGTACCTATCACCCTGAATCTGACCATCCAATAGCTCGCAAGCAAACTTATCTTTGGAGTACTCAACCAAAAGATGAGATCTCCAATCTAATGAGATGCTCATAAGGGTTAAAGTAGTTGGTCATCTAGAAAGTGCATCAGCCACTACATTGTTCTTTCCCTTTACGTACTCAATCTCGAAGTTATAGGCTTGAATTTTGCTTACCCATTTCTGCTGCCTCTTGTTTAGCTCTTTCTGCTCTAGGAAGTATTTCAAGTTGTTGTGATCTGTCTTAACCTTGAATCTGCCACCCACTAAGTACTGCCTAAACTTGGTTAGCGCATGGAGAATGGCTAACATCTCTTTGTCATATATCGAATAGTGGCATTCATAGTCTGTGAGCTTCTTGCTCTCAAATGCAATGGGGTGGTTGTTCTGCATCAAAACTGCCCCAATTCCCTCTCCTAAAGCATCACATTCTAACACGAAGGGTTGAGAAAAGTCTGGTAAAGCTAATACTGGGCATGAACTCATTACCTTTTTCATTTTCTCGAATGTATGTTGTGTTGTCTCCGACCAACTGAATTCCCCCTTCTTGGTAAGATCTATGAGGGGTGCGGTCATCTATGAGAATCCACTGACATACCTCCTATAGTAGGTGCAAAGGCCCAAAACACCCTTCAGTTCTGTCACATTTTTTGGTGTAGGCCAATCCAATATTGCCCGAATCTTCTCTAAGTGCACCTGGACCCCGTTGGCCCCTATCACATGCCCTAAGTATAACATCTCCTGCATGCCGAACTCCCACTTGGACATTTTGGCATATAGTGACTGCTCCTGTAGAATGCCAAGTACTTCATCTAGATGTCTCAAATGTTCTTCCCAAGTTCTACTGTATATCAATATGTCGTCGAAGAATACCAGAATATACTTACGTAACTGAGCCCTGAAGATTTGGTTCATTCATGACCGGAAAATAGTTGGTGCATTAGTGAGCCCGAATGGCATCACTAGAAACTCATAATGTCCGTAGTGGCAACGAAAAGCGGTCTTTGGAACATCATGTTCCCTGACTCTAATCTGATGGTACCCTGAGCGGAGATCAATCTTGGAAATGTACTTTGCCTCTGTAGTTCATCCATCAACTCATCAATCCTAGGGATGGGATACCTGTTCTTTATGGTCTTCTTGTTGAGTGCCCTGTAATCAATGCACATGCGTAAGGTTCCATCTTTTTTCTTTACTAGCACTACTGAAGATGCAAAGGGACTGGAGCTAGGTTTGATGTACCCTAGCTTGAGCAGTTCCTTGATTGTACTCTCTATCTCATCTTTATACCTCTTGGGATGTCTGTAAGGAGTGGTGATAACTGCTTGAGTCCCCTCCTCTAACTCAATAATGTGCTCAAATCCCTTATCTGGAGGTCAACCTACCGGAAGGTCTCCGAATACTGCCTTGTGCTTCTACAATAAGACCTCTATATCTATTGGATGGTGTGTGGCCTCATCTGGTGGTTTACTGAAGGTAACCAAACACTCTGCAACCCACTCAATATCTCCCTGTCGAAGTACTGCCTTCATCCTATGTGATGTCACTGCTGTGGGAGGGTAGGTATTCATCCCTCTCAATGCTACCTTCTGTCCCTCTGCTCCTATAAACTCCATATCCATGGTTTGGTAGTTTGAGGAATACTTCCCTATGGAATACAGCCACTGAACTCCTAGTACCACATTCATGTCAGGTACATATACCACATAGAATGTTTCTATCATTGTATAATTCCCAAGTGTTACTTTTAATTTAGGAATCCTCTGACTACACTCCATGGTGTGACCTGCTGCAGCTACTGAAAACCCATCAAAACTCTCAATCTGAATGTCTCTCTTTTTAACCCATGCAGTATTAATTAAAGTTGTGGGATGCCCCACCATCTATCAGCACTCCCACTCTGTCGCCCTGTACGATACCTCTGATTCGAAGAGTGTGGAATTTAGGAACCCCTATCATGGTAGTAATGGTACCTCCTGAGGCTTGTCCCTTGTCAACTGTCTCTAGTGTCTCGCCCTACTCCTGATCCTGATAATCCTCATCATCCGCACTGTCGGAATAGGCCTCTATGTAGTAGGCCTTTCCTTTTCCTGAACATCTGTGACTTGGTACCCATGGTTCCTAGCAAGTGAAACAAACTTTTTTCTTCTAATGTCCTGTTAGGTATCATTGTCCATCCATTCTTTCTTGGGCCATTCATTCTGGAAGGGTTTCCTCTTTTTATCTTTAATAGGGAAATTGGTTCTGGGAGGAAACCTATTTTTGGGCACTGCATCCTGTAAGTCCTGAGTCCGGTTGATGGCATCTGCTAGGGTGGTGGGCCTATAAGACTTGACCCATCCCCGTAAGGGTTCAGTGAGAGCCTCAGTAAACAACATAATCAACCCGCTCTCTGATATATCTGTCACCATGACTGCTATCCTCTGAAATTCTGAAATAAATGCATCTGCACTACCTGTCTGCTTGAGTTGTGCCAACTCTCTAAAGTGTACCTCAGGGTCCTTCTGATCAAACCGCTCAATGAACCTTTATGTAAAATCTGGGTATGAGGTTATGGTATTGTGACCCAGTGTTACTAACCCGTGGCACCACCACTCATGTGCTTCTCTGTCCAAATGCAAAGTAGCCAATTTAATGGCATCTATCTCAATCATGGGGTTGAGCTAGAAGTATGTATCCAACTTCTGCACCCAATTCCGGGCTCGGCCACCCCTGGTGCCCTCAAAGGTAGGGGTAGTCAATTTCCCTATGATGCACTGTAACTCATAGTTCTGGGTGAATGGCCTATTGTAAGCTTTGGGTTTGTTCTTACTTTTAAAGTGGCAGAAGTCAGATAAGGTCATGGCTAAATGGAAGTCCTCGCCTAAAGCTCTATATTCTCTCAGATAGGCACTCATGGATTCTTCTGGTTCTGCTTGTGCTAGAGGCATTGCAGCTGGGTTATCTAAGAATTGAGGCATGGTGGATCGGAAAGGCTTGTATATATGGGGATGGATCTGTACGTTGGTATGTAAGTGCTCCCTACTACTACTGGTGGATACCCTATCACTGTTGGGAAATAAGGGACTATGTGGGGTGGGCCCATTTTTCTCAGTCATTTGCTTGAAGGTACTCATCATTTCTTTTTGCCCAGTAGTGAGTTCTGTTGCCCACCTATTTCGACTAGGTGGCAACTTCATGTACATGAAGATGTACATAATTGTACAAATTGTACCTTGGAAAAATCTGAGGATTTTTCACTTCTGCAGGGCAATTGCCCCTTTGTAAAACGAAATGTCTACTCCCCTGCGTGGGAAAATTAATGTAATTATATGTGCTAGTGTGGGTCATATGATATGGACGCCACGCCATGGAACTGATTGTTAGGGAAGTCCCCTCATCGAGTGTTTTTTCCTCTTCCAATTAATCTTGTTCTTTAAACGATTTTAATTGGTTAGGTTTTTCACTCAAAATCCTCCAAAGTGGTGACGGGCGTTCTAATAGTCAAGTCCATGGAGTGGCTAAGGGTTCAAAATGTTATTCGTGACCATGCTAGACATTTGTATAGAGTCTGGCGGAGTTTCGTTATGTTGTTGTATTTTTATTAATTTTTTCTAGTTAATTAATTTCACCCCTTGGTGGTTAATTAACTAGGTTTTGATGTAAAAATGTAATTGCTCAAGCACTGGCATTTTGTAATAGGGGCTATGAATGCAAGGTAAATTGCTATGAAACCCCCTAAGCCACTGCTTCGAGTCCCATATCATTCAGACAAGGGGTTGAAGAGATAGACCAATTTTGGTCAGGAGGGGTCTATCTCCCCTAGAAAATTATTTAATTTTTCCCTAACTTAAAATTCACATTATTTGATTTTGAAGTAAAAAATCAAATAATGCCATGGTAATTTTGTTTGGGGGTTGCTAAGCCTAGGAAAATTTATTTCAACTTTTTCCACCCCCCCATGGCCAAGATATGATTTTTTCAAGCTTATTTTTAATTTTTCCTAGGTTAAAATTGGAAAAATTTAAAAATTTAATTGAAAAATTAAATCTAAGGTGAAATATTATATTTAGCCTAAGTCTAAAGGTTAAATGTTTTGGAGCAAAGGGCTAAAGTCTAAGCCTAGTTCGAAAGCATGTTTGGAGTGGTTTAAAACCCTCACTAAAAGGGGGCGCTACATTAAGAGGTGGCCCAACCCTAAGTTTAGGGACGCGTCATTAAAAAAAAGAAGACAAGGAGGGGGCGGCTAGCCATTTCATGGCTCATTTTAAGTGGAGAACCCTTCTAAAGTGGAGCGCTCAAGCTAAAAACATCTCTAAAGGTGGCGCAAGGGTAAAAAGACCCCCATTTTAGTGGGGCGCTAGTGTGGAGAACTCCTCTAAAGGTGGCGCCTAGCTTGGGGGGCCCACAAATAAACCCTAAAAGCAATCTAAACGGGGCGCCTTGGTCAAAAACCGTAGATCTAAGGGTGTGGATGGATTAAGGCATGGATTAAGCACCCAAGCCATGGATTGAGGAGGCACCTAGGCTATTTGATTGGTTGAGAGGGGTGCAAAGTCAATATACCTAGATCTAGTGGTGGAGATCTAATCTAGATCTAGATCTAATCTTGGACATTGATCTTCAAGGGGTTGGGGTTGCTCCTCAACTATATAATGAGGGTCTCACTCCCTCATTAGATATAACTCTCTCTCATGCTATTGTTATGCTGCAAAAATATTGCCTCTCCTCTCTTCTCTTCTTCAACATTGTGCCCTAGCTATTTTGCTCAAGCCCTAGAGGCTTTCTTGTATTCAAATCTTGCCCTAGTTGGGCCATAATCAAGGAAATTCTTTGGAGGAATATTGTGCTACATTCTACATTCTTCATGGTCCATTTTTGAGGTAACTTGTATCTTATATTTGGTTTTGCATATTTGTATTAGTCTAGTTAGCTCTCCACAAAGTATTTTGTGGAGAGATTAGAGAGTAGAAGTATTTTTACCCTCTTTTGTGAATTGTTTAGCAAATTTCTTCATAGTATTTTGTAGAGATTGTTAGATATTCATCACTAGGCTTACATATTTTTGCAGATCTAGTATTTGTTTACAGGTTTTCCAAGCCAAGGACATCACTCCAAGGGTTTCATCTTCAAATCTGCATTTTCGTCCATCTCTTTTTCTCTCTCCTAAAACTGGGTTTTATTCATTATATAGTGAATATAACCCTTATTTTAGGGCTTTCTTTCATTATAGATTAGTATAGAATTATAAATCTGGTGTTAATACATCATTTAGATACCCAAAAGTTCATTTTCTGAATACTAAAACTTCATATTTTTTTTTAAATTTCAAGTTCAAATTTTTCAATAAATTTTCTGGGTTTTATACTAATCTGTCCTAACTTTCTGTTTTAGTGTTTCTGCAGTAAATTCCAGCAAGTAAAGTTGCTAGTTTTTTGCAGGTTTATGCACAGAAGAGGGGGTTATGCTGCCCAAAATTGCCTAGAAAAGCCCTAGAAAAGTTTTGGTCCAAAAGAGGCCCAAAACCATCAATCTTTCCTCTCTTTTCTACAAGATTGTAAACCCCAAAAGAGAAGTTCTCTTTGGGGTATTCTCTAAAGCTTTAAAAGCTGCCGTAAATCTGTATATGAGTAGTGTAGAGATAGCCTAGGACACTAGTTGCTTAGATCTATTTTTATGCAAGTTTATTTCTATTTACCCACCTTCCCTTAAGGGATTGAAGTGAGGTTAGGTTAATCAGTTTTTATTTTCTGTTTACCCACCATCTCTGTTACAGAGATTGTTGTGTGGTTAGGACATTGTTTTAGCTAATTGCATTTTCCTTTCAAGTTTCTGTTCAAAGTAATTAAATTTAATTTTTAATTTCTGTCAAAGGAGTAACCATACAACCCACTGATCCGGTGTATCCTCTGTCCCAACTTGTCATCTCCCTTCAGGGACTTCAAGTTGGGTATGAAAAGCAGGAGAGGTGGGGGTTTAGTTTAATTAAAACAACTTCTTTTTTTTCTGCTACAAACCTTCACACTTTGCTTTTCAGTCCAAGATCAAGTACCAGCATCTCCCATAAGGGATACCGCTTGGTTGATCTTGTTGATAGTTTAAAATTAACCTTGCATGCTAATCACCAAGACTTAAAATTTACCCCTAAAATTAACCAACAACAATTTCACTATCCCCTGTTCCTCTACTCGGTTATCACCCTTCGGGGTACTCGCGAGATACGACAGGGGATAGAGGAGTTTTAGTTTAATAGGCATCCATCTTGCTATTTTTTCGGTTGACTAAAAACAGTGACCTCGAAAGCTACTTGGGGTAGAAGACCGTGGAGGGTCTCTAGGCGTTCTACGTCCTCCTTGTTGAGCACCGGGGCATTGGGGTCTGACCTGGGAGCTACGGGTGGGCTTTGCTCCCACTTTGTTGAGCGCACCAGCATTCCCTCTTTGACTTGAGAAATACTAGATTGGGGTAGTCACACCACCGGATCTAAAACTTAATTAAAGATTTCAACTTTAATAAAATTTATTAAAACGAACCAAGAGACATTGCAAAACCGATTCTATAACATTTTCATTTCAGTAGCATTCCACTCCAATATTGCACTTGTTTCCTTTCAATTGTTGTTGCACCTGCGAAGCAAACCTAATAGTTTTTTTTCCAACTTGTGGATGTTAATCAACTGGTTTACATTTTCTGCTATTTATCTGAGCATTGTCATCATCAAGTTTATTCATCATATTACCGCTCAACTGTTTAATACTGTTCATATTACTCAACTGTGATTATATTATTTTTCATTTATCTTGATAATATTGTTCATAAATCCTTCATAACTGTGTATATTGTTCATAGTTTGTTCTCATCTCATTGTTAGATAACTTAACCTGTGGGATAATCAACCTAGATTGCATCCATTGAAAGTTGCATTCTCTGACTCCATTAGTTAGGCACTGGTTATATCAAAAGGATTGACTGTCATTGAAATATTGCATCTTGCATTGATTTGACTGTCATCTCTCAAAACCTTGGCCTCACACCTTAATAAGATCCCTTTAATTTGTAATTCATTAATAAATCAGGAACTTAGTCTTTTGTAGGGACTTCCCCCCTTGGCTCTGTTGGAATCTTGCCTAAACGGAGGAGTTGTGGACTATGGTGACAGTGGTCCCCAGCTCTCGCTTGCCCCCAAGGACACACATAGCAGGTTGTGACTTTCCTGTTCCTTAAAGTGTGAATTAGGCGGCAACAAGTTCTTTTATGGCTGATATGAGACTATTGAAAGTTGTTTTATCATCCCCGGCCATTGTTTCTTTCCCCTCTCCAAACTGATACTCTCTGTTCCCCAAATCTATGTCCTCTAACTCCTCTTCTTTGTCTCTACACCTCTGTCTCTAGTAAGTAATGTTGTATGGGTTTTCTGAATTCATTTGTAATTTCGCATGCCCACAGCTGGCAAGGAAAATAGCTCTGATACCACTGTAATATCCCAGATACGAATATTCCACTGTTTTCTATTCTAGGGCTTGCTTAAGCCTCCCAATTTACAATAATACTGAAATAAACTTGCATGCAAAGTGTCGAGCAAATGGCCCTATTTTATAGCTAACTAGGGCAAAGATTTTATTGTGAATAGATCAACACTTACCACTGGTAATCTGGCTGATAATGCTCCAGAGATAATACACATGCATCGAGAACTGATCTGGTGAAGATCTGGTGCTCCTTTCCTCCGGTGTTACCGCCCAGCAGCACGAACCCCTCAATCAGCTAAAGGTGACGTTTTTGGTGAAGGAGTTGTCTGATGAAGGTGAGGATTTGTAGGAATGAAGGTCTTCCCGCGCCGGAGAGATTGCCTGAACCATGCAGAGACTCTGACCACTCTAAGCAGGCTAGCGAATTGGTTTGCTAGTTTAGCTGTTCATGCCCCCAGCTATACAAAATTGCTGAGAACTGCTCCGGATGAGCAAACTGGAAACTGATAATCACCTGGTACTGAAGGATGATCCTGATGATGAGAATGGTGCCAGTATTTAGAAGATAAACTGAGATCTGGAGACCCAGCAAATGCTTTGGGGTTTTCTAGCTAAAAACCCCCCACAGCTGCATATGTGTCCCTGCAAACAATCTTCTGATGGGTGTCGGATAACTGTATATAAATAAATAAGATGAAGAGATGATGGTGGACCTAGATGGCCTACCCTGAAGGAGACTAGGGAAGATATTTCACTTGCCGAAACCTCGTTAGCTAAAGACGCCATCTTCAACCCTAACTACCATGGCCGCACGCTGTGCTACTACTCAAAAGCTCCAAATCAATAATAATCATAAGTGTCCTTCTCCATTCACTTTACCTTTCTTTTATAACTTTCAACTGCAAATAACCTAACTTTTGACCTAATTAGGTCACTTTAACTTCTAATTTGCAATTGACTTGCATGCAAGCGCATGGAGACTCAATCGGGCGCATGCGTCATGAAATAATGCTTAGATGTCATGCATGCAGGTGGCCTTTGGCTCTGGTATCCCCCTTCTACCCATTGATGATATAATATTGATGCCCTAGATCTTCTTATATGGCAGCAATCTATAGTTGATTCCCTGACTGTTAGTGCCTGCTCGAACCTATGGGAATCATATAGGTTAGCGGGTCGGTCCTCAATGCCTAAGCAGAAGAGGACATTACATATCACCTTACACTATCTCCACCCTCCTACCCATCCATACTGGATCCTTACCTTGACTTGGACTGAGATATCTAGAGAACCTCCCCATTTGACCCCTATGCATGTTGGACCCCATGTTATCTGTGTCCTGGCTCTGAAGTGTGTGGGAGTATAGCTTCAACCGTGGATCTACTTCCTTGTCAATTGCCTCTGATGTCGTAGTGGCGAGTAGAGTTGTGCTTTCCACCGAGTGTCATCCCACTAGTCCTCGAAGGAAGTGTTATTGCCATCATTACATTACATATGTGTATCATGTTGTATCTAAAGTGAAATTCAAGCCAAAAGGGCTAAGGAAAGTTAAATCAAGCCAAAAAGGCTAGTGTGAAATTAAAGTGAATAAGGCCAAGCAGATGAGAAACAAATGCCAAATCTAATTGACTGCTTGACCGCATGTAAATGAAACAATGTAATGATTATACTTCATCGAGCCTAAGGGCTGGGACATGATACGGAGCAGGGACAGCTAATTCTAAGTGTCTCCTAGAACCTCACCAAATTTTACAAAGCAAAGCATACCTCTTGGTCTTGTTCTTGCAAAGCACTTGTTTTGATTTTCTTTAGAGGGAGTCGCAAGGTGAGACCTACCAAGTTAGACTTGAACAATCTCACCAAAGTACTAAACAAGAACATACCTAGGATAATGAGTTTGAGTTCTTGGTGGAGTCGCCAGATAAGCCTGTAGATTAGTCCTCACAAGAAAAATATACATTAATATCAATAAGAACTTACCTCAAGACTTACTGAGTGTTGTTCTTGCCCGGATTAATCACTTCAACAATCTTGAGTGTCCCTGACAACGACACCAAAAATGTTATTGGATGAACTAGCAGGGCTAGTCACCAATAAGCAATGTATGGAGGGAGTGACCACTATCACCTTAGTTACTCTTCTAAGACTTCTTCCGAGAATCGGAGTCTCCAAGGGGAGAGCCCTTCTGCAAGATACTAGAAAAAACAAAGACAATATCTCCTATGCTAATCGTTAGTAGACCAGTATCTTGTATCAACCAACTTATGTTGCAAATAGATGTAGATGTAATAAGTGAGATAATGTGATGCCAAGTCTAATCAATGCAAAAAGGCATCCAATAACAAGTATAACCAAGTACTTCAAACAAGTATGACCATTGACTATCATTCACTATCATCATTCATAAGTAAGCATCCCATTAACCAATCATTCTCCAATAAACAATATGTCTGATATAAAATAAACACTATGACGACCAACAGTACAATAGCAAGTAGTGACAAAAAGTACTACCATTCAATCTGTCTCAGCGGTATACAGTACCCAAATGAAACATAGTTATTTAAGGAAAATATTATCTAATTATAAAGCTATCCATCCAAAAGAATTAGAACAATTTATGTATGCAAAATGAAGTCTGTTTGCAGGATGTTCAATGCACTTACAATCTTGGGAGTGAGCCTGTTTTCGGGTTTAAATAGGTTGTGAAAGGGGCCACTGGAAGCAGCCCTAAAGGCAACCCACAGTCCACAAGGGACTGTAAAAATGAAAGATTGTGCCCTAGAGAGGCTGGTCGAGGAGGTAAAGGCGTTGACCGAGGTAGGATGAAGGAATTCGAGGGTAGGGGAGAGATCCCAGTAGGAAGCCGAGGCCTAGGAGAGGGTGGTCGAGGGATGTGATGGGAGGCCCAGCCCCTTAGGAGCAAGACGAGGGTGAGAGGAGGGATTTAGGAGGGAGGTTGAGCTCAAGAATATGTGGGCGACGGCTAGAGAAGGAGGAGGAAAGGGGACAAGGAAGAAGAGAGGTAGGGAGAAGGTAAAAAGGGGAAGGAAAGAGAGGCCATTAGGGCAATTTTGGGTTTTTTTAGGGTTTTAAAGCAAAAATGCAGATCTAACTAACCTAGTCTAACATGCAAACGTGGGATTTTAAGGTATGAGAGGGTTTTAGGACAAGGGATTTAGGATTTACCCTAACCCTAGAGCGTCTAAGGAAGTAACCAACTTTCATTTTGAAAAAGATTACCCTAGGTTTGACAACAAACTAAAGACCTAAGGCTCTAACCCTAGAAGGACTCCTACAAAGGACGTAATTATATGAACCAAGGTGACTAAAGGTTGAAAAATGAGCTAGCCAAGACAAAATGCAACTCTAATGGCTACCATTCAATTCATGAACATGCATCGTTCATCAACATTTAACAAAGAGAGATCGAGAAAAAACCCTAGATACCTGAGTAATTTTCGCTACCTATCAGCTTCTCATTTTCCATGTTTTTTGTTACCTCCAAAAAGGCCTAGTGATGAACAAAGTGATACATCTCATATTCCTATCGCACGTCTGACATCCTTGGAAGAGGTAGTAGAAAGAAATCTATCTGAAGCCTCCAGGAAAGAAAAATTACCTACACCCCATGGAGAAAGATCTAGTACGCAAATCTATCATTTTGATACCATTTCTGCCCTTGAAACTGACATTGACGAAGTATTTTGAGATTTTTGGACTGTGGGGGAAACAGTTAAAGAAGTAATATCAACACACCCAGAGGAGGTTGAGAGAGAGCCCAACAATCCAGGAAGAGAGGTAAGAAGAGAGATTTTGATTGGAAGAATTGTCGTTCCTATAGACGGGGGTCCTCCACGTTTCAATGCTATACCTAAAGAAGTAGGACCATGCCTTTTCCCTGTACAGAGGCAACACTGATGCCTCCATAATACCTACTCGAGATATTCCAATTATGTCTTCATCTATTAACCGGTGTAGGTACTCCTATGGTGATAAGGTGATTGTTGAGAATCGTGCTTTTAATCATATTTCAAGACAATCAGGAAACCTTTGAATGGGACCACTAACAATAGAACGATTTGAAGGTAATATGCATTTTTTATCTACTGAAGATGGCCGCAATTTCAAAATTCCTATAAATCAAGTTTATTTAAGGGACTATGTCCCTAGCATGACTTAGCATATCATTTTCTCACCATCTGCTAGAGTAGGTAGGATTACATAAGCTCTCTAAGTAGTATTTGAGTTTGTTTTATGTCTGTTTGATGCATGAATCTTCCAGTTACTGAGTTTTGTCTATGTTTAATTATTTTATTGCATTTAAAACGATTAGATTAGAATTTACTTTTCAGCATTTTACTTTCCAACATTTTTTCTATCAATTTATTTTCGCATAAATTTTTCCCATACATGATGCTCTGGTATTTCCTGCTTCCATGTGCGCAGATAACAGGTAATACTTGGGAAGGAAGCTAGAAGTGTTGGATTTTTTGTTGCGGATGGTGCTGCGGACCAGATATTTCTAAGGTTCTCAAGCACTCTCTTCATTAGAGCACTTGTCCCAGTTGGAGCCAGATGTTATCACATATACATTTGCAGTTGGGCTACCATGATGCAGCATACAGACTTATCTCTTATTCTATTCCGAGCTATTTTTCACATGGGGTTTTAGCATGGATCATTACATCTTCGGCCATTCCAAAACCTTGTTCATCCGATTTTCCTTTCCAAGACTGAGATTCATGAGTCCGTTGAGATGCTTTCGGTGATGACCTAGTTCATTTCAGCAGAGCAACAAATCATATATGGTACACACGATTACAGAGGAGCCCTATTAGTTGGAGACAGGTATATATGGTGAGATCAAGGATATGCTTCCATAGTTTGATTTTGCTCTATGATGTATGTCAAACACCCATGCTTGTCTTGTTAGGATGATTATGGTGACCTATGCTAATATAAATTCACTAATGCTTAAACTTGTGCTATGATTAATCAAAGGGCTTGATGTGAAGACTGTTGCTCATGCCATGCTTGTACAAAATTAAATAGTAAACCTTAGTGCTAGGTTGGTCCCATGTGCCACTTGTCCCTGTTCATCCAGTTCACCCATTGTTGAATTTCATCCCATGACTTAGACTGATTAAGACTTGTGAGATTAAAGAACTTTTCCCCATCTTGACCCCTGTACATGATAGACTCCATGTTGTTTTGTGCCTTTGGGTATGATATGTGGCTTGGCCATTATGAATAGGTTCACTGGGAAGTTCTCCTTTAGTCCTCAAAACAAGTGCTCCACCAAACATTGTTGCTAAACACTAAAGCAGCGAAACACATAAAAGGCTAAAGCTATATCTAAAGGATGCAAAAGTTTAAAAGTTTAAAAGGTAGTCAGTGGCCAAGGGGTTGAGCACTCATTCTTTGTATAATGTAAGGCTCATCGTCCCTCCACAGGAGCAGTAGGGAGAGGCAAACTTGTCGGGGCTATGGACTGCTCGTTGGCAACGGGTCTACCTAGCCTTGCTTTCCATCCTCACCCAGCACTAGCACATTGTGTACACTCTGTAAGTATGACATGAAGAAGCACACTTCCAAAAGGTTTCGAGATTTTTCAGAAGCACTAGTATATTTTACTTACTATTATTATTATTGTCACCATGATTATGAATAACATGATTTAAGATTGGTTTTGATATACACCATTGGATCATTTCTTACCCTAGATGCTTACAGGATCATATAGATATAGTTTCTCACCTTCAGTTTGGGTACTTTGTTCTGTTCAACCCAATTGACCGTGTCAAGCACGGTTCTCAAGGCAGTGACTCAAAAAACATGGCTTATATTTGTTCCAAACATGCCCAAGACCAATACTGCAGTTTCAAGTTTGAGAGTTTGGCCCCAGATCTCCTGATAAATGATTATTATCACTTAATTATTGGCCAAATGATCAAATTTTATTACAGATGGCAGTGATTTTGGTTCTCCTAGAGCAGTGCAGTGTTCCAGGGGGTATGAGTAATCACTTATACCATTCTTTTGTGTCTCCAAATCATCCAGTGCAGTCAGTTTGCCCCAATTCTCATCCTGGACAGAGTTATGGTGGTTTTATCATTTTTCAAAGGATGTACCAACAAAAATGAACTAGAAATTTCACTAAAAAAGATCGATTTGGCCTCTTGGATCAAGGAAATGGCTTGAAATTTTGGCAGATGATGTGTTTTGGCTCTCCAGACAGTTCTTCAGCAATTTCAAGTCAGCATTTGGTCTAGATTATTTTATTTTGGCTTAGTCAGTGAGGAAGCCCCACAAGGGGCGCCCCCTCAACTTGGCTAATGATGTATTACACTATTATATCATATGTTATGAAGTTGTAATGGGGCCTAGGGTGAATTAAGCCCCTAGTGAACCCCTTTGTTGTACTATCATGTCACGCCTTATGTTATATTGCGACTTTCACTTTAGGCAGGCGTCCTTGAGCAAAGTGTGCCCCCCTTTGATGTGGTCTCTTGTGATCCATGTGTTGATCCTTATAAAGTTAATCTCCACCGTTGATGATGTTATAATCTCAACCGTTGGATGCAAAAGTGAGTTAGGGTTTACGTCTCTCAAAAGCTATATAAAGACGACCCCCCCCATTGTAAAGCATCAGCTCTAACACCGAAATATTAAATATAGAGATTTGTTTAGGATTACACTTTGGAACTTTTTTCATGAGTTGATGATTTGATGATTGGCATTGTAGTCTTTTTGTACCGAGTTTGTTTCGGGATAGATCTTCTACTTTTCCTTTACCTATCCGTCTGTAGGTTGAAGGAGGCGTGCTAAAGGAGGTCGCACTTATGGGAAAGCCCACTCTGCTCCGGCTCTCGGGTGTTACGATTCAAGGAGTAATTCTTTCTATATGATTTTTCATTTCCTGTCGTTTCCTTATCTTGCAGATCTCATTCGTTTGTCTTACCATTTGACTGTCTCTGATTTGACAAGTTGAAGGGGGCGCTAGGGTCACTAGCTGAAGCTGAACTCCATCAAAATCTTTGCTCGAAATACTCATTTAATCAAGAAAGTTGCATTCTTAATCTTCTCTGTTTAATTTTCTCATGTATTTCCCATCACTGTTTTCACTGAAAAAACCATTGATAGAAGTAGGAAAATTCACCACACAAATTTGCACTGGGAATCTGCAAACTTGACGATCTAGATTTTGTCTGGCTGCTGGCATAATGAAAAACCCTCTCTCCTTCCTAGGCGTCAGCATTGGACTCCTCTGACCATCTACAAGCACTGATCTTAGGTAGAGAGAAAATGCCCATGTTTAACCAAATAGTCAGTTTCCCTTTGTTTTGTTCTGATTTTACTTGGATCTTGTTCAATCATCGAATCGTTTATCCAAGGCAATGTGCAAGAAGCCTTAATTGTCAAAATCAACCTCATCCTAGGAATTTCCTATTTATCTCCTTAAATCCCACAAGGTTTGGGCTTGATCATTTGAATCGGCACACTAAATCCTAGATTTGATCTGAATCTTTCACAAGCCACCTGATTGTCCACCTTGAGTAACGTTACCAGCATGATTAACCACCTTTACTCAAGCACCCTTAATTTTTGGCTCATCTTCTGAATCTAGGGTTTCAAGCACTCACCTTACTTATTCTTTGTCAGGAGTCTGATCTGGTGATTTGCTGTAGATATTTCCTTCCATGATAGATCTAGGTCTCCCCCATTGTCACTTGGGCTTCTCTAATGGCATAAAGCGAAGTAAGTCCTAACCGATGTGACAACCATCCATCTTTTGGGGGTTAGGGTTTTTGTAGGTCACAACTTTGATTGCTTGTCCCCTCTGCCATCCTTTACAGGATCACTCTATTGATGAAATTGTCATTGATGCCAACATGGACTTGCAGTGGCCCCACTGGTCGTCCTTGATGCCACCAAGTCCCTCTTGTAGTGCACAGGTATGGATGATCCCAGTACCCTTAGATCCAGTGCCTTAGACCCCTTACAGAGATGGTTTGTGCTTTGAAGTGCCTTGTACCCAGTTGACAAGGTCCCTGTACCCACAAGGTTGGATCTTGGAGCCACCACCTTGTTGACGATGTTGAAGCCCCTGTTGACAATGCTAAAGACCCTGGGGATGGTGTTGAAGCCCTAGTAGATGATGAAGAAGCCCTAGATGGGTTAGAGAAGCATTAATGACCCATTATGTGGTCATTCATGCTTTGATGGTGTCATGGTACCCCAGGAGAAGGTTTGGCAACCCCACAGGTGATGTCATGATGGATCTTGAGCCTTGAAGGTCCCCTTGCATGGTTAAGATGGTTGAAGAAGCCTATGAAGCTTCTTACTTGATGAAGAAACCTTGAATAGGTACTTGGACCCACAATTGATGGTTTAAATGTCCTTGTACTCTTGATGAAGATGAAGTGGTCATATGGAGTCTTAGAACCCTTGGAGATGGTCCTAGGGCATAAGAATGACCTTGCAACCCTTGTTGAGGTCATGGAACTTTTGTATGACAAAGATGACCTTGTATGGTCTTTGACATGTTATGGAACCCATGAACATGCTCTTGCTTGTTGAAGAAGCCAACCTTGAAGACGAGGAAGCCTTGATGGCACCTTGATGATGGCAAGCCCTAGTGGCTTGAAGAAACACACCCTTGCTTACGATGACACAAAACAAACCCTAGTGTTGACTATGTACGGTGACTTAAGTTGTTTAAAGGAGGAGCATAGCCTAAGACTTAGAAGATGAACCATGGTAAGGTTTGCCCCTTGAAGTTTCCGTGAAAAAATGAAAATACAAAATGACAAGAACTTGTGTTGACTAATGGTAAGGTTCAAGGTCGGCCCTAGTCATAACACAAATTCAAATTAAAAAATTAAAATTATTTTTTGGGAAAGTCTACCTAAAAAAATTGTTGGAAAACTAGTATAAATGCCCCATCACGCTTTCATTTTGCTTGTGAGAATTCGGTGGATATAGAATTGAGTTTTTTCGCTAACTGTTGGACTAAGGCAAATTTTGGACTGAGATAAATTTCAGATGTCTGAGAAAACGCAGCAGCAACAGAAAGGATCCAAGTTCTCCCACAGAGAAAATATTTTTTTGGGTTTAAAACAGTCCTCTTTCTTTCTCTTTTATAACAGCAGTTAACTGAGTATGAACTGAGGCAAATTCGGTGGTCTAGAAGCTATTTGCAGCAGCAGCATACAGTGGATGAACAACAGTGACTGGAGGCTTTTCCACGCTTGGAGTCTCTTGTTTAGCACTAAACACTCCCACAAATCCCGAATTTTTGGTGAAAAAGCAGTCTAAATTTTTCCTTTCTTTGTAGCTACAGAACAGTCCCAAATTACTTTAAGGTATATACAGACACTATAAATTTCCTTTCATATTCAAACTAGGGCTAAACAGTGTATTCAAAATTTCTAATGATAACCACACATGAATATCTTTTACAAGTATGCAGCAGAATATAAAGTACTGAGAAATAATTCACATCACATCACAATATAGACACTATTATTTTGGGTATGGAAACCCCCGAAAAAACCCAAGATGGGAAAAACCGGTGCTACGGTCAGATATGGATTTTATTATTGAGAAAATATGGAACTTTTACAATCAACTGCTAATCACCCAAACCTAGCAAAATAGCACCCCACAGAATCATTGGACAACCCTAGCAGAATCCCAGCAAACCCTCTGCGTTAATGTACGGCCAGTTGTACAATCTCCCACACGTTGTTGTACAGTTGCTGTACGGAATTCGTACAGTCTGTACATAAGCTATACGAAATTCCGTATGGTCTGTACGGCTTCCTCTGCAGCTGTTCCCTATCAAATCTGTACAACCCTTGTCCCGCCTAGAAGCTTGGTGACTTTGTCGGTTAGCTCCTCCGTCTTCTCTACAACACCCTCTGTTTGACTTTCTCCCTCTGTCTGTATCCTGTCTCTGTCGAAATACAAGTGTGTGTGTCCTCTCCACCAATTGATCTTTCTTTTATAACTTTATGCTAAGTGAAAACCCTAATTTCACTTTCACTTTATGAAAGTCAATCAATAAGCATATCACATTAATTTATTTTCCAAAGTAAACTTGGGAAAATTAAATTAAATACAGTTGGCTTCCTAATTTAAGTCTTTTGCATGCAAGGACACATGCATGCAGGAAGACCTTCCTTCTTGTCATTTTCTAACACTCCTTCTCAACGAGGAAGGGATTCGACAACAACCCCAACTTATTCCTGAAATTCACAAAACTATGCCTGCAAAGTGCCTTGGTGAAAATGTTTGTCACCTGCTCATCTATATGTATGTACTCCAACCGGATGGTTCCTCTCTGAACACAATCTCTCAAGAAGTGGTACATGATGTCTATGTGTTTGCTCTGGTCATGGAACACTAGATTTTTAGATGTCCTTATGCCACTCTGATTGTCACTGTGAACTACTGTAGCCTCTAGCTCACACTCAAACAACCCTGATAGTAACTTCCTCATCCACATACTCTCACAAGCAGCCATGCTAGAGGCCATGTACTCAGCTTTCTACCGAGCTCAGTGCAACTGACTTTTGCTTCCTGCTGAACTAAGAGACAACCCCTGATCCAATACTAAAGCAGCATCCTGAAGTACTCTTCTGGTCCTCTACACATCCTGCCTAGTCAGCATCTGTGAATCTTGCTAATTGTACACTCCCTTTGCGCTCAAAAACGAATCCGTACTTCATTGTACCTCTGATGTAGCAAAGTATGTGCTTCGCAGACGTCCAATGCACGCTCTGAGGGTCCACCATGAACTAGCTCAAAGAGTTGACTGCAAAGCTTATGTCTGGCCGTGTGTTGACCAGATACATAAGCGATCTGATAAGCTGACGATACAAGGTAGGATCAAATCCATCTGACCTTGATGTATCAATCTTCCTTCAATTGGAAACTAGAGGTATGGCCATAGGCTTGCAGCCCTCCATCCTGGATCTCTTCAAGATCTCTATTGTATACTTCCCCTGTCCAAAGAAGAAGCATCCATCTCTCTGCCAAACCTCCAAGCCCAGAAAGTAATGCATCAACCCAAGGTCCTTCATCTCAAACTCCACTACAAGGTTGGACTTGCAGTCACCAATCAGCCTATCATCTCCTATAAGAAAGAGATCATCCACATATAGGACTAGTATAAGAGGCACCTCACCTGTCAAGAAGTACAAGTTGTGGTTAGCCTCACTTCGCTGAAATCCCATCTCCCATAGATAGTTGTCAATCCTTGAGTACCATGCACGAGGTGCCTGCTTGAGCCCATAAAGAGCTCTATGCAGCCTGCATACATGCGTATCCTTTTCTCCACATCAAACCCCTTTGGTTGTTCAATATATACCTCCTCCTCTATCACTCCGTTGAGGAAGGCAGTCTTGATGTCCATCTGATGGACTCGCCAACCCATCTCTGCTGCTAAAGAGATAATGGTCTGAATGGAAGAATACCTGGCAATAGGGGCGAAGGTCTCCTCATAGTCAATATCCTCATTTTGTGAAAACCCCTTTGCCACGAAGCGTGCCTTGTACTTTTCCACGCTTTCGTTTGCTGGATGCTTCACCTTTTAGATCCATCTGGATCCCACCACCTTCTTGCCTTCAGGACTTGGCACAACCTCCCATACCTGGTTTTTCATAATGGAGTCATACTCCTCAACCATAGCCTCTTGCCACACATCATGTTGTGCAACCTCCTCAAAGCTGGAAGGTTCAGAGTTAATCAACTCTGTCATCAGTGTCATATAACTGAGTCTCACTGGTGGTTTGCTCCGCCTCATGGAGCTTTGTGGAGGATCCACCTGCTGGAATCCTGAACTATGGACCTAAACCACCTAGGCCTTGTCCTAGTGTCAACCTGTTGCGGCTACTAGATATCCGTCTCCTGCTGCGGCTCATCCTCCAAGTCAATGACTAAAGGATCCTGTCCACCTGACTCCCTCTGACTACCAGAACCTGTGCCCTGTGTCTGTACCTGTACCTGTACATCTGGCTCCTCCAGCTTGACCCCTAAATCCTGTGCTAACTACTGTTCTTCTGGTAAGTCCATAGATCTCAACAAGGCCCTATCCTCATCAAACTAGACATCCCTACTCACAATGATCCTCTTGTGAGTAGGTATGTATACTTTGTATGCCTTCGAAGTCTCGTTGTATCCAACAAGTAAACCCTTCTCTCCAAAAGGGTCCAGCTTCTTCCTAGTCTCAGCATGAACATGACAATAGTAGCACTCCCAAATATGCGAATGTGACTCACATCTGGCCAAGTGCCTGTGAAGACCTCCTAGGGTGTCTTCCTCCCCAAAGTTGTGTGGGGACACCTGTTCTGAATGTATAGTGCAGTCATGTATGCCTCGATCCGAAGGAATAGTGGTAATCCCTGATCAAATAGCATGGCCTTGGCTACTCCTACCATAGTCATGTTCTTCTGCTCTGCAACTCCATTCTGATGTGGGATGTGGGGCACAGTGTGCTCTTTCTTGATCCCCTCTGCCGAACAATACTCCATGAACTCATTGGAGGTGTACTCACCCCCGTTGTCTATCCTCAACACTCGAATCTTCTTTCCTATTTGGTTCTCCACGAGAGTCTTGAACTCCTGGAATCTCTCAAAGACCTCTAACTTGGCCTTCTGGAAATAGATCCAGGTTTTCCTAGAATAATCATCAATGAAGGTTACGCAGTAACTGTAACCACTGAAAGAATGGACACTCATAGGTTCGCATACATCCGAATGCACCATGTCCAAGGGCCCCTTAGACTTGTGCTCACTCTGTGGAAAAGGCTTCCTGATGTTCTTCCCTAAAGCACAACCCTTGCAGTGGTCATGCTTATCATCCTGTACCTGAGGAACTCCAATGATAGCCTGTCTCAAGTGCCTCAATGCTCCATGGTGTAAGTGTGCCATCCTCCTATGCCACAACTCACCCTGACTGTTGCTACTGCTAACTAGAGCCTTTGCAGGCTCAAAATGTAGTCTATACACTTTCCCGCTCCTGATGCCAATCACCCAATCCAAGCTCCGCTCTAACCCCTTGAGCTTGATATACACTCTATGGTCTCAGAATTTCAACTGAAATCCCTTGTCCTCCAGAGTGGAGACTGATATGAGGTTCTTGGTCAACCCCAGGAACATATAACACATCAGCAAAACTGAGGGGTTTTCCAAAATCTCTCTGAAATGAAACAGTGCCAACTCCCTACGCCTGATACCGCGCATCATCATCCATCTCAACGTGGATTCCTTATCCACCCTCCTGCAAGTCCTTAAAGAATCTCTTATGTCCAGTCATGTGACTAGATGTTCCACTGTCGATGTACCATATACTGCTCCCTGTGGTGCTTGCCATGCAAGCTATCAAGCAAAACTCCTCATCGAAGTTCCTGCTGAACTCCTCCACCTCTGCAAATCCAGCCATCTGAGTGTTACTCTTCTTCTTCCTGTCTGGGCACTGGGAGGCAAAGTGTCTCTACTTGTGGCAGATAAAACACTTGACCTTTGATACGTCAAGGTTCTTCCTACCATCCTTCTTCCTCTTTACCTTCCCCTTGCTCTTCCCTATAAGGGCTAGAGCCTCCTCATCCATAATCTGTGGGGCACTGTTGGATGAGCCTGGTCCTTGACCCATGCAGGTCTCCTACTACACAAAGTCATCCCACAATCTCTGCCAATTAGGGAGCTTCTCCCTAGCCACCACACCATTTACAAAGATGTCCCATGGCTTAGAGAAGCCATTGAGGGCTATCTGAACTAGCTCCTCATCCTCAGTCTTAGAGCCAACAGCTCCAAGCTCATCTCTGATCTGTGTGAGTTTTGTGAGATATGGCACATTCCTTCTCCTTTGGCCATCCTGGTACTGCGCATCCTCTCTTACAGCACCATCTTCCGGTTCTCGTTCTTGTTTTGGTATAAACTCTCTAAAGCCGTCCACATCTCTATTGCGGTCTTCTTCTCGGGAAGGTGTGGGAGTATATGGTCCTTCACTTTATCCATGATAATCAACATGGCTCTAGAATCAATCTTCTTCCAAGCTACCAAGTCTGTCGGATCTGTGGGCTTAGCTTTCGTGGAGTCAATGTGCTCCTCTGCATCACTGACATCTAGGATCCTTGTGATCCTTTCTTTCCATGTAGGAAAGTTCTGAGCCCCCTCGAGTCTATCCTCAACTCTCAACTGTACATCCAAACTGAAGTGTACCTATCAAACTCTAGATCTGGAAGTCTAGGTTTGTGTCTTCCAATAGATTTGCCCCTGATCTATCACTGCTGCGACAAATTTCTCAGCTTTAGCTGACCAGAGCTCTGATACCATGTACATTTTCCTTTAATATTCAAACTACGGTTAAACAGTGTATTCAAAATTTCTATTGATAACCACACATGAATACCTTTTACAAGTATGCAGCGGAATATAAAGTACTGAGAAATAATTCACAACATCACATCACAATATAGGCACTTTTATTTTGGATATGGAAAACCCTAGAAAAACCCAAGATGGGAAAATTGGTGCAGCAGTCAGATATGGATTTTATTATTGAGAAAATATGGAACTTTTACAATCAACTGCTAATCACCCAAACCTGGCGAACTAGCACCCAACAGAATCACTGGACAACCCTAGCAGAATCCTAGCACACCCTCTGTGTGACTGTACGGCCAGTTGTACAGTCTCCCACACGTGGTTGTATGGATCCGTACGGTTGAATTGTTGTGTGTCTGCTGTATGGAATCCGTACGACCTGTACTGCAACTGTACAGTCTGTACGGCTTCCTCTGCAATTGTTCCTTCTTGGATCTATACAGCCCTTGTCCCGCCTGGAAGCTCAGTGACCCTGTCGATTACCTCCTCCCTCTTCTTTGCAAAACCCTTCATCTGGCTTTCTCTCTCTGTTTGTATCTTGTCTCTGTCCGAATACAAGTGTGTGTGTCCTCTCCACCAATTGATCTTTCTCTTATAACTTTATGCTAAGCGAAAACTCTAATTTCACTTTCACTTTATAAAAGTCAATTAATAATTAGATCACTTTAAATTATTTTCCAAAGTAAACTTAGGTAAAATAAATTAAATACAATTGACTTCCTAATTTAAGTCTTTTGCATGCAAGGACACATGCATGCAGGAAGACCTTCCTTGTTGTCACTTTCTAACAGTCATGTGATGAGGTAGGGTTACACCAGCACATGTCTGGAACACCCTCGCTGGTGGTTAGGGCTACTACAACATTGATGGAGGTCACAGATAGCAGCAGAGGGCTACTACAACAGATGATGGTTTTGGTTTAAATTTGGACTTGTTTAGGGTTTTTACAAACAGTCTAGAATGATGCCCTAATAATTCGAGGGTTACAACAGTAACATTCCTTTTAGGCAGCAGCTGATAGTGATTTAGGGTTTTGCTATTCACAGTGATCCTTGAGTTAAGGTCACAGTCCATTTAAAACTCTTTCTCAGTCTCGAAATTTAGGTCATGGTGCATGAAGTTTGAAAGAGCTATGATATATAGTGCTTGAATTCATTCTCAAATGGGCATCCATACAGTTATAGTGAGGGCAGTATGACAGTGTTTGGGGGGCTCTTCATAAGCATTTACTCATTCTAAAATAGCCCTTGAAATCGACAGTGATATACATACAATGAAGGTACAGTACACAATGTCTTGATGATGAACATACAAGTTTTAATGATGATATATAATCCATTTCTAGTATGTATAATAGCTTGATATACAGTCAAGGTATGAAGTTAAGTTATACAGTAAAGTGTGTTGATATGAAATGGTGATGATGCATACACTGTTTATGATACAATGCATACTAGTACAAAGAGTGATGATGTGTTGTATGATGATGTGTACTAGTTTACACCACAGTATATGCTTATTCCATACACCATGATGACACCTAGTATGTTATGATGATGCTCTCCGTTAAAGAAGTTAAGATCTGTATATAAACAATCTCAGCTTGTACACAATAGTATATATATAATATATGTATGTATAGTAGTATACCCTATGATGATACTACTTTTACATGAGGCATCCTTGTTAACACATGCTTTATGATGATGATGATGAAGTATGCCATGAGGATGAGGATATGATGTTGATAGTGTCTTGAACACTATAATGCATACCCTATGTTGATGTTGCAGACCTTGATGACTTGATGAAATGTTCAAATCCCGAGTTTGACAGACCCCTTGATGATGATGATGACAGCAAAAATGATGTGGCATTGATACCTTTAGCAGAAGTGTCTCTTGTATGAGCAGACCTTGATGACAAATTGTATTAACCAGTGTTGCAGCAGTGAAGCATGATGAGCAGAGAAGTTTGACCAGCAGTATGATACACCTACAACAAAAGACATGATGACTTGATGACAAGTGGCATGGCAGCAGGAGTGTTGATTGTCATTAGACCAAACCCCGCAGGTGTTAATCTCCGCCACAATCGCCAAAGTTAGGATCTCGGGAGGCGATTAGTCCATGTCACGAAACTCACGGGGAGCGTTGAACCCAATGTCCAACAATCTCCCCCCCAACGCGAGTTGGGTGAGTTTTGAACCCTTGACCTGTTGCTCTAATACCATTTGTTGGACTCACGATTATTGTTAGACCAAAACCCGCAAGTGTTAATCTCCACCACAATTGCCAAAGTTAGGATCTTGAGAGGCGATTAGTCCATGTCACGAAACTCACGAGGAGCACTGAACCCAATGTCCAACACTAGGTAGCTCAAAAATGATGCATGGAGGTTAAATATTTTTGCTTAGAGGCAAATGATACTGCATGGAAATCAAAAATGATGCATGGCAGTGTTTGGATGGGGAATATTCGAACACCCCCCCTTAAGCCTGACTATGAGGAAATAAAGAAAAAAATAGGGCCCTGGTTACTGAGACCAAAGGTCACCCTATACAACAAATCTAAAAAATAAATGAGGAAAGAAGGAAAACCCAATGGGAACAAAACCCTCAAAATAGACTGTCATACAACTAATCAAGCTTTCACCAAAGTATCACCCACCCCAAGAAGAGATCTGAGTTGAGTGAACTTTTTCACTGTAAAAGAATTGGTGAAAATATCTGCAATCTGGTCTTATGAAGGGTAGTAAAGCAGTGAGATGGTATGATCATGCACTAAACCTCAAATGCAATGCATGTGTATCTCAATATGTTTGGTCCTCTTTCTCTAGACCGGACTTGTAGATATCCTAATAGCACTCTGATTATCATAAAAAATGACCGGTGGAGTACTGTAGCGAATGTCAAACTTGGATAAGATGCCCTACAACCAGATGCACTTGCATTCACTACACCTCTATACTCGGCCTCAGCTGAAGAAAGAGCAATAAGTGACTGCTTTTTGCTCGACCAACAAATAGGACCAAATCTAAACATGAAGACAAAGCCTAATGTAGACTTCCAATTTGAGCTATCTCCATCCCAATCTGAATCTATGTACCCAACAAGGTTCAATGGAGACCCAGTTGTATAATGAATACCAAAGTTTTTGGTTCCGTACACATAGTGCAAGATCCTTTTAGCTTCCTTCCAATGAAGCTCATGAGGCTCCTGCATGTATCTTAAGACTACACTTACTACAAAAGACAGATCTGGGCAAGTATATGTAAGAAACAATAGACTCTCGATCAACTTCCTATACAAAGTACAATCTACCAATGGTGTAGAAGAAACATCTTCGACGCCAACTCCTGAAAGAAAGGGGAATACTGCTAGTTTGAATTCTTTCATTTTCAACCTATCAAGTAGATCTGTTGCATACTTGGGTTGTGCAATCTTGATCCCTAAAGCACTCTAAGAGACTTCAAGACCAAGAAACTGCTTTAGCAGTCCCAAGTCTGACATGGAGAAGGATTGATGCAAAGTTGCTTTGATAGAACTAATGCAAGAAGGGTGGCTCCCTGTAATTAGCAAATCATCAACATAAAGAACGATAAGAAGAAGAGATTTTCCATGTTTCTGCATGTATACATTCGAATCTGATTTGCATCTCTAAAATCCTTGTGCAAGTAGGAAGGAGTCCATTTTTGCATACAAAGCTTAGGGAGCTTGCTTAAGCCCATATAAGGACTTTCTTAACCTACAAACAAGGGAAGGATCATCAATGTATCCTTCAGGTTACTTCATGTATATCTCCTCCTCTAGATCTCCATGAAGTAATACACTCTTCACATCCATATGATGCACCTCCCAGTGATTGGATGCAGCTAGAGCCAAAACAAGACGAATGGAGTCCATCTTAGCTACTAGAGCGAAGGTCTCTATATAATCAATGTCTTGAACCTGAGAGAATCCTTTAGCAACCAAGGAAGCCTTATACTTGCAAGTCACTCCATCTAGGCCCATCTTTGTTCTGTAAACCCTCTTGCACTTAACAAGCTTCCTTCCAGGAGGAAGAGAAACCAACTCCCAAGTCTCATTCTTCTGAAGAGATTGATACTCTTCATCCATAGCTACAATCCATCTAAGATCTTGGGAGATCTCAAAGAATTTTTTTGGATCTGATCCAACCATCATAAAGAACCTTTCAAGAAGAAAGGGATCTATAGAGAGAGCGCAAGACTTGCACTTTAATACTAAGATTTGGCTCTTCTTGGATCTTGTGGATTCCCAACAAACTCACCAGCAACTTCTATGGTCTTTTCAGCCCATTTAGGAAGTGATGTTGGATCTTGTGGATCTACTGGATCTACCATTTAATCATCTTCACTTTCAAGATCAGATTCTTGTTATCCACTAAGTTGCACTTACGTGGATTTCTAGTGAGCCATCAAAGTTGTGAAGAATTTCCTTGTTCATTATCAGTGCTTAGATGTTCAGAAGACTTTTTAGGGCCAATTTTGGCCCCTTTTTAAAATTTTGCATGTTCATACCCTGCGAGGAAATTGCAATAAGTTGACGTTGCATGATGACTTTTTGTAAAAGGCTTCGCCAACTTAGACTTAGCTATCAATGTGGTACTCTAGAGTGTTTTTCCTGTTAATTATCGGCTGTTGCACAAACGACTTATAATTTTTGAGTATTTCACTCAACCTCCAAAGCTAGAGTATTCGCCTTGGTAGTTAGGCATTAGGAGGTTATTAAAGTCTAGGTGTCTATGTATATTACCATGTTGGTCACTTTTTTTTAGTCATATGAACATTGCACTAGGTCCCCCTTACTTTTTTTTTATTTCCGAGAAAAATATTTTTTCCCGTAAACTTAGGCTATTTTTTAATAGTTTAATTGGGAAATTTATAATTGTAATAAAAGTGTAGTATAGAAGTCGTTTTTTCCATGGGGGTGCTCGTTTTCAAACTTAGAGCATCCACTATACCCCAAAACCCACATTTCCTAAGTTTTAAGTGATTATTTATCGCTTATGTGAAAAAATCTCCAAAAAAACAAAAAAGTGAATAAAAAATTAGAAAAGGGGAAAATATGGAGAAAAAGCACATGCCTAAATCAATGGGAACTTGTCCTAGATATGTTCCTGCCTTTGCGCATACTGCTTCTTCTCCTTGCCCTTCTTCTTCCCTTTGTCATTCGCATTCTTCCCTTCTCCAACAGCGAGAGCTTAATCCCTTGAAGGTTTTATGACTCCCATTTGTACCAACTTCTCCTGCTCCTTTGTGAGGGACTAGATGAAGGCATCTAGAGTGGGCATCTTCCAATTGGGGATGGATAACTTGGGTGTTTGGAAGGTGGATACGAATACTGAGTAGTCTTGTCCCAGTTTTGACAAAATTGAAAGGATTAATTGCTCATCCTTCTTCTCAATACTACACATTTTGAGCCGCATGGCCAAATTCTTGAATTTTGTGAAGAAGTTTGTTATGGAATCAAAGTTGCTAGGACTCAATGAGATCAGCTCATTGTCTAATTGATTCCCCCTCAGTTCATCTTGTTGTCCAAATAGTGATTCAAGCTTGGTTCAGGCCTCCTTGGGAGTCTTCAGACCGGATAGATGGAAGAGAAGGTCTCTAGGGATGTTGAGACATAGCATTCCATAAGCTTCATCAAGCTTATTGAAGTATTTGGCTTTTTCTACTGCTGCATCAGGTTCAACTTCAATGCCACTAATCACTCCGAAGAGGCCTTTGTTGCACAAGAAGATCACCGTTCTCTCCTTCCAATCAAAGTAATTGAAGGAGGTGAGTTGAGGTATTGAAGATTGGTCTATTTTCGTTGCTGCTTGCGCTACTTGTGATGGTAAGCCTACAAAAAACACTGCAAAAACTTGCAATTTACTTTGGAAATTGATCTTGGAGGGTTTGACACAAAACCTATTGAGTTATGCTTAAGACTTTTGACACATTATCAAGGTGCTTCATGCCTTGCGACTTCCTTGGACAGATCCAAGGTTAGCAATGCCAGGATACTAGGACTTCTGTGGAAATCCAGCTACTTCTAGTGCACAAAAGCAAGCAATTATCTCTTCCTAAACTCCCTACGCTCTGATACAATGTAAAATTATACAAGGTAGGATCACAAAGTTGAATCAGTCTCACTATTTTCACAAAGCATTTGCAGACAATTTAGAAGAATAGTTGTTGTAATTCATTCATGAATAGAAACTCAGGTGAAAAATTGTCACTGCTATATTCATCAACATTAAGTTGGCTCTCAAAAGTGTTACTCAATAGCTTTAGAAGGCATTCGAATTCATCTCAAGTGGCAGGCTTAGTTAGCTTAGGAGACATCTCCAGACACAACTTCTAGTCACAACTCAAGATGGGAGACTAGTTAACTGAAGGTTAAGGGTGCATGACTGAATTGCTGGGCTAAGAATAGAGGAGATAACTCCAAGGAGGCGCATATGTGACTGACAGTGGTGATAGGTGGTCATCAGAGCTCATGTTTAACTCATGGTGATGGAATCAAGGTGCATGGGCTAGTTCACTGATGGTAGGCTCCTAAAATCAAGGAGACAGACACCAATGCTGCAAAATCAATGCAAATGGGCACATATGGTCCTAAAAATAGGAAAACGGCGCATGAGTGGCTAATGAGGTCAAAATGGACTAGGATCAAGGAGGTTAATTATTTCTGCATGGAGGCAAATGATACTGCATGGAGGTCAAAAATGATGCATGACTAGTGTTTGGATGGTGAATATTCCAACACTCAAAACTAATTTTGAAGAATCCCTAGTTTATAGCCTATTTGGTGATGTACTTTGGTTCAGATATGGATTGCACTCGGTGCTATTTTGGTTGTATGCACTCTAACTTGTTATATACATGAGAAACTTTGCATATTTGTGTATAATGGTTTGAATTCTGATGGATGCACATGGTTTTGTTGACTATGCATCAAAATATATAATATATATATTATATAAAAAACGCTTCCACCCCGGAAGCTTTTGAAAATTTCGCTTTTCGCTTCACTCCTGCTTCCCACTCCCAACAGGGTAGATCCCCCCTATTCCTAGACATTTCTGGTCACTTGGAATTTTTCTGTTGTTGGTTTGTCCAATGTAAATCTAATCATTTATCTTGTATTTAGAACACATGATGTGCTCAATGGGGAATTTGAGTAGATTTTCTTCATCTTCAACCTCATTGAGATATTAGACCTAGAAGCCCAAGGTAATTAAAATTTCCTTTTCAAATAGTGTGCAAGGCAGTAAAATTTGAGATGAATAAAGATGTTGCTTAGTAGTTGTATCATATATTTTGAAGCCAGGACATTGTTACTTCAGAATAAAGGGCTTATGCTTCAGCCTTCACCTGTATCTTGTCAGGGGGTGTATTGGAGCTTCATTCATTCATTCACAATTTGCTATGGGCAAAGATCTAGCTAGCTGTTTTGAAACGATTTTTCTAATAATCGCGAAGAATTGCATCAGTTGTTCATCGTTTATACAGGACAAACTTCAAAAAATAAGGCATGGATACTGCATGATTTATTATTTCAATGCTCAACATTTCGTGCCACAGGTTGATGCACTGAGCTCCTGATGATGAGCCCAACCTGCTGCTCGAAACGTTGAGCATTCAAATAATTATTCACAGTCTCCATTACATCAATTGTTTGTATCACCTGTTATGCATAGCACACATCCTCCTAGAGACATCCATCCTTTGAAAGTGTTCCTCTTGAAAAAATAATAGATGTAAACTGGATTGAATGCCCTCAAAACTGTCACGTCGTGTGAAATAATGTTGTAAACTCCAATAGAACCAAGAGAGAAAAACCATATCAAGAGTGCTGGAGCAAATGTCATGCCTACTTTACTCGTGCCAAACTGTTGTATGCTGAACAAGATCACCAGGAATATGATTGAGACAATGACCACTGTGTCTGCAAAAAACACAGGTAAATAGTAACAATAGTTTTTAAATCTTTTCAACATGATCCAGTAAAATATCATTAAAGATATTGGCAGGAGACAAATCTAGATTGAGTTATATTCTATCCCATAAATGTTATGCTAGAAGCACTATTAAGAATGTTTTGACAGATATAATAACTATTATAAAGAAAGAGATTATGACATCACCTTCAGTAAAGCTAGATATCTGATCCTGCAGGCCACTTACTGCAGACATCACTGCCACAAGTGACAAGAACCAAACTGAATGAAAAAAGTTAATAACAGCTGTATCTATAACATCATCAAGTTTAGAAAATACAACTTACAGATGCGGAGGTGAAAATGATTAAATCAAGATAATGTAGGTTGGTACAGTAAACACTGGAAGAAAAAAAGATGGAAAACCTGAAATTGCAGGTGTAAGTATGCCATCCCCAATTACCATGGAAGTACCCATGAGAACCAAGAGTAACAGCAGGGTTTTCAATTTTGTACTTCTCTCAAGGCTTTCTTTGATTTTTAGTGATCTTCCCAGCTCCGGGGTGGGCAACTTGAGCTTGAAACTGGAAATTTTTTCATCCGATGGTTGCCGGTTGGGGAGCAGATTGACCTTTGCATATCTGCAAATCAAAGAGTACAAGGAAAATGTCCCCCCTGCAGCATCATCAGACTAGATTTTAGATTCAATATATCTATATTTTCTATCTAGCTTATATCATGGATGTACGATTCTAAACCTTTGGTCTCAGAAAATATTATGAATTGCAGACATGAATGTAGTTCACTCTCACCAAGGCCTTACCTTCACCATTGTCATTGGCTTTGAGCACAATGAACACATATTTAGCCAAAGGGATGAGGGCTATAGTGTACATCACTAAAGACAATGCGCCCAAAATATCATCATCTCCTTTGATGGGAGCCTCGCTGAATACACTGCTGAAAACATACAAGGGGCTGGTACCCATATCACCATAGACCACTCCAAGTGTTTGAAATGCCAGGCCAAGAGTGTGTCCTAATGAAAGGTCCTGTGATTTGGCCATGTCAGTTACAATTCCATAACTGTTTTTACAAATTCATGCATCAATTTTCAGGGGTCTAGAAAAATGAGCATGTATGTATGCTAGATGCTGTTAGAACATAGGGGAGCTCTTTCTTTCGCTTGTGTTATAAACTTATATTTATTTAGAAGTACGTTATGAGAATACTCTTCTACTTTGCAACAACACATGATGGATTGACATTAACTCAGTACGTTAACTTTTTGCTGCAAACTCATGTATCCCATTCTCGAGTCTTTTGGATTTGAATGTGTATGTATGTTTGTTTTGAGCTTTAGGATATACCTCTTCCATCACAAAATCTTTTTCTCACAGAAGTGTGCCACAACCATAGCCTATTGATGATTGTTACCTACAGCCATACATGAGTAGGAATAATCTACTATTTCAGACAGAAGAAGGTGCAATGATTGCATACGAAAGAGGCCATCCAATAGACATTGCAACAGAGACAGAGTGCTACGTAAGCACATGCACATAACAGAGTGGTTTTCATCTTGGAAAGCAATGGACTTTAGCAAAAGAAGACAGTCCACGCTTCCTTTTTGTTAATTTACTGTGTGATAACATATTGATTGTTGGGATCTCTCTGTTGATTGAGTGTTGTAGACTTTCAGCAGTGAATACATGAAGACCAAAATTCAACTTGGCTTCTGTTACCTGCCAAGACAAACCGTCTCCAAGTCTAAGAATAAAAGAGGCTTGCACACCAAAGATGAGAATGGATTCTTATTGAAGAACTCAACCTGTTGTTGAGAGATTGCTAAGTATGATGCATAGCAGACTTCTGCACAGCTGAAACAAGTGAAGCCAAAAACCAACGTCGGAGTTGTAGCCAGAAATAGAACTAGAGTCAAAAGCCAAAGCCAAGTGCCAGAGCCAGAGCCAGAGCTATAGCCAAGTGCCAGAGTTGAGAACCATGTTCCAGATAAGCATACAAGATGCACATTGACAAAAGAGTTCGGTCTCCTTAGAAACTTTTGGAGACTGAAAGCCTCTTGATGGGAAGACGTGATCCAAAATGGATTTCAAATAAAGATTAATGGCAACAAGTCTCAGTCTACACAAGAATTCGACAAAAAAAGAGGGTTGAAAAAAAGGGCAATGCAAGCATTAAAAATTAGGCAAAAGAAAATGGAAAAAAAATGAATGAGAAAAAGACGAAAAGAGAGAGAATGACATTGGGGAATGGGAAATGAAAGGACAAAAACTCTTGGCCTTTCCTTTACCCCAGCACTGCCTATATCCTCTTGGAAACTGACTCACAAAGGATCTTTGGCGGAGAGGAGAGGAAGTTGGCTAAGTAAATTGTTGAATAACCCAGAGAGCCATGAGATTGCATTTTAGCCCTCCAATCATCAGAAATAAATCTAAGCCATTTGAATGTTAGTTTTCCCATTTTGGTTTCCAGGGTGAATTCTCCATGTTTTATGGTGTGTTTTATTTATTGTAGTTTTAGTTATGACTCATTGGATCTTTTGCTATAATAATTAGCATCCACAGCAAGCAAAACGTAGTAGATTGTCTGTCAATTTGTGTTTTTGTTGTGTGTAAATAAGCAGCAAGCGGTGGTTTGAAATCAAATTTCTCCTGCTTGAAATTCTTTCCTGCCAATTAATTTGGTTAAGTACACTCAGCTTGTAACGTCCCCGACCCTCTGACCGGCGAAGAGGACGCTACCAAACAATCAAAATACCTCTAGGCAACTAGCCCCATGAAGTTTTACATACATATAAAATCTGAAGTAAATGCTTAAACATCCAAAGTACTAAGATGCATAATCATACATATATTCAGCGGAAGCAAAACAACATTCATTCATATACATGTTCATCATAATTCATTAACAGTAAACATAACTGCAGAAGTAAAATAGACAAGGATACTTATCTCATAAAGAACTTGTCCCGCAACCAGCTACGTCGCTGCAATGTTCCACCCAACCATAGGCCAGCGTGCTCATCAATCTCTCAGCAACGCTGCCACCCCCGAGCTGGGCATGATTCCCCAAGGACTAAGGGACTAAGCAGGCTTACACATAGCCAAGGTACACAAATCAGCCAAGCCCACACAGTAGGGTTTATCAGGCTATTGAGAAGCTGGGAGAAGCTAAATGCTAAGCTGGTGAGCTCATGGAAGAGCTAAGGACGTCTACACCAGAGCTAGCCTGACCTCTAAGACACCCACACACACCCAACACCAGGAAATCAGTCCCTTCTCTGCTACACAATCACTCAAGCCCTAACCCCCCCCTTTCCAGTGCTCTTCAAGGATTGTGGAGAAGAAAGCCAGCCATCTAACTCTGTCTGTGTGGCTCCCAGGACCCAAACACCCCCAGGTTTATCAAGCAAGCCAAGCCTTCATCCCACTCCAGCACAGTCCGAAGACCAACCACTGCATGCATGCAGCAAAACCAGCTCTTCACAGCTTGGACAGGGGAAGACAATCTCTAAGTCGTTCTTGGCCCTATTGTGGCCAAAACAACTCCATAACAGCTTACAGCAACCCAAAACACAAAGGAGAACACGACCAACAAAATGTGAATGAGACCACAGCCAACACAACGTAGGTACTCACAGCAACCCCCGATCAGGGGAAGAACAACAGCCTCGGTTCCCGATGAAGTAATAGGACATTACACAGTCCAGACATAGCCAGCAACGTTGGAAAACAATGGTCCTTCCTCAACAATGAAGCCACGGCACATTTTCACAGTCGGCAATGGTGGAGTAAACACTGACTCTCTGCGTGAACAGGAGGGAAACATCTCACAAAGGAAAACCACGGAAAACATCTCATAGTCTGACAATGGAGAAAGGGAAAACGATTCTCTGCCAAGATCGGAGGAAGAATTGATCCACAGACCAGCAATCCGTGAGAGAAGGGAGAACAAACCCCCAATCAATGGATCGTGGATCCTTTTAACTCAACTCAACGTGAGGAAAATGAACGGCCGACGATGGAGTGAGTGGACAGAACAAAAACGATTGGTATACCAAGCAGCACGTGAGGAAACCACTCCCAGCCCGTGCGCGTGACTAAACCAGCTGGTGGATAGTGAGTGGGGGCAGTCTGCCACCCACCACTACCCAGCATTAACTTCCCAACTAACATAAGAGCTTAAGTGGCTGACACATGGCTTTTCCCCAATGGCTCCCACGGGTTAGACAATTCCCCCCCCTTAACCTTAGGAAATCATGCCCTTTTCATTAACGTTGCACCGTCGTAGCTGGTTGTAGGTTTTTGATTAATTTTGCATGTTTACATGATGCCAGAACTATAATGTGCCGGATGGCACAATATACCATCGGCAACGATCCCAACTGCCGAAACATAACACAACCAAATCAATGGTGGGGCTTTTTCCTTTAGCTCCTCACCATGATTAATTACAATATATACATCATGTACCTTTAATGCAAACAGAATCAAAACCAGGGTGTTACAATCCCCTTTTGCTTGGAATAACACCGTCCTCGGTGTTCCAATACATAGGAATACATATACCATTTGCACATCAAAATTTTGCAGATTTGTCCCACGTTCAATTATTTACTTGAACTTTCAGGACCAAGCCCCTCGGCTTCCATGAGCTTCTCTTGCTGGTTCTCAGCTTTCGGCTCATCCCCAAGTCTAGGAACTTTTCTGTATCTTGAGCATCTCTCCAAGATTTTCTTGGGTCTTGGCAATTGTTTGAAGAAGACTTCCAACCAAGTCCAGCAGCTTTTGGTCGGCTGCCATGATCAATGTGCACTACTAGATTTCACTTTTCTCATCTGTGACATGCATCATTGAAATTCTGTTAGACCAAGCATAATATAGGCATTAAAATCAGTCAATTAATTGCCCAATTGGCATAACAATCCAAGTCTCATCAAAAGACTTTCATATTTTTCATGCCTTCCCAACATGCACATGAGCTCATTCATGTCCATTCTTGGGCAGGGAATTAACTAGTCCAGCATTCATAATTATTAGTTTTCCATTTTGGTTTCCAAGGTGAATTCTTGGGCAGGGAAATAAATCTAAGCCATTTGAATGTTAGTTTTCCCATTTTGGTTTCCAGGGTGAATTCTCCATGTTTTATGGTGTGTTTTATTTATTGTAGTTTTAGTTATGACTCATTGGATCTTTTGCTATAATAATTAGCATCCACAGCAAGCAAAACGTAGTAGAATGTCTGTCAATTTGTGTTTTGTTGTGTGTAAATAAGCAGCAAGTGGTGGTTTGAAATCAAATTTCTCCTGCTTGAAATTCTTTCCTACCAATTAATTTGGTTAAGTACACTCAACTCGTCCATCTATTTCTCTAACGAAGATCGAGGGTTGTGGTAAAAGAGTTGTTCCATAGTTGTTTCCATACGCCCAATTGCAATTTCCTAGTACTTAGTAACTAACCCATTCTCTCAATTTCCTTGTATTTAGTATTGAACCCATTCTCTCACCAGCTCGTTGAGAAATTTATATGAAATGCTTATGGAATAATTAATCGATACCTGCATTACAAGAAGCAATCTCTCGTATCCCTTATTGATAGACATCCTGTGGTAATTCGTCGTAGGAGAAGATTGTAAGAGTTTCTTTATCTTCCTCACAAGTCCATGAGGTCAAGAGAGCCCATGGCCATCAATATTTTTTAAAGCCACACATTGGTAATGTAAAGATATTAATGTATTATCAAATGGCACGTTGTAGAGATGATGACAAATGACGATAAAGCGTATTTCCTTTCGAGAGCATTGAAACATTTCTTCTCCTTGTCAACTCAAAAGTGGTTTACCGTTTAATTGTTGGATGGAATTTGCATTTATGTACAGGTGTCAATGTTGAGCTAACGATGTCTTAAAGGAAAGCATTTTTGCTATGTGTTAATGCTGGAGCGTGATGCTTCTACAGTGTTTCTGTTCTTCCTTAATGCCGAAGAGATTTAGAGTTTATGAGACTGATCCAATGGACGTTGGGAATTAATTGCATGTCAATATACAGGCCGTTCACCCCTCTGATAAAGGCCTCTGTTTGAATATATACGCCATGACAACTAATTTGCTGCTCTTCCTTTGAATAAATAATCGCATCAATCCTTGGGGAACGTTGGAAGAAAAACAATGGCATGTATGGGAATGCCCTGTTATCCATTAATTTTGCACTTAGTGGATTTCCAGTGAGCCGCCGAAGTCATGAACAAGCCAGTTGTTCATTGTCAATGCTCAGAAGGTTCCACAGTTCATCAGGGCCATTTTTGGGCCTCTTTTTTAATAAATGCATGGGCATACCCTGCAGGGATTTTTGTAATAAATGTGCTAGCATGGCAAACATTTTGTAAAGGACTTGGCTTCCTAGGACCTAGACGTCAATCCGATCATTCCAAGGTGTTTTTTCCCTAGTCATTTATGCAATGTTGAATAAGCAATGTATAATTTTCGAGTTTTTCGCCGCTCCTCCAAAGATGGAATTTTCGTCTTGGTGGTTAAACACTAGGAGGCTATTAAAGTCCATGTGTCGATGTATATAAGCATGCTAGACATGGTTTTGAGTCATTATGAACAGGTGCTAGGTCCTCTAGGGTTTTTTAAATTCCGGATCAAATAAAATAAATAAAAATCCCGCAAAATCTAGCCATTTTTTAATGGTTTAAATAGAAAATTTCAAAATGTAGTTAAAGTGTAGTTCGCAGTCCGTTTTTGACGTGGGAATGCTCGTTTTCACACTTAGAGCATCCTCTTTACCCTGGGACCCACTTTTTCCATGGTCTTGGTGACTAAATTATCCCATATGGCATTATTTCTCTAACGGTGCGACGAAGTGGCAAAAAATGCTAAAATGAGACAAATTAACACTAAAGTCAAAAGTCAAAAGTCATTAAAATCTTGGTCAAATGATATGGACTAAGTGTCACTTCTTGTTTTTTGTGAGGGGCGAGTTAAACTAAGGTTAAAAGCGTCATTTTTTAATTCATGTGGAGGCTAGCGAATCATCCCAGGAGAAGGAAGTGCGCCCCTCTTGTGGGCCTTACGACTTGTTATGTGGCATGTGTTGTATGGGTGGATGAGAGATTGGAGAGGTGGCACATATCATATCCCATATCCCATGATCATCTCCAACATATCCCTTGGTTCCCTCAGCTTCACGCATGGTCATCTATTAGTTAGAGGATGCGCCCTCTTTTCCGTGGTTAACGATTTGCATGTGTGTAAACTCGTGGGAGTTTGGTAAGGCATCCAAGGATGGCGCACCTCTCTTGGGAGAGGTGGCGCATCCTCGTTGCAATCACAACCAACACATTCCACAATTCACCCAAACCAACTCAGGTTAACTCGCCTCATCTTTAGTTGTTTGGTGCACCCCTAGGGGCTTGTAAATTCTATAAAGCGAGGCCTTCTTCCTCATTCTGGACAGAAGCAAGGAACCTTTGCTCTTGTATCATTGTTAATGTTGTTTATGAATAAAATTTGAAAGGCTTTGGAGGCTCATGATCTGTGGCAAGTTGTGTATGTGGTAATTTCTTTGTGAGATAATATTGTTCAATTATTTTGCTTTGCATAAACTAATAGTCTGGCTTAGAGGGCTCTCTGTAGCACGTAGGATAAGCATTTGCAGCTATCAATTTGCTTATTTACTTTCTTGCTATTAGCGATCTAAGAGTTCATGCTTTAGTTGGTTATATTTCATGATCTTTTGGTTTTCTAACTGTGGGGTGTACCAAATCTAATTCGTTTTGTGCAAGCTTGATAAGTGTACAGATTACCATCCCATGTGAAAGGTTGAGCTTGGTTGCATCTCCTTTGCTTTGGACTTGTTCCAATCTAAGTTGCACTAAGTTGGATTTCTAGCTGAACTACAAGGATGAACAATTCCTTGTTCAATTTTCAAGTTCAAAAGTCCATGAAGGCCTTCTTAGGCCCTTTTTTAAAAAAAATTAAGATGTTCATACACCATGGGAAATTGTAATAAATTGAGTTAGCATGATGACTTTATGTAAAAAGTTTGGTTTCCTAGGACTTAGTCATCAATGCATTAGTCCAGGGTGTTTTTTCCTTGTTAATTATCTATCGTTTGTAAACAATAAATAATTTTTGAGTTTTTCATCCAAACCTCCAAAGTTGGAATAATTGCCTTGTTGGTTAGGCCTTGGGAGGTTATGAAAACCTATGTGTCAATGTATATTACCATGCTAATCATTATTTTGAATCATTATGAACATGTCCTAAGTACCCCATATGTTTTTTTAATTTCCGAAAAAAAATTATTTTTTTCGTTTTTACAGGCTTATTTTTAATAATTCAATTATAAAAATTTTAAAAGTCATAAAAATGGGGCTAGGAGGTCGTTTTTTCCATGGGGGTGCTCATTTTCTAACTCAGAGCACTCACTTAACCCCTAAACCCACTTTCCTAAGTTTTCGAGTAATTATTTATCTCCAAAATTAAATACTACTTGAGAAACCCAAAAAAAGACCAAAATTATGAGTTTATTAAAAATTTCGGCAATTAAAAAATAAAAGAAACTTGCCAAATCAATTTCTGTGACTTGGCAAAGTAAAGTGGCACGTACCTAGGCAAGTTTAGAAAGTCAAAACTTATCGTTTCAAAGAGTTTTCAAGGTTTGGAAATTTCCTCTCCAAGAGAGGCGCAACTCTCCAAGTGGGGGTGCAGCCATGGGTGGAAAAGCTTTACCTTTTGGAAAAAAACTCTGAGTTATGGCATGGGCTGTCTCCAGCATGTGATGTTGTCATTGTTTACACCCTGTGCCAACTCTAATCCACCTCACATCCAACTCACTCAAAGCTAGTGCATCCTTAGATCTTGCATCTTGGATCTATTGGATCTTGCTTGGAATTGTAACTAAGTGGAAGGATCATCGACGAGTCAGGCAGTCGCAAGTATTTTAAGGTACGATCTACAAGGATAATATCATTTTCCATATTTTTATCCAATGTCACACAAAACCCTAATTGTTAAACCCTAGTTTTCTAAATCTGATAGATCGGGTGCTTATTTGATGACGGCCATCAAAACCCACTTAGGAATAAAAAATTAAACCCTAGATCTAAAGTTTGGCATTAATCTAACTCCATTTACCCTTGGATCTAGCACTAGTCTCCTCTAGGTGGGCGCCCTCCTTGGGCTTGTGGTCAATCCTTCAAATCTATCATTTTGGTATGCTTGAACCCACTCTAAATCAACAGATCTATCATTCAAGCATCTAGATCTAATCATTTCACCTCCCGATCTACTCTCTTGGGTCCACTTCATCCATATTTGCATAAACCCTAGGTGGATCTAACTTGGGTACCTTTTATTTTGAGTAGATCTATCTAGATCTACAATATTAAACTCTTTGTGCTACATTTCTCTTCGAGTTGGGAAATTTCCCATTACCTTAATCCTTACCAACTTGGTCTTAACTTCATCTACCACTTCTATCTTTCTAGATCTAGATCAACTTACTCATTATTCATGTCTTGTATCCATTTGCTTTTACCCTTAGAGTGTCTTGAGTAGGTGCGCTAGCCCTCATAGGCTAGTAGGGTCTCCCCCTTGATCATTATCCGAATTGATCTAAAGTGACAAGAGCCCGTCCAGTGTGACAACTGCCTCTCATCTTATAGTGGACAAGGCCCTTGCTAAGGCTAAGGCCTCACCTTTTGACTTCTCTCAAATAGTTGGGTCACCCCATGACATGCCAGACAAGTACTTTGAGAGTATTCCTAAATTCTCTGTCAACTACGCAACCACCATCGAAGACCATATAGATGTTGTGTGGTCACACATGGAGGCTTATGGTGTTGAGGAGGAGGATGTGTACATGAGGCGTCTCTTGTTCTCTTTAGAAGGTGAAGACCACAGATGGTTGCATAGGTTACTTGCTTCATCTGTGGGTGGTTATGATGTCTTTGTTATCATGTTAAAGGGTCAATGGTCAACAAAGATGGATGGTAGATTCCTTTTAAATCAACTCTTTGAAATCAGAAAGAAGGAAAATGAAATTGTCCAAGAATTTAACCTTAGGTTTGATAATACCGTAGAAAGTGTACCTGACACCTATGTTACCAGAAACGAGAAACGAGAATGGTATGAGAAACAAAGTTTACAGGTTTCGCATATAAGAAACGAGGAAAGAGAAAAACAACAAAACTGAAGGTTCCCATAAATATAATTAACAAATTTAGTTATAATGAACAAATCTATTTTGCCATAGACCATGTTTTTAGATTTGAGTTTAGGACAATGATTGGTGCTTGTCTTTAACAAAGTAAAGAAACACCAATTTTTTCAATGTCATACATGAAATATATTCCCATCTGTTGAAATATTGTAACTTCGAAGAATATTCTCTATGTATCTTTTGTGGTCCCCGATGGTCCTACCGGGAGAACCACTTGTATTACTTTGTACCCCGATGCTTCTAATCGGAAGAACTAATCAGAGTCATGAGGTAGTCCCCTCCAATTGTAAAGGTGGGTCATTAGCACCCCAGTGTGGTTCCTTGAGCCTAAATGTGTAACTCGAGCCTACATGATTTAACTCGAGCCTACATGTCGAATGAGTTAGTTAAAGTGAACGGATGAATATAAATAGAGGTGTGGTGCTCCTAATTTGAGAGATATACACTCTCCCTTGTATAGCGCATTGGTGGAGAAGAGAAGAGTAGCAGGAGAAGGAGGAGGATCAGGCTTTGATCTCCTTGCTGGTTTTATCTTTTACCTTTTTGGGCATCTATATTAAGGAAGCTTTTGCTGGGTTTTTCCCTTTAGGGTTTTCCCAGGATAAATCTTTTGTTCCTTTTGTATGGTTGTGCTTGTCTATCTTTCAGTGATCCTGTTTATATGCTTTTGTTATGAAAATGAAATGAAATACTGATGTCTTAGCTAAGCATATGAAAAATTCAACATGGTATCAGAGCCACCCTGAAAGAAGACATTATGCAGCTATAGAAGCTAGGGCTTCTTACTTTTTGGTTCTCTCTCCACAATCGATCAGCAAAAGAAGGCTAGGCTGACTCTCCATTGAAGGGCGCATCTATCTGTTGAAGCGGAATTCGATTCCGAGCATTTTCAATTTTCGGTGCGAGAAATTAGGGCTTCTTGCAGAAGAGGAATTTTTGAGTGAGCCCAGCATAGTATTTCTCTCCTCATCAAAATCGAAGTTTAGAAATCTGGATCAAGACTTTTGGTTGGGTGAAACTCTGGGAAAGTCAAACCCTAGTTTGACCCCGAGCTAGAAAAACCCTAAATACTAAAACTGCTAAGTTTTGGTACTTTCGCTATATTCCGAGATTGGAGAAGGATCAGGAGCTGAAAATTGCAGAGGCCGAAGATAAAATCCTGATGTACACTGTATCAAAAATTCAGCCTCAGATTCGCTATATTCTTGGAGATATGATCCCTCCAAGTTAGGGTTCCAGCCTCTTCCAGAATTCATCCCCAAACAAGACACCTGGGGAGAATTGCTATAGATTGGGCTACAGAGATCCAAATGGAATTTCTGAAGATGATCCTCAAAGAGCACGAACTGTAATTTCTGTGGTCCGAAGTTCAGAACCAAAAGAGGAAATAGTGACATGTGGCAGGCCGTACAACCTTGCTATTCTGAACAGTCCTGTAACAGATCACCTTGGGAAAAGGATCATAAATCCCAATTGGTGAGACCAATTCTGATGAAACCTATGGTGTTGGATCAGGGACATGCAAGGTTACCTCAGTGCGAAATTTCAGACACAAAGGAGTAGTAATTTCAGCGGTATCATAGAAACAGTGAAAGGCATTTCTGCAGAAGAAATTGGAAAACTAGGGCTTCCTGTTTCGGGAGCTTTCCTCCACTGTTTTCACAAAAAAAGGAGTACATTGGACAGCTCCATTTGAAGAGATCTATATTTCTATCCAATCAGATCTGAAAGATTCCGATTTTTGAAATTTAGGGTTTCTCTGGCAAACCCTAGATCAGCCAGCTCCGGAAGCATGACAGACACCTCAAATCAGTAAGATATAATCCTTTGCTATTTGCATTTGAGGTTCTCATTTCAAAGTGATCTATCACATCAGATTGATGATAAGCTTGGAGAAGTTGACAACTTCCAAGCATGAAAGTATTTGATCTCTCTGAGGAAAATGAATTGGACACCTACATGAGTAGAGAGGCTCCAATTCTAGAGGGAGATGAGGCTCAAAGCCTTACTCCAAAAGAACTTAGTCAAGGCCAAGAAAATCATTGTTGATTCAGTCACAAATCAACTTGTACCACAAGTGTCTTCCCTAAAGACACCGAAAGAGATGTTTGATTCCTTGACTGAGCTATTTGAAGGAAAGAACATACATCGGAAGATGACCCTAAGAAACAAATTGAAGAAGTAAAAGAAGAAGTGAAGAATGCAGAAGTGGTGATAGCCACCTTGAATGGCCTCCCAGGATCATGGGAACCATTCATGCGAAGAATGTATGCCAGAAGAAAGTGATTACTTTCAGCCTGACTCATAAGAGGAGAAGAAGAAGATGGGAGCAATTGAAGATCAAGCTCTCACCATTCAAAGAAGATCCCTCAAACGATAAGGAATATGAAAAACTCAATTCTTGAAGAACCTCTTATTCATCTTATCATTTGGATAAGAAATGATGATGATAAAGCAGAATGATCAAGATGGAGTCTACCCACGAAACAGATAAAAGATAAGTATTCAATTGTCACTTCATGATATTGTTTTACATTTGATTATATTCAGTTGATGTGTTAAGCATGATAGATTGTTTGCATTAATGACTGTATACTACTAATATGCATGTGATGGGTAAGTAGCTCATGGTGCTATACAACTCTCCATTGCTACTTATCAAACCTCTTTGCTGACATATTGGATTAGTGCACAATCTCAATGACGTCATGGTAGAGATGGAAGGCATCTAGAAAGTTTCTATGAGATATGGATGAATGTTGTATTGGCTAAACAGTTGCATGATGCATAAAAATTTGTCGTTGTGCATATGATTTATGAAATAGTTCTAACCATGCAACTGGTGCATTTGAATTGTAGGAAAGGTCCTGTACAACCTCCTACAAGAAAAGAAGGATGAGACTTGTTCCGAAGAACAAATGATGACAATTCAATAAACATGAATCTGAAGCTTCCAGGGTCAGAGACACCATGACGGAAGAAAGAGCTTCAGAGAGCGGTAGATCCACCTCGAAGGATGAAGACCGCCATGGGTATGAGAGATAACTCAAGATGAAGAAAAGAATGCCATGGAAGAAGCTATGATCAAAGAATAACAGTTGATCATGAGGAATGATGTATACGATATGATTTCGAGACATAAAGGAAAGTATGTAGTATCCTCCATATGGATCTACAAGAACAAGTGTACAAAGCAAGGTTCGTGATTTGCCTCAGAAAGAATAGACTATGACATGACATACTCTATTGACCAGTATATATCAAGCATAGAACCACCTGTACAGAATGAAGAAGGAAGATAATACTCCACTTCAGGGGGAGTGACTACAGAAGATATCAGAGTTCGACACAGTAGGACATGATGGATAGCTTCCTGATGGATCGAGACTTTACCAAGAGTAAAGTGGGTTCCAACCTTCAAAGTTGAATGCAGAAGACTAGGATATGTTGATGATCTGACAAGACGAACTCATGAAAGATGTTATGATGAAAGAATACTAGAATGATGTTTGGGATATAGTACTCAAACCAGAAAGCAAGAATGTGGTATCTTACAAATAGATTTGCAAGATAAAATATGTCGCTGATAGAAGCAAGGAAAGACTTGTGGCTAGAGGTTTCTATAAGAAAGAGGGAACTAATTCTGAAGAGACACTTACTCCAAGAAGCAAGGTACACTTCCTTCAGAACTCTGATGGTAGTTGCTTCCATGATGAAGTAAAGACAATCCTTCCTTAATGGTATGATTGCGGAAGAGTTTTACATCGAAAGGAATTGAAGTTGAAGACAGATGGACTCATATATGTAAGTTGAAGAAGGCCCTTTATGGCATGAAGAAAGCTCTCAAAGCTTGGTATCGAAGGATAGACAGTTTCCTGTCAATTATGGGCTTTACCAAGAGTAAATCTGATCCTAACCTTTATCTCAAGGTTGTAGAAGATGAACCTGTCATCCTATTATTATATGTGGATGACTTATTCTTGATAGGGAATGAGAAAAAGATCATGGAAAGCAAGAAGAAACTAGCAGAAGAATTTGAAATGAAAGACCTTGGGTTAATGCACTATTTCCTAGGTATGGAAGTATGACAAAGTTCAGAAGGAATCTTTCTCAACCAGGGAAAGTATGTGGTAGAGATATTGAAGAGATTCAATATGTTGGAATCTAAAGCCATGGCCACACCCATGGACTCCAACCTGAAGCTATTAGCTGATGACTCATCAGAGTTAGTGGATGCGACACATCACAGACAGATCATTGGGTCATTGATGTACTTAACAAATACCAGACCAGACATTTGTTTTGCTGTGAACACCTTAAGTCAATATCTTGTTCAAAGACGGGTTCACCTAGTAGCTGCAAAACATGTGATGAGATATCTGAAAGGGACTATAGACCTTGGTCTATATTATGATGGTAGCCATGACTACAGATTGTATGGCTATACAGATGCAGATTGGGCTGGAAGTATCTTAGACAGGAAAAGCACATCAGGTAGATGCTTTTGTTTGGGGTCTGTTATGAGTTCATGGTTTAGCAGGAAACAGTCCAGTGTTTCTCTTAGAACGACAAAAGCAGAATACATAGCAGATTGCTCTACTAAGTTGTGAAGCCATATGGATTCAGAAGCTGATATCAGGTCTCCTTGACCTGAAGATGGATACTACATTGATTCTATGCGATAACGAGAGTTGTGATAACAAAGAACCCTGCGTTCCGTCGTAACACATAGAAATCCGATATTTCTACATACAAGATAAAGATGCAGATGATGATGTTTCAATATTCCCATACTGAAGATATAGATGATGTTTCAGTATTTACATACTATAGTTGCAGATGATGGTGACTCCATATTTCAATACTGAATATAGAGGTGATGATGCTTTCAGTATTTCTATACTGAAGATATAGATGATGATGCTTTCAGTATTCACATACTGGAGATATAGATGGTGATAGTTCAGTATTCACATACTGAAGATGTAGATGAAGATGGTTTAGATGATGATGCGCTGACAAAGCCTCTGTCTCGGGTAAAGTTTGAACACTTTCGGGACAAGCTTGGTGTGGTTTGAAAAAGTCTTCCCCGAAAGGGGGAGTAATGATGTTGCAGTGGGATTGTATCATCCCTGGGCACTTTCCCTAAAGTGATCCGAAGACCTCAGTCTTCGAGAATGAAGAGGGATTGTATCATCCTAGGACATATGTCCAGAAGTGATCCGGAGACCTCGGTCTTCGAGAATGAAGAGGGATTGTATCATCCCGGGACATATGTCCAGAAGTGATCCGGTGACCTCGGTCATCGAGAATGTGGTTGGATTGTATCATCCTTGAACTTCGGTTCAAAACGGATCCGGTGTAACTTCGTTCATCGAGAATGTGGCAGGATTGTATCATCCTTGAACTTCGGTTCAGAACGGAACCGGTGTAACTTCGGTCATCGAGAATGTGGCAGGATTGTATCATCCTTGAACTTCGGTTCAGAACGGATCCGATGTAACTTCGGTCATCGAGAATGTGGCAAGATTGTATCATCCTTGAACTTCGGTTCAGAACGGATCCGGTGTAACTTCGGTCATCGAGAATGTGGTAGGATTGTATCATCCTTGAACTTCGGTTCAGAACAGATCCTGTGAACTTCGGTCATCGAGAAGGTGGTAGGATTGTATCATCCTTGAACCTCAGTTCAGAACGGATCCAATGACCTCGGTTGTCGAGAATGTGATAGGATTGCATCATCCTTGGACCTTAAGTCCAAAAGAGATCCAAAGACTTCTTTGTCTTTGTACTGTGGGCTACTGCTGATGATGATGATGTTTCCTGATCGAAAGATCAGAGTGTGATGATGATGATGATGTTTCTGATCGAAAGATCAGAATGTGATGATGATGATGCCGTACTGATCGAAAGATCAGAGTATGATGATGAAGACGTATTGATCGAAAGATTAGAGTATGATGATGATGATGTTTTCTGATCGAAAGATCAGAGTGCAATGATGATGATGATGTTTCTGATCGAAAGATCAGGAAATGATGATGATGAGATCCTGATGATGATGACGTACTGATCAAAAGATCAAAATATGATGATGAGTTGATGTTAGAGTATGATGATGTTCAGTTGATGATGTTTCTGATCGAAAGATCAGAGGCTGATGATAATGATGATTCTGATTGAAAGATCAGAGTGTGATGATGATGATGATGATGATGATGTTGATGATATTTTGATGATGATGATGTTGATATTTTGATGATGTTGATGTTTTGACAATAATGATATTTCAGATGATGATGTTTTCATGATGATGTGTCTGATCGAAAGATCAGAGTATGATGATGATGTTTTCATGATGATGTATCTGATCGAAAGATCAGAGTATGATGATGATGTTGGTGCTGATCAAAGAAGGGCCAAACTACTGAAGATGTTGTCGAAAGATGCTGCTGATCGAAAGGTCAAAGTGTTGACGATGTTGCTGAAGATGTTGCTGATCGAAAGGTCAAAGTACTGAAGATGTTGCTGAAGTTGTTGCTGATCGAAAGGTCAAAATACTGAAGATGTTGCTGAAGATGTTGCTGATCGAAAGATCAAAGTACTGAAGATGTTGATGAAGTTGTTGCTGATCGAGAGGTCAAAGTATTGAAGATGTTGATGCTGATCGAAAGGTCAAACTGCTGATGGTGATGTTGCTGATGTTGCTGATCGTAAGATCAGAATATGATGATGATGATGTTGTTGTTCGAGAAGTCAAAATACTGAAGAAGTTGTTGCTGATCAAAACTATCAAAGTGTTGCCGTTACTAAAGAATGAAGATTGAAGATGAAGACTACATGATGTTGAAAAGCTTCCAATGATTTATAGATGTGATACCCTGCTAATGTTGATGATGTTCTCTATCTCTCTCCTACTATTATTGTTGTTGATGTTGTTGTAGAATACCCTTCTCGTTAAGGGTGAGTGTTGAAATATTGTAACTTCGAAGAATATTCTACATGTATCTTTTGTGGTCCCTGATGGTCCTACCGGGAGAACCACTTGTATTACTTTGTACCCCGATGCTTCTAATCGGAAGAACTAATCAGAGTCATGAGGTAGTCCCCTCCAATTGTAAAGGTGGGTCATTAGCACCCTAGTGTGGTTCCTTGAGCCTACATGTGTAACTCAAGCCTACATGATTTAACTCGAGCCTACATGTCGAATGAGTTATTTAAAGTGAACGGATGAATATAAATAGAGGTGTGGTGCTCCTCATTTGAGAGATATACACTCTCACTTGTATATCGCATTGGTGTAGAAGAGAAGAGTAGCAGGAGAAGGAGGAGGATCAGGCTTTGATCTCCTTGCTAGTTTTATCTTTTACCTTTTTGGGCATCTATATTGAGGAAGCTTTTGCTGGGTTTTTCCCTTTAGGGTTTTCCCAGGATAAATCTTTTGTTCCTTTTGTATGGTTGTGCTTGTCTATCTTTCAATGATCCTGTTTATATGCTTTTGTTATGAAAATGAAATGAAATACTGATGTCTTAGCTAAGCATATGAAAAATTCAACACCATCATCCTATTATTTTTCTAAATTGCTATGGTTATAAATTCTTATTGTTAATTGTCATGCCATAGACTTCACATACTTCACTTGGGCAAGAGCATAAGCATTTGTTCCATGATCCTAGGTTTACTTTTATGCTCCCATTAGTATGCAATTCCTCAACAATGAAAAATTGCAGACTTATTCATGCATAGCAATAATTATTGTTTAATGTCTAATGATCTAGCTGCAGAGTTCTACTTGTTTACTGGTATTTCTTTCTAGTTTTACTTCAAACTATCTAAGGTCTACGGTTCTTTGCCACAAGCTCCTATGAATTAATGAATAAAGAAAAAGGGTATCAATAAAGAAGATGATGGCTTGTGGAGGTTTTTAACATCTAAAACACGACATCACAGAGGAAAAAAAATGATAAAGATCCCAATCATACTTGACACACAAAGAAACAAGAAGCCATAAAAAAAGGAATTAATAGAATCACAACCATTCTATAGATTGTCATTGTTCCATTCAGTGTTATCAGAACCGGACCGGAACCGGCAAAACCGGCCGGTCTGACCGGTTTACAGGGTTGGCCGGTCCGGTCAGCAAATTTTTTTGAAAAAACCGGTTTTTTTTCCAGACCGGGTATGGAACCGGCCAGAACCGGCCTGAACCGGCCTGAACCGGCCTGAAACGGCCGGTCTGGGCTGGGGATTCAGGAAACTCAAATTTTTTTAAAAAAACTAGAAAATAAAACTTTGCTGATGTACTTTGGAACCTCTGATGTACTTTGGTCAGTTTACTGTGGCAGCAACAGTCAAGAAAGTTGAAGTCTGATTTTATTTAGCAGCAGCAAATTGAAGTTTGTAAAAGTTATTTTATCTCTGGGATTCGACTTTGGGGCCTCTTTGTTAATGTACTTTGGTTCAGAACCTCAGAGATGTATTGCACTAGGTGTTACTTTGGATATTTGCACCCATATTTGCTATATATATGAGAAACTTTGCATATTTTTGTATTAATGGTTTGGATTCATATGTATGCACATGAATATATATGTTTTTTACAAAATATGAATATTTTATGTATTTTTTAGTCAGCCGGTTTTTTACCCGGTTTTTTTCCCGGTTCCGGTCCGGTTTCCGGTCCGGTTCACATTTTGGGCTTCGCCGGTTCGATGACCGGTCCGGTTCTGATAACATTGGTTCCATTACAATCCATTTCCAAGCACAGTGGTGCTTCTTGATAACATGCATAGATTAACATTCATTGTTTCCTTCCTTGACATGATTTCTCATGGAGATGACTATATTCAAAATACAAATGCAAGATACATTACAACTACGGAGACAATAACTAAAATCAAAGAATCTTTATTTAGAATGGGTTTGTGGTAAATGCCAAGTACTATTTCTCATCGAGATGACTATATTCAAAATACAAATGCAAGATACATTACAACTACGGAGACAATAACTAAAATCAAAGAATCTTTATTTAGAATGGGTTTGTGGTAAATGCCATGTACTATGCTTATCTGTGGAAGTTTTTAGGGATCTAACCCATACAAGCCTGCCAAAACTATTTCATTTATTTCAGTGCATTTGCAAGATTTCTTTACGATTAAACTCTGTATGGATGTTATTGCCTATTGGTCTTGACAACAGTCAAAGAATGATACCTTTTAGTTCAGATTGGATTGATTGAACTTGATTTTTCCCTTAGATCTTCGTATGCAATTGGAGGTGCATAGTTTTAGCATGGAAATCTAGATATTACTCTATTTTGAGATAGAGTTTATCTAGTAGTCAAGAGCTCTTTGAAACACTCTATGAAACACTTGGGATGGGAGAAAATAAAATGTAGATGGTAAAAGGATAATAGCAAATAAGCTATTTATGTTCACCCAAACTAAATATGGGAATTTATTTGAAGTTAAGTGTCTTGGTCCCCCCCTTAATAGTAATGGAGATTGAGGAAAGAACCAATGGCTGCGAACCAAAGATAGGTTTTAATAGTGATGTATCCAATCCAATAGGGCATAGAGAAGTAGGTGAAAAGGGCCCTTGGAAGTGATCTTAAAAGCAATTAACATGAGAAAAAATTGCTCTTAGTTGCTCTTCAAGAAAATTGAATCTATTTCAATCCTGAAAAATAATCAACAACAGCTTGTGTATGATGTGATGCACTTACTTGCTAATGTCATATTTCCGCTTAGGAAGTGGAATCTGAAGAGCATTTTGTATCCCAACAGTTGCAACCCGTCCAAATTATGCCCCTTAACTGCATTCCATGAAAGCACCCACATCAGGCCCCATATAACCACATTATGCCTAAACACATTCACCAAGTATAACCCTTGTGGTCCCAATAAGCTCTTAGTTCACAGCAACCTAAGCAAGTGCCTCAATCAACCCCATTGTCATTTATGCTTTCGGAGCCTATTCTAGACACCAACACACTTTTAAGCAAGGAGGATGCCATTGGGGGGTGATTCAGCCAACAAACTATGAAGGAGCTAATAAAACTATTCTAAGGTAAGGGGATGCTACGTGCACCTGAGACGGCCGTCCCTCAACCATTAAGAAAAGAGTGGGGGAATTCTGCCCTGTCAATGGTAATTCCTGGGACAATGTGAACCAATATCACTGCTCCAGGACCAACACTCTAATCCGTCTATTTTTTGCTTGGCTGAGAATCTATTTTTTGCTTGTCCGAGATCTCAGCCAAACAAGATATGAGTGAAACTTTGAAATGCAAAAGAAAAAGTGATGATACACTCAGTCTTTTCGGTCTTTCTGTATAGGTCGAGAGACCGCCCCTGGTCGTACGTACCAATGCGCAGAAAATGGAAATAGAGAGCATTAGGTAAACCGCAATAACCATATTGACCTCTGCGGCCTCTGTTCAAACCTATGGCTTTTCCACTCTGTCTGGAATTGGATCCACGAGTGCCTATCCTCCTGCTTTTTTCAACGTTGTTGTTGTCTATACATCACTATTTGCACCTAGCTCATTTACTGGGTCAATCTCACCTGGGGCTGATGCTGCTACCCTTGGTGTTGCTATTAATGCTTAAGCGTGTGCCGGCACATCTACATACAGTTGATTGACCGTGCACTCTGCATAATCCAGATCAAAATGTCAATCAATGCACGCGGATAGGCTGTACAAGGCCGGCAGCAGGCTTCTTTCATTAACACTCAATCATCAACACTGATCGCCAACTTGCCACTCACCATTCATTACGAGACTTGACCCCGAAACGATGAGCAACCGGCTGAGTTCTGAAAGAAACGGAAGATCGTTTCTGCTAAAATCATTGTGCAAAACGACTCGTTCCGTAAGAAACGGTTTCTTCCTTATAGAAACAAGAACGACCATACAAAACGGCCATTTTAGTTTTGTCCTCGTTTCTTCTCTGTTTTTTCAAAGAAATGCAAACTCCGGTCACATTTCTGGCAACACAGCCTGACACCATCAGACCTAAAGACCAAGCACTCCAAATTCACTATTTGAACGCATTGATGGATGGCTTGGTTACCACTAAAGGGAGAAGAATCCGGCTGACTTAAGATTGCCCACGACAATGCACGGAAATATGAAGCAAACGTTGTGTCTATGGGCAAACAAAACTTCTTCGACTCCTATGGTCCATCATCATCTAAAATAGAGTCACGGTCTAAGACAGTTAAAAAACCATCTAAGGAACCGGTTGATATGATGGAAAACATGTAAGAGATGGTCAAAAGTTTGACTCTAATCACAAGGGACCTAGCTAGGGGTAGGGAGTTTGATAGGTATAGGAATCAGTATGGACCTAAACCTTATTGGAACCCTCAAAAGAGACCCATGAATGATGATTTAAGGAAAACCCCTCTGGGTCAGGCACCACCTGATCCCAACACTGTCAATTGGACTAGAGAACAAGGGAAAGAGGATCTTGATTATTATCCCCACGAAGAGAATAAAGAAGAAGATTAACTTCACCAATGAATTTGATAAGACCTTTGGTAGAATCTTGTTTGGTATGGAGGATGATAGACAGGATGATCCCATTAGTATGTGTCATACTGGCTCTTTGGAGCAAATAAATGAAGTCAATAGGCCCCTAGTCCAAATCTATAAAAGCAAGAAAGGGAAAGAAAGGCAATTTCCTTTTCTTGATCGAAAGATGGAAGAATAAAAGGATGAACAGAAAGAGTTGGATTTGTTATCACAGATCTTGTAGTTGCCCCGTAGAGTAATCCTATACAGGATGGCAGAGGGGACAGACAACTAAAGTCGCGAACTACGAAAACCCTAACCCCCAAGAATGGATGGATTTCCTTCGCTTTATGCCATTAAAGAAGCCCAACTGATAATGGGGGAGACCCAGACCTATCCTGAAAGTGCAGACCTAAAGAAAATCACAAGATCAAACCATGACAGAGAATACGTAAGGTGAATGCTTGGAACCCTAGATTTAAGGGATAAACCACAAATTAAGGAAAGCTTGAGTAGAGGTGGTTAAATATGTTGGTAATGTTACTCAAGTAAGATTATACAGTGACTTATGGAAATTAGAAACGAATCTAGGATTAGTGTGTTGGTTCAAATGATCAATCCCAAGACCCTGGCGGGATTTAAGCAAGAGTATGGAAAATTCCCAAGATGAGGTTGATACGAAGAATTAAGGCTTTCAACACACCTACTTGGATGAAATATTCAGCAATGCGAGAAAATCCAAGTGAAACCGGAAAAAGATGCACAGGGAATTGTATGTCAGACTGGGAGGGGCGCTTTTCTCCCTAGGGATCAGTGCATGGAGATGGGCAGATGGAGTCTATAGCTGACGCCTAGGAGGGAGAGGACGTTTCTCGGGATGGCCAACAAAACCCAGATTGCCGAATTTGCATATTCCCAGTGCAAATCGATCCGGTGATTTTCCTACTTCTAACAAGGGTTTTTTCAGTGAAAGAGATGATGGGCAATGCATGAAAAAATCAAAGGACAGAGAACTTATCTGAGAAATGTACCTGAATCGTGTTGATAAGCTCCTGGATGTTGAAGAATGTTCTCCTTCTGATCAAATGAGAGTTCCAAGCCAGATCTTGATGAATCACTACTTCAGTTAGTGACCCTAGCGCCCCCTTCAACCTGCCAAACCAAAGATTTCAATTAGCAAGACAAATAAACAGGATTCTCAGTGCAAAGAAAATACAAGAAACGAGAAATCATAAAGAAGTAATCACTCCCTGATAACCAAAACCCAAGTGCCAACACATAGTGAGTCCCCCCACCAGTGGGCCTTCCTCAAGTGCGCCTCCTTCAACCTGCGAATGGATGGGTACAAGAAAAATATACAAAATCTATGCCGGATTTATCTCAGTGCAGAAGGATAACAATGCCAGTCATCATCTCATTCATTCATCAAACAAGATACAAGTATGTAATCCCGGAAAGAATCTCTTTATTCAATATTCCAGTGCCAGAGTTTATGGTTTACAATGGGGGGACCACCTCTCTTATATAGTTTAAGAGTGTCCACATTTTACCTAACTATCATCCGATGGTTGAGATTAAGACATCATCAATGGTGGAGATCATCAATACAAGGATCAATACATGGATCAGGATGACCACATCAAAAAGGGGGGATGCACTTTGGCTCAAGGGCACCTCCCTAAGGTGGAAATCATAACATAAGTTAACATATAACATGATAGTACATCAAAGGGGGTCACTAAAGTCTTGTTGCCCACCTATTTCGACTAGATGGCAACATCATGTACATTCTGTGCAGTTTGTACCATGGAAAATCCTCAGGATTTTTCACTCTACAAAGCATTTTTGCCCCTTTTTCACGAAATTTATGCTCCTCTGCATCCGATAATTAATGTAGTTTTGTACTAGCATGGGTCATTCCTATCAACAATGTCACCATGGACTTTATTATAAGGGAAGCCCTCTTCACCGAGTGTTTTTTTTCCCAATTAAATAATTTTGTTATTTAACAATTTTTATTAGTTGGGTTTTTCACTCACAAATCCTCCAAAGTGGTGATTTGGCGTTCTAATAATCGAGCTCATGGAGTGGCTAAGGGCTTAAAATGTTGTTTATGACCATTCTAGGCATCCCCTAGAATTTTGTGGAATTTCGTTAGGTGTAGATAGTTTTTTTTTAATTAATTAACCTCACTGTCAAGTGATAAATTAATTAAATTTTGATGTAATAAGGCAATTACTTGGTCCTTGACATTGTGTAATAGGGGTATGAGTGCAAAAAAGAAATGCCATGACACCCCCTAAGTCATAGGATCAAGTCTCATGTCATTCGGACATGTGGTTAGGATTTTACCACACTTTTAGTCAATCAGGGGCTATTTTCCAGGAAAATCAAAGTTATTTCCTAAAGTAAAAAAATACCAAAATATTTATATTGGATAAAAAGCCTAAGTAAAGGCCAATTTAAATTATATTGAGGGTTTGCTATGCCAAATCAAACATATTTCAAGTATAAACACCCCCCAAAGTCCAAAAATTAATAAAAGAAAGCCAAAATAGAATTGAAACCCCTTTTTTTTGCCATTTTTGGCCAAAAAACGAATTTAGAAGAAAGAAGTCAAACCTCGATGGAATACAAGTGGTTTTGGGCCACTTGTTTTGGGAGCTCTTGGCTTGTATTTCAACTATAAAAGGGCGGCCCCTCCTCTCATTTTCTCATCATTCTTTGGAGCATGGTTATGCTACCAAAATACTATCTCTTCTCCCTCTCTTCTCTATTCTTCTCTCTCAAATTTTCAAAGTCTTTGGCTATTGTAATGTTGTTACCCTATTGGGATTTATAATACATCTATCTTTGGAGGATACATTTGTTGGTGCACCCATTTTGTGGCTTGAAGACTGAGGTAACTGTTTATGGTTGGTTATTGTTGCATTATTTATCATAGAAGCTCTCCACAAAGATTTTTGTAGAGAGACCTATAGGTAGAAGTTTTTCTATTTGCACTTGTGATTAACATTGTAAGATTTTGCAAAGGTTTTTGCATGATTTGTGGTGTTCTCATCTCTATGTGTGAGTTTTGCAGCTTTAGCTAAACTCTTTGCAGGGATCCAAGCTTGGAAAAGTTCTCCCTCCAAGGCCCTAATCTCTAATCTTGTTTTCTGTTTTAGGAACTAGTATTTTTGTTATTGTTCAGTAGCAAAATCTAGTTTTCTTTAATAGATCCATGTAATATTTTTATTATATATTTCAGATCTGATTTCTTACTGTGTTTTAGGTGGCTGGAAATGCAATTTACAGCCCTCTAATATTCAATTTTCTGATATTTTAAAACCCAGATTTTTACTATAAAATTATTGTATTTTTATACGAACATTTTCTAACTTCCTTTTGAGTTTCCTGTCATTTTCCAGCAAGCTTTGCTTGCTGGTTTTTAGCAGGTTTTACAGTTTACAAGGGGAGGTTCTGCCCAAATCACATAAAAAACACCTCAACTTGCAATCGGTTTCAAAAAGGTTCAAACCCTTACCTTCTTACTCTATTTTCTAGCCATTTGTAAGCCCCGAGAGAGTCTCTGTGGGCATTTCTCTAAGAGTTTTCCGAAAGTAATTTGTAATATATTGTAAGTAGATTACTAGTTGTTGCTTTATTTCAACTAGATCTAGTACTTTTTCCAAGTTTTTACCCACCTGCTCCTTAAGGAGATTGATGTGTGGTTGGTATATTTTGCTTAGATTAGTTTACTTCCAAGCATTTATTTTCAATCAATCATTTAGTTTAGATCTTTCCCTTTAAGCATTTCATTTCTTTTTGCAGATACCGGCATCTCCCATAAGGGATAAAGCACTGATGACACTTGTTGAACCTTGTATTTTTGTATTTACTGTATAAAGTAATTTACAACCTAAATCAATTCGTGTATCCTCTGCCCTCCATTATCTCCCTTTCGAGTATGAAAAGTGGAAGGGTTTAGGGGCTTAGGACTTTAATTAACTCACATTTACTTTGTCTTTTAAAGTTGGAATAAATCACTTGCTTAGCCCCTCCTCCTCTTACTCTGTTACTGCCCTTCGGGGTCTTCAGGGAAACGACGAGGGGTTGAGTGAGTTTAGCTTAATAGGAATCCACTTCCATATTGTTCTCTTCAACTAAAAACGGGTGACCTTGGAAGCTACGGGGGGTGAGAGACCGTTGGAGATCTCACGGCTTTCACGTCCTCCCTTGTTGAGCACCGGGCACCTGGGGTTTGACCTGTGGATCTACGGGTGGACTTGTTTCCACTTTGTTGAGAGCCCAGCACTCCCTCTTTGATTTGAAGGATACGAAGTTTGGGTAGCCACACCACCAGTTTGAAAACATAACCAAAGAGCTAAACCTTAAATAAAATTTACTAAAACAAACCAAGAGACATTTCAAAATGTCCCACCAACATTTGCTTACTGTTTTTAGTTCAAGTTGCCTTGTCGTTCAAGGTTCTCTTTTCTAAGCAATTTTCAAATACTTGCATTGTTGTTCAAGGCTTTGTTTTACAAGCACTTTCACATTTCAGTTTACTGCAAGCACCTTCTTTCAAGCATCTAATCTCATTGGCTGGAATTTTTAAATCTATTGGGTAATAATCACACTGTTAATAACTTGTAGATCTTGCATACATAATTTGATTCTTTTTCTTCAAGCATTTTGGGTAGTTCTTAATAGTTGTTCCATTTATTCGGCTGTCTATAAGCATTTTATTTAACTGTGAAATATTGTTTATATTGTATAATGCTACTTCTATTGTAAATCTTGTTTAGTTTAGACAACACTTAAACTGTGTATAAATCAATCTAATTTAATTTTTGTGACGCTGTAACTCATTTATTTTGACTCCATTTGTTAATAGGCACTGGTCTTGCTATATCTCAGGATCTGCTTGTCGTTGAAAGAAATATCTGCATTTGCATGCTGCTCGTCATTCTTTGGATAGTATAAAGTCTTAGCCTTACAACCTGAATAAAAGATCCCTTTAACTAATAGTTAATAAACTTAGGAATAACTTCATGTAGGGACTACCCCCCTTGGCTCTGTTGGGATTTGGCCTAAACAAAGGAGTTAGTAGATTGTGGTGACAGTGGTCCTCAGCTCTAACTTGCCCCCAAGGACACAGAAAGCGGGTTGGAGACTTCCCTGTGTCATAAAGTGTGTATTACGCGGCAACAAGGTTTAATTCACCATATGTCCCATTACAACCTCCAATCATAGGCTATAACAATATAACACATCAATTGGCCAAGTGAGGGGCACCCTTGGGGGACGTCCTCACTGGCTAAGCCAAACAAAAATAATCCCAGACCAAATATTGACTGAAACTGCTAAAGAACTATCTGAGGAGCCAAAATACATCATCTGAGAAGTTTCCCTACCATTTCCTTGACCCAACAAGCAAAATCAATTTTTTCGGTGAATTCCCTAATTCATTTATGGTGGTACATCCTCTGAAACTGAATAAAATCATCATAACTCTGTCCAAGCTGAGAACTGGGGAAAACTGACCATACTAAATGATCTGGAGACATAAATGAATGGTATAAGCGACTACTCATACCCCCTAGAACACTGCAATGCTCTAGGAGAACCAAAAAGTCTGTAATCTGTAATAAAAGTTGATCATTTAGCCGATAATATAGTGATAATAATCACTAATCATGAGATCCAGGGCCAAACTCTGAAAACTAAGACCGTAGTATTGGTCCTAGACATGTCTGGAACAAATATAAGCATTGTTATTTTTTGAGTCACTGCCTTGGGAACTGTGTTTGACTTGGTCAACTAGGTTGACCACGTCAAAGTACCCAAACTGGAGGTGAGATACTATACCAATATGATCCTACATGCATCCAAGGTAAGAAATGCTCCAATGGTGTATATCAAAACCCAACTTAAATCATGTTATTTGTAATCATGGTGACAAAAAATAATAATAATAATAAGTAAGATATACCTGTGCCTTTGAAAGATTTTAGAACTTTCAGGAAGTCTCTTGTGCGTTCCATGCTTACAAAGTTTAAACAGTGTGCTAATGTTGGATGAGGGTGGAAAACAAAGCTAAGGTACAGGGAGATGACTTATAGCTGACTTTGACCATATGATCTCTCAGAATGATGACAATTATACACAATCATAGTGACATATACATGACAAATGAACAATAGGAGATGGTGGTGTCTCACAAGTGGATGAGCTGATCTGAAAAGAGCCCATTCAACTCTAACAACATGTCTACGGCTCACATCCAAGCTAAGAAACAAGTTCCATGAGGATCTTTACTAGGACCACTGCGTTGAGTACACAAGAAACTATAGCGAAGAGATCCTAGGGGACACTATGAATTAGCGATCCCTCACATCAAAACCGGCAAGCTCCGTGAGGAATTAATCATTACATTTCAATAGTGGCCAGTAGTCTTTGGATTCAGCATTTATTTATCAACAGCTTTTAGGCCTTTCACAATTTCACTTTATAACCCTTTTTGAGTTGTGTCTAAAGACACAGTTTGCATTTATTTGAGGGCTTTGTGTTTCAACTGATAGAACTTATAGCACATACTTAATGTAATCATGGTAGACATATTCCTTCGAGTTTCAGCCGACACTCTTCAAGCAACCAAGGGGGAATATCCACAGTCAAGACCAAATATCAGTGGCAACCGACCAGAGAGGTCAAGGCTTCAAAACCCAACTAACCTAAGCTCAGGAACCAACACCAGCGGATTCTCCTGGCCTAGAAGGATCAAGGCGTCGGCAAGTTTTGTTGCACAACTCAGAACCGAGACACAAAACAACATGGGATCCATCATGCACAGGGGTCAAAGTGGGGAAAGTGATCTTCAATCCCATAGGTCTCAGTCAAACCAAAGTCATAGGATGAGAATCAATCATGGATGAACTGGATGGACAGGGACAAATGACACATGGAACCAACAAAGCTCTAAGGTTTAATCATTTGTGTAAAGCATGGCATGAGCAACAGTCTTCAACATTAAGTCCTTGATTAGTCTTAGTACAAGCTCAAGCATTAGTATATATATAAGCATAGGTCACCATGATCATCCTAACAAGACAAGCCTAGGTGTTTAATATACATCATAGAGCAAAAGCAAAACCAAAGAAACATATACATGATCTCGCCATATATACATGTCTCCATCTAATAAGGCCCCTCTGTAACTGTGTGTACCATATCTACTCTATTGCTCTATATAAATGAACTAGGTCATCACTGAAAGCATCTCAGTGGATTAGTGAATCTCAGTCCTGGCAAGGAAACTCTGTTGAACAAGGCTCTAAAATGGCCGAGGCTGTAATGATCCATGCTAAAACCCCATGTAAATGAATAGCTCGATCAATCTGTATGTTGCATCATGGTAGCCCAGCTGCAAATGTATATGTGATATCAGGATCTAGTTCCTACAGAGTATGGTTTAAATATCAATATTGAAAAAGAATTGGATAAGATCACGCAAAACATTCCCTTGACTAAATTAGTAAAGATACCACCTGTAAAAAGTCAAGTGAGTGAGTTCTTTGATATCATTTATGTAGTTGGCCAAAATGATAGTACAATTGAGCCTCTTCACAATCCACCTTTGAATATCACGATTAGAGAAGAAGAGGATCCTCCAATTGAAATTGGGGCAGCCCTTTACGAGAGAAAGAATGGAAGGCATGAACCTTTCTATCTTATGCTTCACATTGGTGAGCTCCTATTGCATAACTATCTGATTGATTATGGAGTAGCCATAAATGTGATGCCTAAAAGTATCATGGAAGCTATGGGGTTGCAAATCACTAGGCCTTATAAGAATGTGTGTGGGATGGATTCGAGGCAAGCCCATGTTTTTGGACTAATTAAGAATCTACAAGCAAAATTGTTTGCTTGTCCAGATATATTTACTCTCATGGATGTCGTAGTAGTTGATTTGCCCCCAGTTTACGGGATGTTTTTAAGTCGGAGATGGTCAACAAGATTAAGTGGCCAATTACAGATGGACTTTTCTTATGCCACTATGCCTAACTCTGATGGAGCTATAGTGAGGATTTACGGTGAGCCTTTCTATGATGGACACTTAGAACGATATGAGGACGGGGTCAAGAACCCTTATGGCCATGGTGAGTTGTTCGCTGATCGTGTGTTCATGGTTATGGAGGGAGATAATAACTCACCAAGAAATGACGATGACATGGAAAGTATTTCAAGGTCATTTCACGAACCTAATTCATCAGAAGAAGATAGGGATCTCCAAGAGTACATTCTAAGGTCAGATCATGAATTAATGATATCTAAAGCATCTCATGAAACCCCTCATCGTTCGACGACTATTGGCAGCACAGTAGGCTTTGATGTTTCTAGCCACCTTTCTTATCCTATTTCGGGATTAAGATGTAGTGATCCGCATATATCTATTCCGCAAGAAGAGCTAGATCTGAGGTTGGAGATTGTCAAGAGAAGTGGGGAAACTCTACTAGAAGATCTTATATCCCCACTAAACAAAGAAATTATAGAACCTCAAGAGAGTACACAGTTAATATGGAAGTCAATCAGGATAGGGCACAACAAGGTCGTCCTCCAATTTATTGGTGGGAAAGCAATAGTATGCCCAATGACATAGAGATTATTCATCTTGATGATCCACCTCCGCCTATTTCAGAGCCTACCAATGATCAACAAGTCTCGAGTAACTTTCCTATTGTTAGCAACTTTCCAAACTTTCCTAGTTTTCTCTTACCACGAGAGAATCCTCATCTTGAAGAAGAAGGCACCCATCCCAATACGTCTACTTATCCAGTGTTTGTCCCTTCAGGAAAAGGATCCAGTGATTATCACGATGAAACCTTTTCTACCTCTCCCATTCACACACAGTTAGAGAACACATTTGGGGACTTCTTGATGGCGAATGAAACACAAAGAAACATTATACACCCGCAACTTGAAAGAACAAATACTAAGTTCATGGAGAGAAACAGGAGCCCTCAAATGCTGGTGGGAAGCATTCCTTCACCACCTGACAAAGACCTTGCTAGAGTTAACTCCATTGAGCTTAACCACATAATAGAACATCTGTATCCATAAGGGAATGTTGATGTGCATTTAGATGTTATACGAGACATTCAAGTTATCCCTTCCATGGTAAACCGAAGGACGTTCAACCATGAAGATAGAGTTGTCTTGAGGAATGCAGATTATTTTCTCATTTCTAGAGAGTATGTTGATTTATGGGTTGGCCCGTTCACAGTGGAACGTATTAATGGATAATTTTATTATATATCCTCTACGAACGGACATCATTTTTGTATCCCTGTCCACGAGACTAGTCTGCGAGATTACATTCCTGACTTGACTTAGCGAGAGTCTTCCCTGTGTAGTTTAGAGTATGAACTTGAATAAGCTCTTTTGAGTAGCAGGTTTGAGTCTTCAGTGTTGCATGGTCATGAGTCTTTGAGTCTTTATGTTTTCATTTTGAGTCTTCTAGGCCATTGAGTGTAATGTTCCGTTTTGATAAAAAGGGAATAACCGAGGACTAATAACACTAGGAGCAAAAAGGTACATCAATTCAGTATTATTAAGTCATCAGTGTAGTAAGAAGGCCATCAGAGTTCATATCATAAAGCATGTGGAGCATGTAAGCCTTATTTCTTCAGTGTTAAAGTCAACATGAAATTAGAATTGCATGCATGCAAAAGTGAAACGTAAACCCTAAAAGTGACATGCAAACCCTAAAAGTACATGTTTTTCTATTTAAGAAGGGTTATTGGACCAAAGAGATCATCTATGATTATTGATGATTGATTTTAGAGTTTCGAGCAGCAGCACAGCGTGCAACCGCGACAGTTGGGGTTGGAGACGGTGTCTTCAGCTAGAGAGGGTTCGGCAGTGAGGTATCTGCCCTAGTCTCTTATTGGGATAGATCATCCAGGTTTATCCACAGCACTCATCATATACTTCAGTATTCGAAGATCCAACACATTCCGAAGGATTACTGGCAGATCCACGTTTTGCAACCGAAAGTAGCGGGGAAACCACAGAAGAATTCGTTGGGACCACAAAACCTAGTCTTTCTTCCGCATGTCAACTTCCTCTTTCTCAGCAGGCCTATCCTACGGCATACAGTGATTATTAAACATCAGTTTGCTCATCTGAAGCAGCTATCAACAAATAGAGAGCTTGGGGGCCGTGAGCAACAAAACCACAAAACAATTCGCTAGGGCACTTAGAGGCTGCCAAACCTCTGCATGTGACAGTCTATCTCTCCGGCATCATCAGGCGGATAATCCCACAAAGTTTCAGCCTGATCTGACCTCTCCTCCTACAAAAACGTCATCTTCAGTCTGAAGGGTGCTTACGGTACTGTGAGGCGGTAACACCAGAGGAAAGTAGCACTACTAGCGCACCTATCCGGATCTTTATGCATGTAGCTATCTTTGGAGTCATTATCAGCCAGAATATCAGTGGCAAGTGTTAATTTCTCTCTACAAACCCTAGCCCTAATTCAACTACATTTTAGGGCAATTTTGCATGGCAAGTTTGCATGCACCATTATTTCGTATTTTTGTATAAGACTGAGTGTGAGAGTCAACACTATAATAGAACATTAGAGAATATCAATATTTGGGATATTACATTGAGTTTGGCCCTTGTTTGTTTTCTGAGTGAGCTTTCCTTTTCATTTTGAGTTTGGCCCTTGTTTGTTTTATGTTTTCATTTTGAGTCTTCTAGGCCATTGAATCTGGCCCTTTTGTATACTCATTGGTCATCCCCTACTTGTAGTATGGATTTGGTCATTTCCCTTTAGGGGACACAGCTTGCTAGCCTTGGCACCATCTTCGTTGTCTCCATCCATCTGTTTCCTTCCCTTCTTTTTGTTTAACCCTAACTTGTAACTTAACCAATGACATCTAGGATTTCCCCCACCTTCACCTCTATGTTTGAATAGGTCTCCATGTTTGAATTGTGTCTCGGTGTTGGTTTGTGTGATTCTTATCACAGAGATGGTCTTCCTCTAGGTCATTTCCCTTTAGGGGACACAGCTTGCTAGCCTTGGCACCATCTTCGTTGTCTCCATCCATTTGTTTCCTTCCCTTCTTTTTGTTTAACCCTAACTTGTAACTTAACCAATGACATCTAGGATTTCCCCCACCTTCACCTCTATGTTTGAATAGGTCTCCATGTTTGAATTGTGTCTCGATGTTGGTTTGTGTGATTCTTATCACAGAGATGGTCTTCCTCTAGGTCTTGAACACAAGTAGTTTTACCAAAAGTGTCTGTACTATGTAGACACTAAGGCATCGAAACTTAAATGCTTATTCTAAAGGGATGCCTAGCTAGCAAATTAAAAGTGTGTTTTCAGACACTGTTGCAAATAAAAGTAAAAGTCATCTAGTTGCCAAAAGACGAGCACTCATCCTTTGTATAACGTGAGGTCGTTTTCCCCCAAATGGCAATAAGGTGGTCACTCCATTGCACCTATGGATGGTGGCAGGCAATGGAGGTCATACCGAGACATTATTTGAAGCCTACAAGGCTATTCAGGGCACCTGCTCTTGGAGGATGGCAAGTTAAATAAAATAAATGTTTTAAAAGAGTTGATGGCCAGAGGATGAGCACTCGTTCATTGTATAATGTAAGGCTCATTTGCCCCTTCAAGGCAATAGGGTGGGACTGACCTGTGAGGGTTATGTCTTTGTCATTTTCTGGAAGCCCAAAAGGCTTTCCAGGGCACCTGCCTTTGGAGGTTAGCTAGTATCCTTGTTATGCAAATAATTGCTTTAAAAATTTGCTTGTCTAGAGTCTAGTGGAGCATTCTCATTATTCCACCCATCTATGACACTGTCATTCCCTATTGTTTACCTACTCCAGCTTATGTGTTGTGTGGATCCCCTTTCCCTTCATCCTAGATGCTTACAGTGTCAAGTGTCAAGTCTTTCCCATGGCCCTATCTTGTTTTATTCACCTTCACCCTTGAATAGCAAAATGGCCAAATCTATAAATGAGTATACAGTGGAGGTTCTTGTTCAGAGCAACTAATTACTTGGATTTAGATATATTATTTATATATATTGTGCTTATAATCACCAGTAGAAGCCAATTGTAGTTAAATCCTACTACTAACATAGATAATTGAGCATGCATATCCATTTTGTACTATGCAATATCAGAGTTTTCATTTGAGTCATCATTTGATCATTCTTGACCTGGTCAACCCAGTTTGACCAAGTCAGTAGCAAGGTCCGGGATGAGTTTTGACCGATGATTGTGGATAATGATTATTTATGGTCTATCAGTGTCCATTAGACCTATTCATGCTTCAAATGATGGTTTATCATGTTGGCTTGTGTTATTTTCTTAATTATCGGCATTTATAGGCTTTATTATTATTGTTATTCTAACATGGATGGGGCCTCTAACGTACATTTTAGATGGACATATGGTGTATGGATACTCATTCTTAGTAGATTTGGACATTTTGAGTTCAATGATTCAGTCAGTTCTTAGTTTCAGGCACTTGCAGAGGAGGTATGGGTCATTTATTAGTTTGCAGCAATTTGGCCTCAGAAAAATCAAAATAAAATGCTTTGCAGTTGATGGTTGGATGTCCTAGGGTGCTAGCATGTTAAGATTCAATATGCTAAGATAGATAACATTAGTATTCAATTCAATTTCACAACAATAGCATATACAGGATCACTGAAAGAAACACAATCACAAGATAGACACAGATTTACACTGGGAAACCCTCTAGGGGAAGAAAACCAAGCAAAACTTCCTCAATATAGATGATCAAAAGTACAAAGACAAAACCCCAAACAGGTGCTCCTTCTCCTTGTAGATGTCTCTCTCTCTCTCCTATGCAAACTACACAAGTGAGTATGTGTGTCCAAATGAGGAGCACATCACTCCTATTTATACTTTATCTTCCACTTGACTTTTTCGATAACTAGGTCGACCCCAACAAACTTAACTGGGTCGACTTACATAGGAAGACTCAAAATAATATAATATTACTTGCTAGAGGGTTCTATCGACCCGGCTTACAAAGGAGGTTTTACCTCATGACTCTATGATGACCAAATACAATAATAACATCCCGACGGAGGAATAAAACATCTCCGAATAAATTACTATAATAAAATACAATAGAATATTCTTCTAAGTTACAATATATCAACACTCCCCCTTAACGAGAAGGGTATTCTGCTGACAACAGCAACATCAACTGCAGGAGCAAGGAGAGAGAGCATCATCAACAACATCAAGGTGATACATCTAGAAATCATTGGAAGTTTTCTTTAACAACATTAGCAACTGGAACATCTTCAACATCTTCAATACTGGAGCATCATCAACAACATCAAGGTGATACATCTAGAAATCATTGGAAGTTTTCTTTAACAACATTAGCAACTGGAACAGTTACTGGAACAGTTACTGGAACAGTTACTGGAACATCTTCAACATCTTCAGTACTGGAGCATCATCTTCTACAGCACTAAGTCTTCAGTTTTGATCTTCATCTTCTGCGGCACTCGATCACTCGATCATCTACAGCAACACTTGATCTTTCGATCAGCAACAACATCATCTGCAGCAACATAACCTGCAACACACATGATCCAATTACGGGGTGATCAATCCCTCTCATTTTAGGAAATAAGTCCAAGGATGATGCAATCCTAACCACATCACTAAGACAAAAGTATGAGGATCACTTTAGGACTAATGTCCAGGGATGATATAATCACAACCACATCACGGAGACAAAAGTCTGCGAATCACTTTAGGACTAATGTCCATGGATGATACAATCCCAACCACATCACGGAGACAAAAGTCTGCAGATCATTTTAGGACTAGGGATTATACAATCCCAACCACATCATGGGGACAAAAGTATGTGGATCACTTTAGGACTAATGTCAAGGGATTATACAATCCCAACCACATCACGGAGACAAAAGTCTGCGGATCACTTTAGGACTAATGTCCAAGGATGATACAATCCCACTGCAACATCATCATCATTGCTCCCCCTTTCAAACCACACCAAGCTTGTCACGGAAGTACTCAAACTTCCCTCGAGACAGAGGCTTAGTCAACACATCAACAACTTGCTCATCAGTTCTCACATACTGGAGCTTTATAGCTCCCTTCTGTACCATATCCCGTATGTAAAAATATCGGATTTCTATGTGCTTCGACATGTCATGGAACACTGGGTTCTCCGTCATCTTTATACAACTCTGGTTACATAGAATCACTGTGGTATCCAACTCCAGGTCAAATAGACCTGACATCAATTTTCGAAGCCATATGGCTTCACAATTAGCAGAATATATACTCTGCTTCAGCTGTGCTGAGAGCAACACTGGACTGCTTCCTGCTAAACCATGAGATCATGGCGGATCTCAGACAATAACATCCACCTAAGGTGCTCTTCCTGTCTGAGACACTTCCAACCCAATCTGCATCTGTATAACCATACAATCTGTAGTCATGATCTCCAACATAGTATAGAACAAAGTCTATCGTACTTTACAGGTACCTCATCACATGCTTCGCAACTACCAGGTGAACACGTCTAGGCTCAACTAGATACTGACTCAAGGTGTTCACAGCAAAGCATATATCTGGCCTGGTATTCGTCAAATACATCAACGACCCAATAATCTATCTATACTGAGTCACATCCACTAACTCTAATGATTCATCAGCTAACAACTTCACGTTGGTATCCATGGGTGTGGCCATGGCTTTACATTCCAACATATCAAATCTTTTTTTAGGATTTCCACAACATTCTTTACCTGGTTTGAGAAAGATTCATTCTGGGTTCTTCCATACTTCTAGACCTAAAAAATAGTGCATCAATCGAAGGTCTTTCATCTCAAATTCTTCAGCGAGCTTCTTCTTGCACTCTACAATCTGTTTCTCATTTCCTGTAAGAAATAAATCATCCACATACAACAATAATATGACAAGTTCTTCGTCCATAACCTTAAAGTAAAGGTTAGGGTCAGTTTTCCTTTTGGTAAAGCCCAAACTCATCTAAAAGCTATCTATCCTTCCATACCAGGCTGTAGGAGCTTGCTTCAATCCATATAAAACCTTCTTCAACTTGCATACGTGACTCCGTCTATCTTCAACTTCAAATCCTTGTGGTTGTTCTATGTACACTTCTTCCTCAATAACACCATTCAGGAAAGTTTTCTTCACATCCATCTAGTGTAAACTCCACTTCATCATGGATGCAAGTGCCATGATGGTTCTAATGGAAGTGTACCTTGCTACTAGCACAAATGTCTCTTCATAATCAATTCCTTTCTCTGAGAGAATCCACTAGCCACAAACCTTGCCTTGTATTTCTCAATACTTCCATCAGCTGCATGCTTTATCTTGTAGATCTACTTGGAAGATACCACACTTTTGCCTTCTGGTTTGGGAACTATATCCCAAACATCATTCTTCATTATTGATTGGTATTCTTCCATCATTGCTTCTACCCATTCTTTCTTCTGTATAACTTCTTCATAACTAGTAGGTTCTTGATCTACAAGATCACACATCAAAGCCACATAACTAGAAAATGGCTTTGGCTTCTTGCTTACTCTTGTGGAACCTTCTGGAGCTCCATACTTCTCTGCTTCTTGTATAATTTCTCTTTCCCAAGCAGGCTTTCTCTTTCATGACATATTCATAGTGGGAGGTTCTTGAGGTTCTAGCATATCATGGTTTTCTGGTGTTTCATCTTCAGGGGAGGGTGCAACTTCTACGTTTCTGGGAGGTACATCTTCTTCATATACTTCTTCATGCTGGCACTTCTGGATCTCTTCAAAGCTGCTTCTTCGTCAAATGTTACATCTCTACTAATCTCCATGTGATGGAATCCTGAAATGTATATTCTAAAGGCTTTGGAAACTTCACAGTATCCAACAAATATTCCTTTCTTTCCGGAGGTGTACAACTTGGTTTTCTTTTCTTTTGGTATATGAACATATACTGGGCAACTAAATATCTTGGGGTGGCTCACTTCAGGCTTCTTTCCTGTGAACATTTCTTCTAGAGTCTTGAATCCAAGGGCACTATGGAATAATCTATTTTGTACATAAATTGTCGTCCTTGCTGCTTCAGCCCATAGATACATTGGAAGATCTTGATCATGTATCATTGTCTTCACTGCTTCCATAATGGTCCTATTCTTTCTTTCTGTAACACCATTCTGTTGAGGATTGTAGGGAGTAGTTAGTTCCCTCTTGATTCCAACTTCTTTACAATAGGCTTCAAAATATTTTGAAGTATACTCTCCACCATTACCTGTTCTGGGTGTCTTGATTCTTCTTTCTAAATTATTCTCTATCAAGGCTTTGAATTCCTTGAATTTTCCAAATACTTCATCCTTTGCTTTCAAGAAATATATCCATGTCTTCCTTGAATAGTCATCAATAAATGTAATATAATATTCATAACCACTCAAAGATGTGGAGGGCATTGGACCACATACATCTGAATGGATTAATTCCAACGTACCTTTAGTCTTTGTCTCACTCTTCAGAAATGGATTATTGATATTCTTTCCTTTTGCACATCCTTTGCAAATGCTTTTATGATCGATCTTCAAATCTGGTGATCCCGTCAATAGTTTGCTCACATGGGGTAGTGCTTTGTAATTGATGTGAGCAAGCCTCCTATGCCATAGTTCACTTGGGCTGGTGGTCTCATGAACAAGGGTCATTTTTTAATGTCCCTTGAGTTTATATAAGCCTCCTTCTTCTTCACCAATGACAACTGCATATTCAATTGATTTTCCCTTGGGCCACATAAGTACTTGTCCATCTATGAATGTAACCCTATATCCTTTCTTATCTAATCATGAGATAGAAAGTAAGTTCTTCTTCAAACCTGGTACATATCAGACTTCCTTCATCTTCAAGGGGGTTCCAGAATCGAGCTTGTAGCTTGCTTCACCAATTCCTTTGATAGGATATTGATAGTCATCTCCTAATGATACCTTCTGAAGAGAGTTCTTCTCTTCAAGTTTTGACAGAGTTTTCTTTTGTCCCGTCATGTGCTTTGAAGCACCACTATCAATAAGCCATGTATCTTCTCCAAGTGTCACAAACCTAGAGAGTGCAGAGAATAATACATACTCTTCTGCATCTTCTTATTTTGCTTGTTTTCTTCGAGGTCCTTCTTCCTCTTCTTCTTCATCTTCATCTTCAGCTAGGTGTGCTTGATGTCTTTTGTTGTTGTTCCTCTTCTTGTATTCTTCTTTCTTCAATGGACAATTTCTGGCAATGTGTCCTAGCTTGTCACATTTGAGACATTGAAAGTTGGAGTAGTTTCTTCTTGGATTGTTTCCTCTTGTCCTTTGGAACTTCTTGGGAGGTTGAGACTCCTTGTCGCTTTCCTTCTTGAAGTTGGATTGACTTCTTCCTCTCTTGGTATGGGTGGCTAGGGCTTGATCATCTTCTTTAAGTAGAGCTTCTCTATTGGCTACTCTAGCTTCCTCTTGGATGCAATCTTCCCATACAATGTCGAATTTCATGCTTTCCTTTCTGGCACACATAGCCTGGATGAATGAATCCAAAGGTCTAGTGAGACCATTGAGAGCAGTCATAACTAGCTCATCTTCATCAAGGGAGTCTCCAATGGATTCTAGTTGCTCCTTGGACTGGGAGACCCTTATGAAGTAGTCTTGGATGGATTCTCCTTGGCACATCTTGGTACTCTTCAATTGAGTTCTCAAATTCATCTTTCTATTGATGTTCCTTTCTTCATACATTCTGGCTAGGGCATCATACATCTCCTTTGGGGTCTTCTTGGATGACACTTGAGAAATCAAGTGGTCTTTGATAGAATCAGCAATAATCCTCATTGCCCTAATCAGGTCCTTGTGCTTCTCCTTAGCTTCATCATCTTCAGGCTCTGTAACTTCTTCCTTGATGTATTTGATAAGATCATTCTCTTCAAGAATGAAGCCCATCCTATATTTCCATGCTCGGAAATTCTCTATGCCTTCTAGCTTATCCTCAAGCTTAGTGCTTGGGGCCATCTTATCCAGGAGGTCACAAAAAATGAAGTTTCTCAAAATGCAAAAATGACCTTACCAGGAGATGCGCTTCACTGAGGTGAATTGACTGGTACACTTGGTTTCTGGAGATTCCAAATTTTTACCTCAAAATTGACTTGCGAAATTCTGATACACAGTTTTTGCAGTTTTCTGGTTTTCTGGTTTTCTGCAGTTTTCTGGTTTTTTGCAGTTTTCTGGTTTTCCGGTTTTCTGCAGTCTTCTAGTCCAAAGTCAAACTAGGGTTTGACTTTCTCAAAGATCTACCCACTAAAAAATTTCGATCTAGGGCTCAATAGATGCGCCCTAGGGAAGCGCAACTTTCTATGTAATCATATTTCCAAAATTCCAACTATGACAGAAACCCTAGTTTCTTGCAGGAGGGAGAAGAGAGGGAGTTTCACCTTTTGAAAGTTGTCCTATTCAGGCCAGCTCTGATACCATGTTAAGATTCAATATGCTAAGATAGATAACATTAGTATTCAATTCAACTTCATAGCAATAGAGTTTCACCTTGTGAAAGTTGTCCTATTTAGGCCAGCTATGATACCATGTTAAGATTCAATCTGCTAAGATAGATAACATTAGTATTCAATTCAATTTCATAGCAATAGCATATACAGGATCACTGAAAGAAACACAATCACAAGATAGACACAGATTTATCCTGGGAAACCCTCTAGGGAAAGAAAACCCAGCAAAACTTCCTCAATATAGATGATCAAAAGTACAAAGACAAAACCCCAAACATGTGCTCCTTCTCCTTGCAAATCTCTATCTCTCTCTCTCTCTCTCTCTCTCTCTCTCTTTGATGTGAATTACACAAGTGAGTGTGTGTGTTCAAATGAGGAGCACATCACTCCTCTTTATACTTTATCTTCCACTTGACTTTTCACTAACTAGGTAGGCCCCAACAAACTTAACTGGGTCGACTTACCTAGGAAGACTCAAAATAATATAATATTACTTTCAAGAGGGTTCTATCGACCCGACTTACAAAGGAGGTTTTACCTCATGACTCTATGATGACCAAATACAATAATAACATCCCGAGAGAGGAATAAAACATCTCCAAATAAATTACAATAATAAAATACAATAGAATATTCTTCAAACCTACAATATTTCAACACAGCAGGGGCGCATAGATTGTAGCCAATCGTTAATACCATATTCCTATGGAGTCGGGTCCATTTTTGCAATCAGTTGATGTCCAATTTCAGTCACCAGGGAGGTATGGGCAGTTTTATATTCTCGAGGCAATATTTTGATGATGGAAAATGGCTCATAAAGAAATAGATTTGGACAATTGAGGCAAGGAAATGGCATGGAATTGGTCTGAGGCACAGTGTTGGGGTTACCTTCATCATTCGGCATCAATTTCAATCTTCATGGGGTCCACATGTCCTAGCATTCTCCACTTTGGGGGTTTTTCGTTGTATTTTGGGGAGGGCATCCTAGTGATTTTGATCACTCCATGTTATATTTGATGATTATACCTTGTGATTGTGCCATGGGGCCATGATAGAGAAGGATTTGTATCACCTCCTAGCCCACACCATGTTCTATGTTATATTTTGTTCACTTTTCATGTGGCGCGCCCTCCTTGGGCATTTTGGTGGGGATGCGTGCCCTTCTATTAGTGAGTTGATCCATGTACTTGATATATGGCTAATCTTAGCCGTCGATTAGAGTGATTGTATCTGTTGATCTTGGCCCTCGATCTTTTTGGATCTAGGGTTTGTGTATCGGATAGATCTATTTATTGAGATGCTTTATCATTTGTAAATGGCCTTTTGGATCTAGAAATATTGGAATACAAGAAAACTTTTGGAAAATCTCTTGAAAGCTTTGTGAATGTTCTTGCTCGTAATTGTTATGCCTATTGCTTAGACATTGCGATAGATCTTTTATGCATTCGATATCTATTTTTTGGAGGTCATACTAATATTTTACAGGGCAGCAACTTGCTTGGAGGAGATTGTGAAGACGCCTTCCATCATCTTTCAGGCAAATCGTTTCATCTTTCAGGGAGTGACCAATTGTGTTTTACGCATTGAGTTTTTTCTTTCAGATGACTTGCACAGTTCTTCTCTATTTGTGAATCAAATCTCACATCCAGTAGTTCGGAATGACAAGTGGAGGGGGCGCATTTCCTCTTTGGAGCCACACATTTTACACCAGAGTTATTAGATCTTGCTTGGAATTGTAACTAAGTGGAAGGATCATCGACGAGTTAGGCGGCCGCAAGTATTTTCAGGTATGATCTACAAGGTTAGTATCGTTTTCCATATTTTTATCCAATTGTCACACAAAACCCTAATTGTTAAAACCCTAGTTTTCTAGATCTGATAGATCGAGTGCTTATTTGATGACGGCCATCAAAACTCACTTAGAAATAATTAATTAAACCCTAGATCTAAAGTTTGGCATTAATCTGACTCCATTTACCCTTGGATCTAGCACTAGTCTCCTCCAAGTGGGCACCCTCTTTAGGCTTGTTGTCAATCCTTCAGATCTATCACTTGGGTATGCTTGAACCCACTCTAAATTAACAAATCTATCATTCAAGCATCTAGATCTAGTCATTTCACCCCTCGATTTACTCTCTTGGGTCCACTTCATCCATATTTGCATAAACCCTAGGTGGATCTAACTTGGGTACCTTTTATTTTGACTAGATCTATCCAGGTCTACAATATTAAACTCTTTGTGGTATATTTCTCTTCGAATTGGGCAATTTCCCATTACCTTAAGCCTTCCCAACTTGGTCTTAACTTCACCTACCACTTCTATGTTTCTAGATCTAGATCAACTTACTCATTGTTCACCTCTAGTATCAATTTGCTCTTACCCTTAGAGTGTCTTGAGTAGGTGCGCTGGCCCTCATAGGCTAGTAGAGTCTGTTACCGACTAGGTTGCATCTAGTTGGACTTTCAGTGAGCCACCAAAGATGAACAAATCATTGTTCAAATTCAAGAGTTCAAAAGTCCATTCAGGCCTTCCAAGGCCCCTTTTTTACTTTTTTACCACATGTTCATTCGCTGCAGGGAAGTTGTAAAAGATGTGCTAGCATGGGTTTTTGTAAAGAACTTGACTTCCTAGGACTTAATCATCAATCCGGGCATTCCAAGGTGTTTTTCTTCCTTGGTAATTATATGTTGTTTAATAAACGACTTATAATTTGCGAGTTTTTCACCGCTCCTCCAAAAGCTGGAATGGTCGTCCTGATGGTTAGGCATTAGGAGGTTATTAAAGTTCATGGGTCAATGTATATGAACATGCTAGACATTATTATTGAGTCATATGAACATGTGCTAGGTCCCCCTAGGTTTTATTTTGTGTTTTGAGAAACATAATTTTTTCCATAAACTTAGGATATTTTTTAATAGTTTAATTGGAAAAATTATTAATGTAATAAAAGTGTGGTTAGAAGTCGGATTTTGCCATTGGGGTGCTCAATTTCTAACTCATAGCACCCGTTGTACCCCTATACTATATATTTTTCTTGAACATCTTATTTCCATGGAGTTATCTCTAATTTGATGAGCTTGAACTTGAGAGGCTTGTCAACTATACTATATATTTATCTTCCTAGCAAATATGTCCTTTCGTTTTGCCATGCATAATAAGGTCATGGGAAGGAATCCAAAGGAGTCGTGCGGCTAGTATATAATGAATGACAAAATTATCTAGATGGCAAGATGACTAGGGTTTGGAGAAAACCAGGCTAGAGTTTTTTATTTTCGACGAGCGTGACTAGCAATCATCCATGGAGGAAGTCTGTGGGAAGTCTACGGTCAGCCGGTGGACTATTCAGATGATTCGTGGCAGGGTTCTAGCATTTTCTCCTCAGATGATGTGATCAAATTTCAACCAATTCAACCTTGGAAGTCATGTGAACCAGGAGGTAGTTGGGGTCTTGAAAATCTCGTCAAGTGGCAGGCGATGTGTCGAATGACATCCTCTATGTGCGGTTCGAATCCTTTCTAGAGCAGGTGAGTTTGGCAGCACTGAATCTGAGAGAGGCCCCTAAGAAGGCAATGATCTAGGAACCTCGTACTGATCATGGTAATCATTTGAGCGGATGGGTAAATGACGTAATAACTGAATTTCATGGCATGGAGACAGCTTTTGTAGAAGGTACAAGACCCCCCTCCAGTCATCATGATCCACATGCACACTTGATAAGGCACTCTTTCTTTCATAATGGTTTCGTCCCTGCAATCAGGCCCTCTTTGGACCATAATGGCTCTAGATCTACAACGGCAAGAGGTGTTGATGGCGTCCCTTTATCAGATACTATTCCAAAAGGTGATGGTTTCATTGAAAGTGGTCTAGTGTTAGAGTAATTGGAAGCATTCTCAGTAAATCCTAGTAGTGGTGCTACGGATAGGAAGATGACAGTCCTTTTTAACAGAGGTTTCGGCTTAGAACTGGTAGAGGACAAGGATATATTAGCTATGGAGATTCCTCGCTTTGCTATCAGAATGTTGATTGGGAAATTTTGTGGTCAAGGTTTCTCTGAAGAGGCGGTGAGGAGTTGGGTAAAGGCGGCTTAGAGGAAAGTGGTTGATGTTCTATCGAAATTACTGTTTCTAGCTAGGAGTTGGTTGGATTTTGAATTCAAAATCCAGGAGGTGGTTGAAAATATTTTGCATAGAGTTTGGTTGAAAGGTTCTGATTCATTCGCTTTGAAACCATGGCACCCATTGTTTGATCCCAGAAAAGACTCTTTGGCCTCCTACCCGATCTGGGTAAAATTGTCATGTTTACCCTTGGAGTTTTGGTCGCAGGACGGTTTCAAGGCAATTGGGGATGCAATTGGAAAATTCATGGCGATGGATGCAGATCTGTTCAACTCGTAGCGTCGATCAATGGCAAGAATCCTGGTGGAGGTTGATGCTTGATGCTAGGCAAGGTCTGTTCGAGTCCATTAATTTAGTGGTGGGGGAGTTCATTTTTACTCAACACCTGGATTACTTAAATGTCTCATTCATATGTGCACGATGTCATCTTTATGGACACGTGGCAGTTGATTGCTAGTTGAAATTCAAAAAACAAATTTGGAAAAGGAAGGAAGCGTCAATGGGTGACGATAGTACTCCCCATTATCTAAACTCGGCAAGTGTCCTGCATGGCAAAAAAAGATAGGTAGCGGAGAAGAATGTGCAGGAAGAGGAAGTGATTCGTGATGAGGTTCTGATCGTTGATGAACCAGCAATAAATGATAAAATTCCTTTGGTTTAAGAGTTAATGGAAGGGTTTGAGATGTCTAATAGCCATCTAGAGCAAGCTGTTAAGATGTGGCAGAATAGTAGGGAGAAGAACCAAGGGTCAGAGGAGAATGTGGGACCTGGTTTTCCAGGCTTGATAATCGTGGAAAAGGAGGATGGAAGAATCGAAATTCCACCGAACCGTCCTCCAAGATTGAGTTCATATGGGATTTTGGAAGAAGACTTGGTTATCGGGCTAGGCAGTGACTCAGCCCTCAAATCGCCTTCTATGGAGTTTGTTGCCGCCTCACACACACTTGGGGGTTACCGCAGCAAAAATCTTCAAGTTGTTCGATGCGTCCTTGGGGGCAAGTCTGGAGTCAGGTGCTGTCACCTGATCCTGACTCCTCCGTTTAGGCAAACTCATAACGAAGCCAAGGGGGGTAGTCCCTAGAAAAGAGTTGTTAAGGCTCTTATTAGTTATTAGTTGTGGATGGGATTGTTTTTAGGATTTTTTAAGTGATTGACTGAAACAAGCTACTGCAATTTATAGTTTAGTTCGACAGCATCAAAGATGGCATTCATAACATGATATGACTGAAAACATAAATAAGGATACAAATTAAACCAGTGCCAAAATGGATTCAAAGTAAATAAGTGTTGTGGAAATTGAGAAATGTTTTGCAGTTTACTTGGTGAGTTTTAACTTATTCAATGATAAGTGAATTAAGGGGAAAAGGGGATTCCCAATATACCGTGAGGTACTAGGAATATGTCTGGATTATGGCAAAGGTGGTTATGCACTTGGAAAGGTGGCCTAGATCGGAGTCTCTGGGAGGTGTCCAATAATACACCTACCGAGGGTGTAGCCTAACTATATCCTGAGGTCACTATCCAGTAGTTCTCGCTTCCTTTGAAGAATTTTCCTACACAATGTCAAAGATTGATACGTCGGATTTCCCTATGTTTACGGGATGTAGATTTTATTAATGTGAGTTTACTTAGTTAGATGTGAGAAATTAATTAGTGCACATTCCTGCTTTTGACTATCCCAAACCTTAGGGCGAACCTGCGATGGGCAAGAGCATACACCAAAATGGCAAATTGTTTATTCCAAGTTGATATTTGTAAAATACGAAAAAAAGTAAAACTGGTGAGACTAGTTACTACAACCAAGAGTTTCTTTCAGGCCTGAAGGTCATACTCAGGAGAGCAAGGCTAGATTAGTATTTGTTACTTTGTCCAAAATAAAATAAAATAAAACTAAAGGATTAGTCAAAGTATACAACCTTTCTAGAAGTCGAATTGTGCGCATGTGTTGTCAAAACAAAACATTAGAAAAAAGGCAAACCATCAAAAGACACTATGAATTCCCCTAGGGGAGATGGAGTGTGGGTGTTGTGTAGCCGACCTTCTTGTATTATTAATTTTTATGGCAATACCTTTTGGAAGACGTTGCCTTTTGATCTTAAAAGCTGATAAAAAAGGCTTACAATAGCTTGCTTGAAGAAGGGGAATGGAGAAAAGGGAACAAGTGTTTCAAGAAGCTTGAAATTTCAAAAATTTGCGAGCATTTCCACTTTAATTTGTCATGAAAAGGCAAAAACCAGCAAGCTATGTATTTATAAATTAGTGGGTTAGTCAATAAAATACAATAAAAAATACAACCTAGTACTTGCCAAAAGATGGAAAAAATTTGCTACTTCGAGTACAACGAAAGGGAAACTAGATCTAAGCTTTATGACTATGAAATGAAAGCACTTTTAGATCTAGAAATGAACAAGCAAAGAACGTAAAATAAACCTTTCTTTTTCAATGAGATCTAAGCTTGCTTTTAACAGGTAACCAGAGAGAGAGATTTAAACTTTAAGAAGGAGACGAAAGAGTTGCTCAAGTCTTAAATATTTCTTGCAAGCTTAGAAGGATTGTTGATGTAGGCAAGGAATGTTTATGTGTTTGTTTCGACCTAAAAATTCAAAGCAAAGGAGATGCATTCAAGCTCAACCTTTCACTCGGGATGGTAATTTGCACACTTATCAAGCTTGCACAAAATGAATTAGATCTGTTACACCCCAAAGTTAGAAAACCAAAATATCATGAAATATAGACGAATAAAGCATGAACTCTTAGATCGCTAATAGCAATAAAGTAAATAAGAAAATTGATAGCTGCAAATGCCTATCATGTGTGTTACAAAGAGCCCTCTAAGCCATATTATTAGTTTATGCAAAGCAAAATAACTGAACAATATTACCTCACAAAGAAATTACCACATGCACAACCTGCCACAGATCATGAACCTCCAAAGCCTTTCAATTTTATTCATAAAAAACACTAAAAATAATACAAGAGCAGAGGTTCCTCGCTTCCGTCTAAATGAGGAAAAAGGCCTCGCTTAAATTGAAGTTACAAGCCCCAAGGGGCGCACCAATCAACTGAAGATAAGGCGAGTCAACAAGAGTTCGTTTGAGTGAAATGGAGGATTGCTTGGAGTGATTGGAGTGAGGAGACACCACATCTCCATAAGGAGATGCGCCCTCACTAAACTCCCCACCGAATTATTCCTACAATTCCACACAACCCACACGTGAGCTTTATAAAATGGCGCAACTCTCTAATGTGAGGTTCACGAGACAATCAAGGGATGCGTTCATTGTGATTGATATGGGGAGATGCACACTCACCTAACTCCCCACGAACCCGTTCCTTTGAAGCCACATCACCCACACGTGAGGAGATCATGAGGGATGGCCCACAAGAGGGGGCACACTCTCTTTCTTTTATTAATTTGCTACCATGAAGACTACCTTCCAAAGTGACGCTTTTATTCTAAGATTCATTCGCCCACCACATGAAAAAGGATAGCCACCCTTTCCATGTCATCTTAATAAGATTTCATTTGACTTTTTGACTTTGTCTTTAGTGTCAATTTGTCGTTTTTTTAGCATTTATTTGCCACTTCGTCGCTCCTTTAGAGAAAAAATGCCATACCAGATAATTTAGTCACCCGACGCATAGGAAAAGTGGGTCCTAAAGTAAAGAGGACGCTTTGAGTATGAAAACGATCATCTCCACGCCAAAATCGGACTCCGGATCACACTTGTATTACAGATTGAAATTTTCCATTTAAACCATTAAAAATGGCCTAATTTTGCAGGAAATTTTATTTTTTCGAAATTTAAAAAAAAAACCCTAGGGGTACCTAGTACATGTTCATAATGACTCAAAACAATGTCTAGCATGCTTATATACACGACACATGAACTTTAATAGCCTCCCAGGGTTTAACCACCAAGACGACCATTCCAGCTTTGGAGGAGCAGTTAAAAACTCGAAAATTATACATCACTTATTTAGCATTGCATAATTGACAAGGCAAAAAACACCTTGGAACGATCGAATTGACGTCTAAGTCCTAGGAAGCCAAGTCCTTTACAAAATGTTTGCCATGCTGGTACATTTATTACAAAATCCCCATGGGGTATGAACATGTAATTACTAAGAAAAAGGGGCCCCAAAATGGCCCTGAAAGGTCTTCTGAACCTCCAAGCATTGATAATGAACAACTGGCTTGTTCATCACTTCGATGGCTCATCAAAAATCCACTTAAGAGCAACTTTAGTGGATAACAAAGTCAAAAGGTGGCAGTTTCTTTGGTAATAGTTCAAGAGGACCTTATTTCCTCTAGTCAAGAATGAAGGGCATTCTCTCAACTGGAAGGTTAGAGTAGAAGGAGGTCCCTAGCACAATCACAGGCAAGGTTGGTCAGAAATCAAAGATGTTTCGTAAAAAAGAAAAGGTTAAGAGTGAAATTTCTTAGGGTAGGCAAATGAAAAAATTTGGGGTTCTTAAAGCAGGACAACCCTCAGCGACGTTTCATTAAAGAAGCTTTCCTCAATTAATATCCATGGCTTAGGAGGGAAAGCCAAAAATTGTTCCCTCAAGTGTCTGGTGGATGTTGAGAAGCTTGACATTTTGTTTGGAGAAGGTCTTTCCTCAAACTAGTTTTGTGGCCTTGGATGTGGTGGGTGGATCAGGAGGATTGATTTTTGGTTTTTCGAGGAATTTGCAGATTGAAAACTCATTTGTTAGCAGATCTATCTTAGGGGTAGAATTATTTTGTGCCTAATTAGATAGAAGGTTCTTAATCCTCAACATATATGGAATTTGATCGTTAAATTGCCCCATTATTTGGGTTGCACTCCAAATCTTGTTTCCAACTTGCAGTGATGGAATTTGATGGCTAAATTTCCCGTCACGGAGCAATTTTGTTGTCAAAAACGGCCAACACTCCAATAGACCTGTCATTCAATAGCTTTAAACAGTGTTAAACAACCCGTCATAAAATAGTGTTAACAAATGTTAAACCTACATTGTTGGGAAAAGGGAGCAAGAAGCGAAGCGGAGCAAAAAGCGAAATTTTCAAGAGCTCCCATTTCAAGAGATTTTTTTTATATAGTATATATTTTAATATATTTTGATGAACTTATCTAAAAAAAATGTAGGATGTTGAATTAGCTATAGAAAGCATGGATTAAGCCATATAGCATCAATCATCTAGTAGTTATAACTTATAACATTGTCATGAAATGTTCAACCATAACAGCTTTTATAGTAGCTTGGCAAAGAAGAGAGGTACCATAACATTGTCATCAAATGATCAACCTAGTATCGGAGCTTTTAGTATAGCAGAGGTAGGGAGTGCCTCGAGAGCGCGCTCCCAAAACTAGGAGCGTTTTGGGAGCGAGCTCTTGAAGGGAGCGACAAGGGTGGCGTTCCGCCACAGCAGAGTGTTAAACATTTAAAAATTTGGTGCGCCAAAGAGGCGCATTCTACAGCCTAGTAGGGGGGATGTGTAACTCCTTTTGTGCTCGTCCTGGAAAAATAATAAATTATTATAAAAAATAGCATGTTGGGCCTTGGCTATTTAAAACATTTAGAATTACATGTATATAAAAATACACAAATTTGATAAATTAAAACGATATCTCAGCATTTGCACTCTAAAAAGGACTTTGCGCCTCAAGAGATTTGTCTCAGCGCTTGGTAGATCCCCTATTAAGATGGATCTATGCTGATTATAACCATCAATTTTGATAGGTGCTAGTGATTTGAAATACCAAGGTGGGAAAGATTTTGGTGCACTACTTTCTTTTGGTTAAAAAAAGCACAAACCTATAATAACCATGTTTTGATCACTACCCGGCAAGACTCAAATTAGAGGTCTGATATTCAAGATGGGAAATATTTTGGTGCACTACTTTCTTTTGGTTAAAAAAGCACAAACCTATGATAACCATGTTTTGGTCACTACCCGGCAAGACTCAAATTAGAGGTCTGATATTCAATATTTGACCCTTTGGACTGAATCAGAATAGCCAGTGAGAACTATAAACAATCAGGGCCATATTTCGAACTAACCGCTTAACACTTTCTACATATATGATAACAGATGTTGCATCCCCTCGCTGGGATCTTGAACATTGACAAGTGTAACTTTTTTCCATTTTTCTTTTATGTTTCTCCCTAATGGTACAGTGTTGGTAAAGGCTCCAGTGCAACTAACTGTCTAACTTTATCACAACCGGTCTCCAGATCAGGTCAGAGTTGTCTAAGTCATGTGGCCACTTCATTCTCCTTGAGGAACTATCTGTCAGAATAATCTGGTTTGCTACCGTAGCCCCTGCCTCAGAGAGTGGGACTGGGACCTCTGTCAATGCACCAGGCTCAGATGCAGTACTTCACAAAATATTCGTGTCTAACAATTGTTGTCAATGTGAAATTGAAGATTTGTTTTCCTCTGCAAATTTGTGTGCTTGTATGTGTGAATGTAATTGTCATGTGTCCTAAATTTCTCATTACTTATATTACAGACATTATCGACAACACAATATACTACTACAACTTACAAGGATAAGTATGTAAATTTGGATTCATAAAAAGACATATACCGATAAACAATACCTTGTCATGGCCCTTGTGAGCACCAGGCACCTCCATGGCCTCCACATCAAAGGAATCCACTCTCCTGGTCTTCTTAACAAGCCTGCGCCTGAGTTTGCCTCCACTATCATCATCTTCAACAAACCACCTGGGGGATTCCCCGTCCATTTCACTGCCATCAACCCACCTGGACTCTGAGGACAGCAGAGACATTGAGGCCTCACTGATCCCATCCCTATCTTGCTCATCCATCACAGATATTAATATGATAATGGGATTGACAGGGACAATAATGATACGCACAAGAACGATCAATAAAAACTTAGGAGAAACCCCTTTAGAAAAAACACAATTTTAACATCCACAGAAGCAGCTCCTGCAGTCAAACACCACAATCCAGCAAAAACAGAGCTCAATCTCAAAATTACATCATCCACAGAAACAGCTCCTGCATTCAAAGCCCACAATCCAGCAAAAGAAAGAGCTCAATCTCTTCGACCCACATCGTAACATGGCAGCCCACATCCATATCTCCATCGAAATCCCGAAAATCCTCAAACCCAAAAATTATTTTTCCAATGTTTTCTATGAGCACGTTACCATAATTCCTTCATAAAACCGCCCCGAGGTCACGTCTACACCAATAAAAACTTAGACAACGATAAGCAGAAGATATGAAACAAACTCCCGACGCAATACACACTAGAATCTCGCATAACCAGCTAACTGATCACTGCCTATCCGGCCATGGGAATATTTGTCTTCCCTACGTCCAAAACACATGGAGTCGGGCAACGGGCACGTTGGGAAGCTGCCCGTGTTTCATCAGTTATTAGGACTCTAATCATACACGTGGTGGATTCTGGTTGGTTTGTTGTTTGGCAGCGGCACAGCCTCCAGAATACCAGGCTTTTTCTACCAACGGTAGACCTCACGACACGTGGATTATTATTTAAGTAACAAACTTAGTTTAACGTTATAAGATGGCGTGATTGGTTGACGAACCAAGGTGTTAGTGCTCTCGTGGATATGAATAATCAATGCTTAGCTTCCTATAGTATACTATGGTCCAGTGACTCTTCTCTCTTTTTGGGGGCATATGGGATGTTATGAATTCAACATCAAATATCAATATCAAAGTAGTGGGGTGTAACTTGAGTTTTGACACTGAACATGTTGTTGTGTTGTTCTTTTTGGGGGGCATATGAGAGTTTATGAATTCAAGATCAAATATCAATATCAAAGTAGTGGGGTGTAAGTTTTGATAGTGATTATGTTGTATTATTCTTTTGGGTAGGTAAGGGAAAAATTGGATTTAGACCGTTGGGTATTTCTTAAATTAGTGTTTTTTTTTTTGACACGAAGGATATGAATTAAAGATTAAATATTAAGTAGTGGAGAGTAAGTTTTGATAGTGAACATGGTGTTGTGTTGTTTTTTAGTAGCTAAGGAAAAAACTAAATTTAAACGACTCTTTTGTTGGAATATAATCTTAAAACAAACTAATTAATTGGTTTTTTTAGGTATGATAGACCAAAGTCTGGTCTCAGTGGGCGTTAACCATCATCATCATCATTTTGCCATTTATACAGTGATATCAATTATATTTTGGTTGTGATTGTATTAATATAATTTTATTTAAATTTAATATTAAAAGGGTTTAAAAAGAAGTAAGATACTTGTATGTTTGTATTTTTTAATAATAAAAAGAATAAATTATTTTCAAGATTAAAGTTCATCTAGACGTATAATTTGTGTATAAAACAAGGGGGTCCATTGTGTATGATTTGTATATGAAACAAAGAGGTCCATTGTGTTTAAGACAAGGGACCTATCCTCACATGAATTTGAATGTTTATGAAGACAAAAATATACATACTCTGCCTTTCTAGATTTAAACTTCAAGTTATACCTTCCATATTAAACTTCTCATTGTTGTAAATACTATATTACATGGATTATATAACTTAAATATTAAGCATTGACATTAGGCATCTATGTTCCTCCCATTGAGGTATTGTCAGTGATAGTTATTTTTGGGAGTTGTTTGGATGTTAGTACAGTTATAGTTGAAGCAGTATTTTCACCATAACTGTACAACTTTGATTCTCACTGAAAATAACAAGTTGCTTGTTTTTTTCATTTAACAAAAAAAACATTAACATTTATTCTTTTTACATACAAATTGTAAAATATGCATTTTTTTAATATAATAATCACTATTAAAATAAAACATCTTTTTATTTGTTTCAATGTTTTACTAAATTATTCAAACCCAACAACCCTGCCCTCTTAAATAATGGCTCGTATTTTCTACATGCCCTTTTAAAAAAATTATCATTATCACGCACGTTCATAACCATAGTAATTTGAAAGTTTTTTAGGATTGTTGTTTTGAGAGTCGTTAAATGAACAAAAACCAAGAGGCTAGGGTTCCTTCCCTGACTGCCCTCCACCATTCCTAAGAGGCTTTTGATTTGGTTGTATGAGTGAGTTTATCCAGACGGAGCATTACTGAGGACTGACGCAGAGACCTTGTGCGACGACCTATTGTACTTGAGTCTCATCAAGCTCAAACAGCGGCGATGGTGGGGTTTAATCGTGATGGGGTTGCAGGGGAGGGCTTGGTGGCAGAGGCGCTTCGGTGCTATAGTGTCTGGGCAACTAGACTTTCGACCTACCATTGGCGGTTAAGATAGTCAATGGTGCTCCAATGCTCCATATCAGTCGTTTTTTGCTTGGAGGCTACTCTATGGATTGATTTATGTGGCTTCATGGTGGCAACGTTCCTGCTTATGGCGGTCGGTGTCTCTTAGTGGCCATAGGCTCTATCCTTTTGTTGCTCATTACCCTAGATGGCAACTCAAAACCTTTTCTTCGTGTGCGCGGCTATATTGGTATTGTTATGTCAGGCTCATGTTTCAGTGCTTGTATCTTCCCAAGATAGTGGAGGTGGTTGTGAATGGCCCTCCGATGTGCGAGTATGAAGATCACGGTTGGGTAATGAATACAACACATTAAAGACCAAAGAATGATGCAGTATGGAGTATCCGCCCACTTATGGAAAGACGAAAGTCTGAACAACGTGTTTTCATGACTTCTTCTTTTTTGTTCTTGCTCATTTGATATGTTTTTATTTTAGTGTTACTTTTAGCAATTTTTGTAGTGCTTTTTGCACACTCTAGATACCTTGTAATGAGGATTTTTTGACATTGCTTTTTGTTTTCTAAGTAGTTCTTCTATCTCTAGAAATTGAGATTTCTTGATGCTTTTGCACTTGTAAGACTGACACGTCACCTTTTATAATATATTTTGTTTTTATTAATAAAATGCGATTTGTTTTCTGTTGAAAAAAACATCTTATAATTTTTTTAATTAATTAATTAGTATAATAATAATTATAATTTGAGTTTAAATATGTAACTAGTAAAAAATTTACACGTTTCTCATTGATATATGTCGGTGTTTCACTCAAAACAATTTTAACGTGAAAAGCTTTGTCAATTATAAAGTTGGATTGGGATGGAACTATCTCTCGACATGCAACTTAAGAAATCTCCACATTTTATTATATGATTGATATGTGTTGAACATCAACCACTTTTTATGCGGTGTATGGGTGGAAACCATACTTTATAATAAAACTTTATGGAATTATGTTTCCATATTTGGATATGAATTCCATGTTGATGTGATGGTATTTTTGTCAATCAAATCAAAGTTTTACATTAAATTGATTTAGATGGTTATGTAAATATTTTCCGAACATTTTTAATTCTCATTATCATAAAAACCTTATTGTTGTAACTTTTTCAAGTAAACTTTTTTATTTGATTTGAACGAAGCTTTAAACTCAACTTTTAACTTTTATAATTAACATTGTGGAACCTCTTACTACACATTACATTGGCATGTCCCAAGATTTTGTTTCATGTAACTATTTTTTAATTAAAAAAGGCATTTTTATGGTAAAACTATTTGTATTGAGTTATATGCTTTCGAGTTATCTATGTCCAATGCATAATAACAACATCAACATGTGTATAATAAGTGGGACATCAACATGTGGTATAATAATAATAAGTGGGGAGTTATGTTGATTAGTTTTAAATCGAAGTTTTATGTAAGTATTTTTTAATTAAATAAGGCATTTTATGGTAAACTATTGATATTGGGTTTATGCTTTCGAGGTATTTATGTCCAATGCATAATAACAACATGTGGTATAATAAGTGGGACATCAACATGTGGTATAATGAGTGGGGGGAGTTAGGTTGATTTTGTTTTAATTAGAAAGTTTTTCACATGTGGTATAATAAGTGGGAATCAACATGTGTAAAATAAGTAAGGGGAGTTATGTTGATTTAGTTTTAATTGCAAAATTTTGTCATAACTAATAAAATTTGGTTTTCAATGTAATTTTATATTACTGAGGAAAGTAGGTAAGACAATTTTATAAAAAGTTATTTTAAATAAAAATAATTTATAAGACATTTTCTTCTTTTTTTGGAAAAAAATGTAATTTCATTTTATGAGGTGTGAACAAAATTACAATATGTATATGCATATTCATTGTGCATTGTTGTAAGAAAACAATATTGTTTCCATACAAATGTCTACGTATTGTGGTTATTTTATGGAGCATTTACAATAAAGAGTTTTGAAACCTCAAAAAATAATTATTGTCTAGTAGAATAAATAGTCACTTGGCTTATCAACCTAATAATGATCGATATATATAAACAACAAGAACAGTAAAGTTCTGAATCCTGTTATTAAAAAGCAAAATATATAATATGATGTCAACATGTTAAACTGAAAAGTGTCATCCTGCAGTAGTGTTCACTCTATAAACGACCGATGGTAGTATTCAAATGCAATCACGTCCTGGACTTCCTTTATCTTCCAATTCCCCAAAGCCAATTGCATACCCTCCTTCGAGGATTTGTCCACCTCTTTGTTGTTTTCCTTGTAAACATGACGACATGAGAAAGCATCCAAAATGTTCAGGACCTCCCGAATGGACAATAGGCTATTTGTTAATCTTAACTGCTTGCATTGGTGTGTCCCATTTATCCAGTTGATAACCTTTAGAGAGTCACACAAAAAATTAAGACTTCAGTATCCCTTTTCTGCTGCAAAAATTAGCAGCAACTTTAGGCTCAATTGTTCAACATAGTTTTTACTTCTCTCTCCCAACCCTAGGGAAAGTTCAAAAAAGTGAAAATCTGAAAGGAAAAGAAGGGCCCCTCCCCCACATAAATTATTTTGGGCTGCACCATCAATAAATCGCCATGGAGTAGTCTGATTGATTTCCACAACCAGTAACTCCCTTTGTTTTGATGCTCTAATATGTTGAGGGAAAGCAGTTAGAATGCCACAAGAAAGTGTTGCATAAATTGCACGCGTACAGGTTTTTCTGAAAACATAAAGTTATTTCTTGCCAACCAGATACCCAAAATGACCAACAGAGGCAGGGCTAACACAGATTTGAGATGTGCCACAGAATTCCAATTTTCCCAAGCTTGTGCCATTGAATTCCCATCCCACATGCAAAGGATACCAATTGCTCGTGTACATTCATCCCACACCTCTCTAATGTATGGACAGTTTAAGAAGAGATGTGTGACTGACTCCTCCTCTTATTTACAGAGAACACACCACCCAAAACCATGTTTATTCCTTTTATGTAGGTTGTCCCACGTTGGTACCTTATTTTCCAAGGTGTTCCACATAAACAACCGAGTTTTGGGAGGGCTCTTGATCTTGCCAGATATTTTTCCACCACCAAACCGGCTCCCTGTCATTCCCACCTGCAATTAGACATATATAACCAGCTTTCGGAGAGTATCTTCCTAATGGATCTCCTTCCCACATGAGCTCATCTTCCCTATCCCTTAGAATAATCTGTGCTCTGCTGAGTTCCTGAATAAACATAGACAAAGTTGCTTGGTCCGGTTCCAATAATCCTAAGGTATTCACCTGTCTCCAAGATTGTACCCAGGCCCTATCCTGAAGCGAACTTGCCAGTTATGATAGGAAACATATACCTCTTTCCCTCAAGGCTACCACTGTCCATTCTAGAAGGATGTGGCGATGAGAATTCCCAATCCAGGGATCTTCCTCGATTCTAAGTTTCCTCCCATCTCCAATGTTCCAAGCCAGATTTGAATCAATCAACGGGAACGAATTTACCACAGCCTTCCAAATCATCGAGCCCCCCACATGTGATTTCTCGAGAGATCTCACCCATTCTTCAACCGACTCCAGGGCTATATATTTCTAGGTTACCACCTGTGTCCAAAGACTTTCTGTCTTCAACGGTCTCCACACCCCTTTAGCCACCAGTGATTTGGAAAATATGAATATGTTCTTCAGCCCCCAGCCCCCCAGAGCTTTAGGACTTGCAATTCTTTGGGATAAACGAAATCCGCATATTTCCCACACCACATAAAATGAAAACAGAGCTTTCTAGTAGCCTCCAAAGTCCCCTTTGGAATCCAAGGCAGGGCCATCCAATACACTGGGGTTGCCTCCAGTATCAACTTTACCAAGACCAACCGACTTGCTCTCAAAATCCATTTATGGCTCCAGACTTTCAATCTTTTTTCCTGCTTATCAAGAAGCCACTTCTAGTCCTGCTTCCTATAATCGTTTGGTTTAAGATGAAACCCGAGGTATTTCATCCTCGAGTCCACCTTTAATAGGTTGAAGGGGAAGACTCCAACAAAGGCTTGTACTTAAACAACACCCAGCAAATTAGCAGAGAGTGCGGACTTTCCAGAATTTATTTCCATCCCCGTAGCTTTTGAAAAAATCGCTACTATCCCCCGTAAAGTTTCAGCATCCCTTACCAACCCCATGCAGAAAATAAGAACATCATCAACGAATAGTAGATGTGTTATGAAGAGATCTGGAGCTACCTGAATTCCCCTCAAAATTCCTTCTATTTTAGCTTCCCTTAATGCCCTGTTCAATCCTTCCGCTACCAGAAGGAACAGTAAGGGAGAAAGCGGGCACCCTTGTCTAAGACCTCTCTCAAAATGAAAGAAGGGAGAGGCCACCCCATTAATAAGAACCGAAAAAGAGACCGTTGTTATACATGAGTTCATGATCCACCTGATAAAACCTATACCAAAACCCAAATTAGTAAGAAGCATAAGAATATAAATCCAACTTACTTTATCATAGGCCTTAGAAAGGTCTATTTTTAGGACAACTCCTTTGAGTTTTTTTTGTTTTGATGTTATGTAGTCCTTCATGTGCTACTCCAATTGCTTCATGAATCTGCCTCCCCTCTAAAAACCCAAATTTTTCTCCAGAAATATGTTGTGATAGAATCCCTTTGAGTCTTCTTGAGATGACTTTAGACACTACTCTCAACTACTTTAAGAAGATCTGCCCCCAACACTTCAAAAAGTCTTAGGAAGAACTCAATCGACCAGCCATCTAGGCCCAGGCTCTTGTCCTTTTGAAAACTTTGAAGCACAGCCTTCAGTTCTTCCTTAGATACTTCCTCCAGCAGAGTTTTATTGGCCCACTCTTCCACAAAATGAGGGAAAAGTTGTACCACTCTGATCACTTCTACAATAGTGGCCTGATTGTTAGCTCTAAAGAGAGAGTGAAAGTGTTCAACCCCAACCCTAACCATAGCTTCAAAAGTAGTTTGTGCTTCATCATGAGAGTTGTCAAGACTCCAAATAATGTTCGCATCCTTCCTCTCCTTTGCATAAGCATGAAAGAACTTGGAGTTATCATCTCCATCGTCCAACGAAGTTTCCCTACTCTTAAGACGTCAGGTTTCTTCCTTTTCTAGAAGCATAGTGCCCCTTGTTCCTTCCAATCGAACCAAAGCATCTTTGGACTCAAGAGTCCTCAGACCTCCTCTAGCTTCCTCATAGATCTTGCAAAGATCTGCTTCAATCTGGAGCAGTTCAATGTCCTCCCTACTCCTCTTTGCATGAGCCCAGTCTTTAATAGGCCCTTTTAGGCTCTTAATATTATCAACAAATTGGAATGCTGCAAAAAGGGGGCTTTTGTGATTGAAAGGAATCCACAAAGATGTAACCAGATTTTTGAAGGAGTCATCTTTCAACCAAAATTTGTTAAACTTTACCGACCCATGTGGATTTTTCAGGGGGAAAATGGTCGGAGCCTCCCCCTTCCCCAACCCATTGCCTCAAATGAAAAAACATGTCCACCACTTGTTATGAAACCAAGAATCTGTCCAACCACTTAGCCACCCTGTAGTCTCCCGAACAGTTGTTCCTCCAAGTCGGTTTGAGTTTGATGGGCTCAATGTCAATCAAATTTTTCTCTGCTAATTTCTGAGAGAAAAACCCAGTTAAGAAGTCATCACAAGCATGTGGCCCCCAAACTTCCACCTACCCCAAAGAGAAATTCAAATCACCTCCCAAAATAACCGAGTCCCCTCCAAGGAGAGGATTGTTGAGCAAGGAATCCCATAAGGGGATCCTATTGAGATAAGGACCATAAACATTGCAAACTGTAAAAACTTCTCCAAAACCCAGGGATGAGCAAGAAATCCCAATAGCAGAATCCACCCCCCATAGGTTGAGAACCTTCACATTCCTATCGTTTCGGCCAATGACCAATCCACCAAAACGACCTCTAACATCCAGGGTTTCAAAAGTCCACCCCAAAAACTAACTTTCCAAACTAGCCTTCACTACCTCACCAACACCCAGAGTTTCTTGTAGAAGAATGATGTCCAGGCGTTCAAGAAACACCACTCTCCTAATCATTGATCTTTTATGGGGACCAACCAGACCCCTGCAGTTAAAAGACATAAGTTTCATGATCGACCCTTCTTATGGGATTCCACTGCTCTAAGCACCTGTTCAATAGATTGTTGTTTCCCTTCCAAAAGGTCATTATTTGCTTTAGTTCGAGCCTTGGAGATAAAGGAGGTCCTCCCTCTTCCCTTCGTCGGTCGCTCCTTTCCTTTCCCAAGACCCCCACTTCCCAGATTTGTCCCAGAAAGAAGAAAATAACCCAAGTGCATAGACTCATTTGTGGGCAAGCTGGGGTCTTCCTCACAAGGTGTTGGATCAGGATCAGGTGGAAGGGAGATCTCCTCCATAGGGGAAGGTGGGAAATCAATAAAGGGGAGCGGGGATGAGAAGGGTTGTGGAGTGAGTGAAAAAATTTTGAGCCCCTCAACCAAGTATAAAATAGAGAAAGAAACATTTTGCATAAAAATTTAATGGAAGGAAATAGGGAAGGAAGAGGAGTACCAACAAACAGAGGCCCCTGCTTAGGACACATCATGACTATTTTTGGAAAATCCAATATCAGACTTGATAAAGGCCATTCCTTCGCCTGCGAAGGTCCTTCCCCCTGCTCCCCATCACTCACATGATGTGCCGACTAATGAGGAGGCGATGATGCAAGACCTGCGAGCATCACCCTACCAATCTCGTTTGACCCTTGTCGTTGATCTCTAGGCCTAGACCAAAGAGGGAGTTTGCACTCAGATGTTGGGTGTCCATAGGCATGACATCTTCGACATCTAAAAGGCACATTCTCATAATCCAACTTCTGAGTGATTATGGAAGGCCCACAACTCAGCTTCATCTCTTCTGTCGTCCCTTCTCTAATGTTGAGGTTTACCAAAATCCTTGCTACCTTCTTTTGTTTTGAGTGAACAAAGCAGAAATCCCCCTCTAGATAAGTTCCTAGAATATTACCAACCCCTCTAAAATGTCGTTTCGACCAGTTGTGGAGAGGAAGCCCTAACAGCTGCACCCACAAAGGCACAATGTCCAATCTTTCTCTGCTTGCATCAAAGAGTGAACGCTAAGGCTTAAGCATAACTAGGCAGTGATCCCAATTCCAGTTCCTGTTAAGAACCCATAAAGCATCTTATGCCTTACAGAAGTTGAAGGAAAAGCAGTTCCTAGTTAGTTCTTCCACCTTTTGCACTTAACCTAGGCTTGTCTTCCAATAGGCTTCCACCCAATCTAAAATGCTCCTCCATGCAAACGACCGGCCTAAATCCTTCCCAACCAACGTCTGATCCAACATTTGTAAAACCTGATCCCACTCTATGTCCTCTCCCAAGGCATAGTTGTAGTCTAATGTATGATATTTAACCCATCGTTTCCTACCTCTTTTCCGTGACTTCTCCAAACCCTCTTAGCCTCCTCGTCGTTGGCCTCTGAACCAGTCCTTGTCCCCAAACCAAGGATTGAGCACCCCCTCTGCTCATGCGCACTCAAACCCCCAGTGAAAGAGCCAACCTCCTATAGAGGGTTTTTACCTAACACGCTCAATGGATCTGACTGCAGATTTCTAGCCCGACTCCTTCCCTACCGTGATGCCCCCCTAACCTCTACATCACCATGAATACATTTACCCTCCTTAGAGCTCAGAAGGGGCTGAAACGAATGCCAACATGGTACCCCCACAATTTCAGGCAACGAAAATACATCCACAGGCTGAACCCCAACTTCTTCATTATGCACCAATGACGGGGGAGATAAGACCAAAACGTCCGATGACGAAAACCCAATTTTGGTCAGTGACTGTTCAACAGGCACAGGCGTGACCCCAGAATCCCTCATCGGGCCCAAGGCTGCCACCTCAGCCCAGATATTTTCAGCTGTTGTGTCCCATATCTCCCTACTCTCTAGGTGGTCACTCGAATAGTCCACCAGATCTCCAGCCTCCATGATAAGGGCACACAGTAAAACCACGCGATAAAAACCAAGGTGAAAGTGACCGGGTGCACAGGGAATCCACTGGTACAATGTTCTGCCCCTCCACGCTAAAGAAGGGAAAACTGCCCCAGCCACCGACGCCCCTCCCGATCTATAGAGAGCGACCCCGCGAAACCGCTAACAGGCCTGCGACCGCCAACATCACCTTCTGCTCATTGTGCTAAGAACCCTAACTGTGAAGCTCCGCCTCACAACTACCATCATGTCCACCTATAATCCAATTTATAAGACAAATTTATTTATAGGAATCTTCAAAATAAAATAATATATTTTAATTTATTTATTTCAATTAAAAAAATTATATATATATATTTCCTCTCACTTAAAATTCAAATCTTTTAAGTTCAAAGCTTTTTTTCAGGAAGAAAAAGCCTGTCCTTGTTATTCTTATTAGGAATCAAAGGGCATTAATAGCACCGACCCTGAAGGGGTTACATCACGGATAGATTACAGCTCATCAGGAGAAAATCACATCCAGTCGCAGCCGGGGGGAAAGGCATGCAATAGAGTGTAGATTCCCATCAGTAATCTGTCTCATCATATAGGGGATCAATCTCAACCAAACCCATCTACCGTGAACCAAATGGATCAAAACAACAATCTAAAAGATGCCACTCAATGAGTAGCAGAGTAAAAATCTAAATGAGGAGTAATCTCCCCATAGCATGAATCAAATGAGCTGAAAGGTGTCATATGTGACCAAATGGTCATCCATAAACTCAGAAAAACAACCAAATCCTGGAGAGAGTGAGAGAGCAGTTTTAGAGAGACGGTCTGCAATCCTATTGTGTTCATGGTAGATGTGGCTGAAAGAGAGATCCTAAAAGCTAGAAATTAGCTTTTGAGATTCCCAACACCAATGTAGAAGTTTCGGTGGGGAGAGAATAATGGATCCCTTAGCCCAATTGATGATGACCTGAGAGTCACCGAATATGTGGGATAAGGGGATCCCCATCATCTGGGAAGAGAGTAGAAGAGCCCACAGGACAAGTAATTCTGCTTTTGTATTGGAGCCATATCCAACCCCTAGTGCGAACTCTAGATGGTGAACCTCACTTGAGAACAAACTGTGTCCGACACCCGCTGCTGAAGATGTAGAAGCACCGTCAAAAAAACCACAAGGGAAATTCAAGCTGGGAGGAAGCCCAATCTATCTGACTTTTTTGCGATAGGCCTTTATGACAGGCTGAGAGGAGTTCAACTGAGCAGAGTTCATAATCTGTTGAAAAATGCCGAGGACAGTCTTCTTTTTCCCATAAAAAATAGCTTGGTTCTGAGCTTTCCAGATTGCCCACATCATATGGTGTGGGATATAGTAAAGGACAGAGTGTCGTGGGTAAGTGGCAGCCCAATAATCCATAAAAACAACGATGGTGTCTGCGCGAGGACGAGTAGTCAGCTGGAACTGATCAGATATAAGATTGAGAAGACTCTTCCAAACCATGCAGTGTGAGAAAAGGTGAATGACGGTCTCCTCATTTGAGAAGCACATTGTACAAATACCTGGACCAGACCTACCCCTTTTTTGTAAATTATCCGAGGTAAGGACTTTATTCCTTAATACTAACCATAAAAAGCATCCAATTTTGTGCGGAAGAGTACCAGACCATAAATATTTGTGCACCCGGTTGCCCATAGCAGGAGAGAGATTTAACAATGCAATCGTATACTTTATCAGCAGAGATGGTACCATCTTTTTTGTTGTATTCCCATACTAGAGAATCGGATTGGGTTGTAAGACGAATACCACTAAGAACCAGATATCTAGTATAAGTGTTCCAAGCTTCTTTCCATTCTCCATCCAAATATAACTCCTCGGACGAATACCAGTATTGTTGGGAGTCCAATAAAGTATTGTGTGCCTGGGCGAGTGTTTTAATGTCCAGGTCTTATAAATAGGATCTCAGACCTTCCGAGAGGAGGAAAGAGGAGGAGATACCCATAACCGGGTCAATACCAATCCAAATGTCGGCACCATTTCCTACCTGCCATGCAAGTTGGCACCCCATCCAGGGAATAGACTTTACAAAACCCCTCCAAATAGCGGATACACCACGAGTACTTAATTTTTTGCCTCGAAGCCATGATACCACAGAGAGTTGCTTCAAGTATTTTGTGGAGAGGACACAGTGCCATAGACTATCATTGAAGATAACCCTCCATAAATTTTTGAGGCGAAGGACAATGCTGAACCAATGGAGATTTTTTATCCCCCATCCCTCATATTTCTTTGGCCAAGAGAGATCCAACCAGTTAGCCAAGTGAAATCTGCGAATCTGGTGTATCGTTTTAGTTTACTAAAACGAAGGAAACTTTTAAATTTTATTTCCGTCTCAATCTTTGCTCAATATTTACATAGTTCAAAGCTCTAGAGGTGATTGATCTTCATTACAATTTATGCCTTTGATTATGATGAAGAGATATCCATTCAAATTTTAGAAACCTAAAAGTCTTAATAATGTTTTTTTCAAATTTTAGGAACCTTAAAATCTTAATAATGTTTTTTTTTGCCAAATCAAAATTGTTGCATAACATGGTAGTCTTATTGCGTAAAGGGAGAGATACATCATTTCAAATGGTAGAAAGTTTAGACTATTCCAAATATAAAATTTTAAGTATAATGTAAACAAAATAAATTAATTGATATATAATATTAAAAATCAGATATATATGTGGTGACAGGTGTGGGGGGTTTTATTGGATTCTAAGGGGTATTTGTGAATACTTTCACTTTGGGACTTGATGTGCGACAAGTAACCAGGTTGAATGGCTACCTTTGAGGATGGGGGCTAAGGTAATCGAAGTGAAGAAGATGGAAAAAGTTTTAATTTTAGGGGCGTCTCTTTTGGTTATTAAATCCAACAAGAGTAACCTTAGTAAAGATAACCTCCCCCAAGATTGGATCAATGGATGATTTTGTTGGTATCCTAACTTTCATGTTGATTCATTGGAAAACCAAGGCACAATATTGGACAAAGGCATTACATTTAATAATTAAAATCAACATAATTTGAAATGGGTTCCTTAAGGTATAACCCTTAAGTGAATGTGCTTGATGTTATGCCAATGTGAGGTAATGCTGACAAGACAATCATTACTGCATCGAGGATTGCATGGGACGGTGTGGCCAACTGTCCCTTGGTCTTGACCCAAGAAGAGGCAAAGTTTAATAGCTTGGTCATGTGAACAATTGAGACAGTATTGCTCCCATATTCTTGCATGCTTCATACCATGGTGGATGTAAATGCTATTAAGAATGGTGAAGACTCTAGCACAAGCTGGAATGTTATCATAGTTAATGTTTTGGATAGCATGATTGAAATGGTGAGTTGTGTTTCTTGTTGGGATGATTTGCATGGTATGTGCATGTGAAGCAGGACCTCTTGATCTAAGTCTTCCTACGGGGATCCTCCCTATACTTAATTGGCTTGTTGGGTGAACGAATTTTGGGGATAAACAGTTTGCAAGAGGCAAACGTCTGGGTGGGTGACAATTTTGGGGCCTTATTCCCTCCTCTCTATGGTTGTTTGAGCTGAGAGATATCTATGCTTTCTTTCATGAGGATTATGGTGTTTTTTTACAGAGGATCTCTTGTTTCTTCACCTGTAAGTAATTGGGTTATCGCCATGTCTTCATGGAAAGCCAAAAGCGAGGCTATCATGGCTAAACTTAGGAACATTCAAGCCATGCTCAAGCTCATGCCGTCTAGGTGGGATGGCTTGGTAGAGACGACTAGGAAAATATCCTACCACATTTCTTTGATGGATACTTTATTGGACGATGTTGAGGTTCATGTTCGCGTGTGGGGCACGCAAATTGAGAAGCTCGTCGAGGATATGGACAAACTGGTCAACTTGGCACAAGTGAGGCATTGTCAAGGGAACTCGTTTCCTATCGCTCATGCTTAGGAGGAGAATTATGTTCAACAACCTCAAAAGGAATGCATCGATTTGGAGTCTCCCAAGCAAGCTAGGGATGGACAATTTTAGTTTTTTCAGCACCATGTGCTTGTCTTTAAACCTTCTGAATGTGTTATAAGTGTATCTTTTTGTTAGGGTAGTATGCTTGACTTTATAGTTTGAAGGATTTTGTGGTAGCATTAGGAAAACTATGGATAACTTTTAATTTTTTGGTTTTGGGTACTGTTATTTTGGAGATATCATTGCCACCTACTTTCTCGGGTGCATAATGAATGTAACTTTTTTGTTATTCGCAACGTTTTTGTTAACACAAATCAATATTGGTTTTTGTTAAAAAAAACCATATGTACTAGCTTATTTGAAAAATAAATAAATTAATTAAAGATAATAAATAAATATAAAATTAATAAATAAATACATTCTCAAATATTATCATAGAAAAACAATTTTTTTTTTAAAAAAAACGGTTATGTTATTAAAAAGGACCAGCAATTGGATTGCTGAAAAAATTCAGTACAACTTTCAACTAATTCACCTCAAGATCTGGTCGAATTAGGGAGGAGTTTCAAAGCATAAATTGGAATTAACTACAAGTTCACTTTGTCTGATCATTATCGACTTATTAGCTGCTTTATCCGCCAGAGCATTCAGCTTCCTTAGAATGTGGTGGAAAGTGATTTTCTTGAACCATCTGGCCTTGGTTTTAATCCTATTTATCAGTCTGGCAATGCCTTCATTCTTGCCGCTTCCGTCTCCATTCATTGCTTGAATAACTAATCTGGAATCACCAAACACCATGACCTCTTCCACGCCTTCTTTCTGTAACTGTTTGACCCCTTGCCAGAGTCCATAATCCTCGGCCATGTTATTGGTATTCTGACCAATATTCCAGTAGTATTCCATCATGATTTTCCCGCTTGGCTCGATAATAATTCCTCCTCCTCCTGCTTTCCCCGGGTTCCCTTTGGAAGCCCCATCAAAAAAGAGCTTAAAAATCTTCCTTTCTTTAAGCCAATTCTCGAACTGGGAGTCATCCATTCTGATTTCCCATTTTTCCAGCGATCTGGCAACTTCATCTTTGACCGGTTTGATGTTTAGTCTCTGCATCCAGCTTTCTTCATTAGCATTCAGCTTCCCTTTGTTACTAGGAATCTTTGAATTGCTTACTATTTCCCCCAGCATGG